>ML685887.1:1385879-1399968 GCA_007922175.1 Pelusios castaneus | reverse complement strand
CCCTGGGATACTGCTCTGTGGGGGGCTCCCCTCTGTTGCCCTGGGATACTGCTCTGTGGGGGGCTCCCCTCTGTCGCCCTGGGATACTGCTCTGTGGGGGGACACCCCTCTGTTGCCCTGGGATACTGCTCTCTGGGATGGGGCCAGCTCCCCCCTCTGGCCTCCTCTATCAGGGCATGTCCAGACCCGAAGGAAGACCTGGGGGTGGTATGGCTGCCCCTGGCATCCCAGAGGTGCCTGTCTCCTGGTGCCTTGCCAGGGTGGGGCAGGACCGCTGGGGCTGGGTGAGGTTTGGACCTCAGTACCTCTGAGACTGAGCTTCTGGGCTCTGGCACCCCTTTTTCTCACTGTGAACTCAGCGAGTCCCCATCTTCTAGCACTTGACGAAGTGAGATTTTTCTCCCCCGAAAGCTCATGCGATAAGTAAATGTGTTAGTCTTTAAAAGTGCCACCAGACTCCTTGTTTGTTCAACTGAAATAGATTCCTGACTTTTACACTTCTCAGGGGCCAGTGCTCCTCAGCCATGCAGCCTTTTCAAACAGTAGGGAGTACTGCTTAACTGGAATGCAGCATTGGGTAGCTCTTGGGTTAGCATAGAGGAGCAAAGGTTAAAATATCCTGGCTAAGCCAGTCTCCACCCAGCAAAGGTGGTGTGGAATCTGTTCATTGCTCCTCCCTCGTCTCTTTAACAGACTGTGTTTACACTACAGATTACTTTGGTAATAATTTATGTCGCTTAGGAGTGTGAATAATCCACAGTCCTGAGCGATGGAAATTGTATCACTCTAAGCATAGACAGTTTTCAAAGAGGTACGTACCTGTATTAGTCAGTTTTCAGCAAATGACAGAGTCCTGTGGCATCTTAGAGACTAACAAAAAAATTGGGGGGGGTTGTAAGCTTTCATGGGCTGGAACCCGCTTTGCCAGATGGTGCAGACTGTGTTGACAGGTGCGATGTGAGAGCTCTCTGCTGTTGGCTTGAACATCTTCACCAGAAGTGCTGCAGCAGCACTGCTGTAAATAATGTAGGGTAGTGGTTCCTAACCATTTTAGTTTGAGGGCTACGGATACTACTTTACAGCCCTGAAGTGCCTCTGCCAGCAGGCTCCTCCTGAAAAGCAGTCTTCCTGCTTGCTGATCTCCCTGGCTGGAGCAGGAAAACTGCATCCATCCTATTGCCCTGTGCACTTCACCTGGGTCCCAAGGCACTGGCTCCCTTCTGCAGCCAGAGGGATGGAAGATCAGTGCTCCCCTCCCTCTGGCTCTAGCAAGGACTCCAGCACCTAAGGGTCTAGGTAGAGTGCTTTGCTGCCACGGCCAGGGTAGGGAAGTGCTGATTTCCCATCTCTGGCTGCAGCAAGGAGCCTGCACTGGTCTTTTAGCCCCATGGAAATGTGCTTCACCTGGATCCTTAGTCAGAGTCTCCCTTCTGCAGCCAGGAGGAGGGGCTGCAGGCCACTTTGAAACCCCCCACTGGTCACTTTTGGCCTCTGGCTCGCAGGTTGGGAACCACTGAGGTAGTGTAGACATAACCTCAGTCCCAACTGAGAGCTCCGTGTCACTCCAAAAGCCAGCTTTTAATCCCAGCCACCTAAAACCTCCCAGTCCACTGTCTTCCTACAGAGCCACATTCTGTTCACACGTTCTAAGTTCATATGTTCCCTCTGCCAGTTTCCCATTGTTAGGTGTTAATTTGTTCAATCCTGGAGGGTCCAATTGTATTTCTATATCCTCACTGATAGCAGTTGGTTTCAGGCAGTCCATTCCACCTAGGCAGTTACCTCTCCTGCTCTACCCTAAGAGAAGAGGTAACACTTTTGCAACTCCTGGGTAGCAATGCAAGATACAGAGGGAAACTGAGGCACACAGAGGGATCATAAAAATATTACACAAAATTCTCATTTTGTCACAATCATGTAGTCTGATCTTTATAACACAGATCATAGATTTTCATCCAGTTACCCCAACTTTAAGCCCAACAACTTGTTTGACTAAAACATACCTTCCAGAAAGGCATCCAAGTTTTAATTTGAAGTCATCCAGAGATAAAGAACTCATCATTTCCCTTGATAGTTGGTACCAATGGCTAATCAACCTGCCAGCTAAAAATGTGTGCCTTTTTACTTCTCATTTGAATACGTCTGGTTTTAACTTGCAGCCAGTGATTTTTATTATACCTTCCTCCACAAGATTAAAGAGGCCTTTTTACTGGGGTTTTCTAATCAATTCTTTTCCATAACTTTCCTTGGTAACTTGTTCTGTTGAAGAATTTGATAGCTTATTCTGCTATAATGTAGCCTTCACGTTTTCCCAGCTCTAGCTTTAATCCACTGGTATTTGGTGACTTATGATAGGAGTTGGTCACTCCATGTATTTGAAGACTATAACTGTGTTTTCTTCACATGTCCAAATCTCTTTTTTTTTTTTTTTTTGCTTAGGTCTAGATGTGTCAATTTGTTGCCATGCTTTCCAACATTGTATTGTGAAGCAGGAATTGTAAAAACCATGAGATTAAAACACTGAACTGGGACTCGGGGGATGCAAAGCTGTTAATATTTGTAAAGTGTTTGTATAGGAGGGCCATTTCGGTACCTGTATAGGTAGTTCAGAGTGACTGACAGAGATATTGTAGGAAATAACTAAGGCGGGGTGTGGTTTGAGTGCCAGATTGGAAGCTGATGGGAAGGAGAAGAAATTGCCAGTGTGTGGAGAATTAGACTGAGGCAGTCTTTGTCTCGTAAGAACTTGGTCAATTTCCATATACAGATAAAGCAAGAGTTTTTCTGTCATTTGTTCTTCAGCCTGGTCTTTTAAGAAAAGTTCAATTTGAGGGATCAGATGCACAAGGACGGTCAGTTATAGGTATTGTGGATGTGGATATTCACAGCACAGCTAGTACTGATTTCAGTGGAAAACTGTATATTGTTGATTTCAGAAGATTTATTAAAATAATGAATGTATTGGGTAAAGAGTGAAAGGCAAATCTGGATGATATACCTCACTGTGAGAGATGTGAGACTGGACCCCTCAATTGGCCAGAACTGGTTAAAATAATAACAAAACCAGGAAACAATTTAGGTACTAGGATATTCAATAAGCCTGTAATAATCAGAGAAATAGACCTCTCAGCAAGACAAACTGGCATTTTTTATGGACTTTGGCAAATGAGCTGTTGCACATAAACTTGCATCCAAGGCTTTATAGGGAGTATACAACTGTCTTGCATTGGAATAATTAATGAGTCTTGAATAGGAGTTTCTGGAAAGAATAAAACTAAAATATTGGGTGAATAAGTACCATCACAAGACAGGATGACTTCATTTTGTGTGAACTCTGCACCTGATGCTGTGTATAGATAAATCTTTTCAGGGTTTCTGCAGGACAGCTGATTTCTTGGTGAATCAGCTGATCAGACACAGAGCTACTTTTCATGGTTATCTGAGAAGAAAACATTTGCTGCATGCAGCCTTTAGCAGTCACTAGTTTGCAGAAGTCAGATTAAGTATTAGAATAGTTTCATTTTAGCAAGAAGTTTCCCATTTCATACTTTCTGTACTAACAGAAGTCAGTGACTCTTGATTTAAAAGGAGTCAGGACAAATGAATTTTTATGCTTAGCACTGGACTGATGAGGAAGTGCAATTGTGAATCATCTGAGTTGCCAGTTAATCTTTCTCCTTTTCCCTTAATAAATCCGGAGTTTTGTAGCAGATGTAAAATCTTAACCTGTGAGGGAATTTGAGATGCCTGAATGTTATATGGAGTCTTTTACCTCTAAATCTCTAGTTTCAATATGAGCAAGGTTGACAATAGCTTAAAATATATCCTGCCTCTGTGATTAAAGTAGCTGTTGTGTATTGCTTGTGCTGTCTTTCCAGTTTCTATATCAGGCCTCAACAAATCTATGTTTCTGGTCACCATGGTGACAATTTTTAATAGCTGTTACCTAGCTCCATTGCAGAATGTAAAAGATGAGTGCTGTCTGGTGCCTAGCTGTGAGCCAATTTTGCCTACCCATGCTATATTTCAGAATCCTCACAAACTAACTGGCACTCCAGGAGGCCAAGAATTGAATGGGCATGGAAAATAAAGTCATTGTTCCTAGAGAGAATCTGTCCATGACAGAGTTAAGGCATGTTGGTGGAACACAGAAGGGAAATTTGAGGTATCACCACTCCTGTGTTGTCTCCAGTATTATCTATCTGAAGACTTTCTTAAGTCCTAAAGTCTCCCTTTATGTAATGTAATATATATATATACACACACCCAATGGTTAAAGTATAATTTGATGGGCCCCAGAACCCTCCTAATCTCCAGGCCCCCTTCCTGTATTGTCTGGGCCCCCTTCATGCATGTTTGGGCCCCAGCCCAGATAGGCATTTGCAACTACTTCTCAGTACCACATGCATCGGTTATCGCTCCATAAAAATATTTATAATTTTATATAGCATTTATGTCTATAGCAATTATTGTCACAAACTAGCAAACACTGCATAACACAAGACCATCAGATCACCCCCTCCCCTGCCTCATTAACTCAACTATGATGATGAAAGCTCATGCATTAAATAAATGTTAGTCTTTAAAAGTGCCACAAGACTCCTTGTTTGTTTTGCTGAACTAGACTAACACAGCTACCCCTTTGGAACTTATCTACCATATGGTTTCCAGTGGTCTTATCCCTGGTGGGAACTTTCCTAAAAAATGCTAACATACACAAGGCTATAATGAAGACTTCACCAGTATATGACTTCTGTAGCATTGCCAATAGCTTGGGTGCTGGTTTAAGTAATTGGAAATATGTTACTTAAACATAGATAGAAAAGGGAAGATGGCATTAAAATCACCACAATTTCTGATTGATAAAATCAGGCCTCACTTTTCCATAGCACCTTCTATCTGAAAAGCTGAAATCACTTTACAAGGGATAATGAACCAAGCTTTGTACCACCTCCTAAAGCAGTGGTTCTCAAACTTTTTCACATTGGCAATCCCTTTCACACAGCCAGCCTCCAAGTGTGGACCCCTGCCAAATTAAAAATAATTTTTTTTCTAGGCAACACTATTTTAAATGCTAAATTTATAACCAAACCTTCTGCCTAAAATGAATTTATCTTTTCTTAGCACTTTGAACTTAAGACTAAACCACATTTTTATGGAATTATTTTTAGACGCAGAGAAGTTATTTTTTAAATTGTTATTGTTTAATATTGATGAGCGCAAAGAATTTGTATCAATACAGTTTTTCAAAGCAAACTTAGCGCCCCATTGCCTCCCTTGCTTCTGCACAGCTATTGGCAGCTCTGGGTGGCTCACAACCCCCGCATAATAACCGTGTGACGCCCTAAGGGGTTGCGATTCCCATTTGAGAGCCTTTGTCTTAAAGGGGGACACTAACCTCATTTTACAGATTAGGAAACTGAGACACAGAGTTGTGAAGCGACTTCGCCCAAAATCCCACAGCAGTTTCATGGCAGAGCTAGGGCTAAGACCCAGAACTCAAGACTCTCATGCTTTAACCACTGAACAATACTAGCCCCTAATAGAACCCCACACCCAGCAAACCTTTGCACAGAGATGAATGCATTTTTCATTAGGATCTTAAGGAGTATTAAACCATTCACTAGTAAAAACTATTTAGACCGTAACCCTGTAGAAAATTTCCTTTTGACCACTGTAACACCACATGTGCAGCATGTCGGAATGTTTTTAGCAAACACACCATGGATGCCACCAGTGTTCCCTCTAAGCTGATGATGCAGCTGAGCAAGTTATGGTATTTGCTGAGCAGCAGTTGGTAAGGCATGGTGCCGCATGGGCAACAGTTTTTTGGCACCAGAAGCATCAGCGTGCCTAAGTACCTCAATTCAAAAGAAATGCATAGATGTGTTTTCATTCAAACTTTAATAAAAATGTTAAACTGAAATACTGAAGTTTTATTAATTTACTAAACAAATGTGAGACGATGACACTTGTCGTGCCTGTCTAGCCTCTACCATCATCTACACCTCACAGTTTTTGTCGCCTGTCTTTGTCATATTTCCAGCCTACATATACAGAGTCAAGGTCAACCTCATGATAGAAGGTTCAGAAATTCTATTAGCAAACATCCATAAAGCTCTAAATACACAAATGGTGATTTTCAAAGGCTTATACCTTGACCAAGTCTGGGTGTGTTTTCATGGGGACCTTTCTGTCCCCAGAACTATCACTCTATCAGTTTTACCATGGAGGCACTAGAGTTCTTCAAGGAAGAGACATTTAACATTAGCAAAATTAGCTATTTTTCACAAAGCTCGCTCTTGGAAAGGGCTGAGCCACTTTTATTGAAACTTAAAAATTGAGCTTGAGGCAGAGAGTGAGCAGCCCACATGGGAATGTTAATTCTTATAAACAACTAAGAATAGTGGGCTTCTAAAATATTAGGCAATCAAGTGTTACTCTTCCTATAGAGAATACATGATACAGTAGTAAAAGTATTCTATCATCATGAGTCTGAGGAAGCAGTTCATGAGTGACAAAAGGAGTTATGCAGGCCTCTCTGTCCCTAGCCCCCACTCCAGCCGTGCATAGTCCGCACCAGCCCCTACCCAGTCTCCTTGTCCCCTTGCCCCCTCCACCTCTCCCCAGGCTGCTAACCCCATCCATCCCTCCTCAGCCCCCCCCCCCCCCCCGTCCCCACTCCAGCCATCCATAGTCCACTCCACCACTACCCAGCCCCTACCCAGTCTCCTTATCCCCATGACCCCTCCACCTCTTCCCAGGCCTCTAACTCCATCCATCCCTCCACAGTCCCCCCATCCTGACCCCTTGCTCGACCGACTCGCGAGTCCAGACCACTACATTCCCATCCCCGGTCTCCATGTTCCCCCCTTACCTTAACTCCTGATACAAAGGCCCAGGGCTGGTCTGCGGCGGCGGAGCACAGCAGCCGGCAGAGTGGCTGGATCAGGCCATGCTGCCGGCCGCTACGCTCTGCTCCCGCCGCTGCCACATGCCAGCCCCTTGGGCCTGAACCTACCCGTCTGCCGCCACTGCGCGCCACCACCATGGACAGGCAGCGTGGCTGGATCAGGCCTGGGGCCCCTTTCCCGGCTCCTCTGCCCTGCTCCCCCGCAGCCCCTTTCCCAGCTTCTCTGCCCCCCGCACCTCTTTTCCCAGCTCCTCTGCCTCTTTCCCAGTTCCACTGCCCGCCACCTCCCCCCAGCCCCCTTACCTGGCCAGAGGCTCGGAGCTGCAGGGACTGCCGGCAGAGCTGTCTAAGCATGCTCAGGGCGGGAAATTTGAACCTCCCCAGCCTGGCCGCAGCAGGAGTCTGCGGCTTTGCTGGGGCCCCTGGGTGGACCAACGCAGCGTTCCTCCTGGGTTTTCTATTTTTAGGGGCCCTGGAATGCTGGCCCCTAAAAATTGGGGGCCCCGGAATGGCGTTCCGGAGCGTTCCCCCTTACTTTAACCTCTGTATATATCAGATATATGTATATATTCATGTATATAAATTTCTACTGTGGCAGTTGCTTATGGTGAAAACAGGACATCTTTTCTCATTGGAACATAACTGTGCAGTTTCTTTAGGAAAAAACTTGACTATGTGATTATATTTAGTTAATCTGCTTTTCAAATAGATACACATTGTGTAAATGGGGTAGGAGCTGAGGCTTAAATAGAGGAAAAAATAGTTAAAAATTACTTACCCAAGTTAGATTTCTTCATGTCAGCAAGGCCTGATGAAATCCATCCTAGAATACTTTTAGGAACGCACTAGATGATATTTCTGAGATATTAGTGATTATCTTTGGGAACTCTGGAGAATGGGGTTGATTTCCAGAGAACTGAAAGAGAGCAAATATAGTACTTATTTATAAAAAGGGGCCTAAAAAGACAACTCCAGAGAATTATTGACCTGTCAGTTCAACTTCAGTACCCAAAAAGGTAATGGATCAAATAATCAGTTGGCTTGTAATCACTTTGAAGATAAGATATGTAACAGTCAATATGATTTTGTCCAGAACAAACCATGTCAAACCAATCTATTATCATTCTTTGATGGCGTAACAAACTTTGTGGATAGGGGAAAGCAGTAGATGTGATATATCTTAATTTCAGAAAGGCTTTGTGCCTCAGTTCCTCATCTATAAAATGGAGATAATACTATTTTCTTGCCTCACCGGAGTGTTGTGAGAGTAAATCCATTCATATTTGTGAGGTGTTGAGATGCTACAATGATGGAAGCCACATGAGTACCTCTAGACAAGATTTATTCACAAACTTGTTTCAGATTCACTGATACTGTAGTGAAGATAAGTGTTCAGGATAATTCACTTGCAAAAGTGGTAACTGAATTTTGCCTTTTTGTATTCTACAGATACCAGTCTTGTGCCTGAGTGAAAAATCTTTTCCAGAATGTCTTTGAATTGCTACTCTGGAGTCTTGGCAGTGTGTGTGATGATTTTTTCAAGCACATTTTCTTTTCAACAGGACCAGCCCACAGTGTTACTATTGTCTTTTGATGGATTTCGATGGGATTACATTTATAAAGTCCCAACGCCTAACTTTCATTATGTCATGAAGAATGGTGTTCATGTTAAACAGGTTACTAATGTATTTATTACAAAAACTTATCCTAATCATTATACGATGGTAACAGGTCTCTATGCAGAGAGCCATGGCATAGTTGCTAATGAAATGTATGATCCTGTCCTGAACAAAACTTTCTCTCTGAACAGCAAGAACATCTATAATTCAAAGTTCTGGGAAGAGGCCTGTCCTATATGGGTCACCAACCAAATGGAAGGACATAAAAGCGGAGCAGCTATGTGGCCTGGAACAGATGTAAAAATACATGGAGTCTTTCCTACCCACTATATGTTTTACAATGAGTCTGTTTCATTTGAAGATCGAGTTGCCAAACTTATTGATTGGTTTACATCAGATGAACCCATAAATTTTGGTCTTCTGTACTGGGAGCAGCCTGATGCAATGGGGCATATTTTGGGCCCAGAAGATCCACGTATGGGCGCAATCATCAGTGAGGTTGATGACAAGCTGGGCTATCTTGTGTCCGAACTGAAGAAAGCACAGTTGTGGGACAGATTGAATATCATAATCACAAGTGACCATGGAATGACACAGTCCTCTTCAGAAAGAGTCATAGAGCTTGATCAATATGTGGCTAGAGAGCTATATACAATGGTTGACCATTCCCCTGTGGTAGCCATTTTGCCAAAAGAAGGTAGGAACTGTGGAACTAAAATTGTTATTGATTGAAAATTAAGTATCAAAATGGGCTCGCTGTTACAGGCTTGGGTCCTTATTCATGTCAGTAATCATATTGATGCTATTGGGACTTCTGTCATGAACTGATTTGTGTGGGTTAAGGTCTGTTGGCTCAAACCCTTGTTTAGTGTTGATAAATCTGTCTAGCATAGCTTTCTAAAATGGACCTGCTCATTTTTAAATTACTCTAATAGTTGCCACCCCAAAATTGTGACAAACCTTATGGCACACTTACATGGAAACCAGATGTGATCTTTAGTGTTCATGAAAAGTAAGATAATTTGTAGCATTATCTGACATTATTTAGGACTAGAGTTCTTGCAGACATGGAATATACAAGATTCCTGATATAACCTGTTGGTTAGTATATGTTATGTCTGCCTCTTCAATCTCTGAAGCATGTGAGTCAGTTTGACAACCTGAGATAAAAAACATGGCACCTTAACTCAAACTGTTGAGAATGATGCCTGCAGCTCTGGAGGTTGCTAGCTCAGTCTTCGATGTGGCTGCTAACTTGGTGGCCATCATACTAATTCCAATTTTGATATAGCTGTTTGGACCTGCAGGAGCTCTGCTATTCAGTTATGCATCTCCAGAGCAGACCTGCAAATTGTGCCACTCAGTGATGGTTTTATGACACTGGTTATTGCAAAATATGATGTGGGTGAGCATCCAACAGGGGGTTTTCTATACTCATTTTGACTTAAATCACCAAAGGCCTCATCCTGGTTTTTCTTATTGACTTCAGCAGAGTTATCCCTGATTCTTACCAGCATGGAAACAGATTTAGATCACAACTCTGCACAAGGGACAACTAGTGGATTAGTCCAAGAAGATATACCTGAAATATAAAACTTCTTTTTGGTTCTGTGCTGATTTATATAATAGACAAGATAACAGTGGCACAGAATTTAAAAACTGAATACAGAGGGCCTTCTCCCTTAAAGATATTTGCAATATATTTATCATAACCTTGTTTTTCTAACTTAATTTCCATCTATTCTTGTTATTCATCTCCATGTAACATAAACATGCATTGATAGACGGTCTAGGTCCTAAGTCTAAGTTGAATTTTAAATAGATGAAGTTTAAAATTAAACCCATTCATAGATAATTAC
The DNA here is from genome assembly GCA_007922175.1 of Pelusios castaneus. Lineage (NCBI taxonomy): Eukaryota > Metazoa > Chordata > Testudines > Pelomedusidae > Pelusios > Pelusios castaneus. The sequence goes on along the minus strand of ML685887.1, from coordinate 1,389,577 downwards.
TTTAAATGTCATCTTTTGCCTGAAGGTGCATATGTTTGTGTTTTTTCAATTCTCTAGTTTGCTGGTAATCAGGGCCGGATTAATGCAGGGGCTATAGGGGCTGCAGCCCTGGGCCCTAGCCTGAAGGGGGACCCTGGACTGCAGTTCATAAACCCCCTGCTTATCCGGCCCTAGGGATAATCGGGGATAACTCTGCTGAAGTCAATAAGAAAAATCAGCATGAGGCCTTTGGTGATTCAAGTCAAAATGAGTATAGAAAAACCCCTGTTGGATGCTCACCCACATCACATTTTGCAAGGGGCTGGGGTACTGGCGGTGGGACGGGGGTCGAGGCCCTGGGGCCAGAGGCTGCAGCTGGGCAGAGGCCCAGCACTGCGGGGCCTGGAGGGCCGTGTCGGAGGCAACTCTGTGCGCTGGCTGGCCCCACCCCCAGTGTGCAGCAGCCATTTGCTGGCCGGCCCTGCCCCCTGGGGCTGGAGTACCATGGCTGGCTGTGGCCTTTGGCCCTAGGGCCACAGCATGGCCTGCCCTGCCCGCAGGCCATGGTAGTGTAGGCTGGGACCACTGGCAGGGGGAACTGCGGCCCCAGTAATGTGGGAGCCCAGGGCCCTTAATCCAGCCCTACTTGATGATATAAAACTAGTCTTTCATAGACATAGCTAATATTGCTTTCTTTTTCTCAATAGGTTTTTAATTCTTTTTGAATTGTCCAACAATTAACTATTTCAGTCACTAATTTACAACTAGAGGCTTATTTTCAAGTTTTCTGTGGAATTATTTCAAGAAATTAAATGAAACAGTAAATTCTTAGAGCTATTTTTGCAGCTCAAAATTTAGCCACTATTATCTTGTTTAACATGTTCAAGTCCCCAAGAGTAAGTAAATCTATCAAAAACAAAGCAGCATGCCCGTCTTCTGCAAGGGGGGGAAAAACCTGTTCTAAAAAGACCAGAGTGCAGATGTTTTCTGCTGGAGGAAACCCATACTATACGGGATCTTATCTTTGCCAGGCTGAAGCCAGTCACTTTCATAAAAAAATGTTTTTAGTGTTTGTGTAACCTTCAGGTGGGCTAAATTCATTTAGTTGCCCTTCTCCAGTGCCCCACAGAAATCAATCCCAACCCCTATGGGGAAAGCAGCTGGAGACCCAGGATCCAGTCTGTACAGGGCTCACGGCGAAGCTTGCTCAGAGCTACACTCACTCATTAAAATACTACTAAAAACAAACATAACAATGAACTTTATTAACTACTAACTAAATGAACCTTATCCTAAGAAAACAAACTACAATTAACCAAGAACAATCCCTTGCATGAAAGATACCCAAGAGTCCCAAAGTCTGTGTGGAGTTCACCCAACTCTCAGCTACAGTCTCTGTTCCAGTGTGGAAGCTTGAGTGGCAAGAAATAGCTGTCCTCTTCTTTCTTTGCTGGGATCCTCTGTAGCATTACATGCAGGCTTTCTCTTCTTCTCTGCAACCAGTCCTCAGTCCCATATGCATGTCTGCAAGGTCTGTCGCAAATGACTCCTTTACATGGAGAAAACATCTTGTTCACTCCTGGCTCAGCTCCTCTCCAGAACACTGAGCACATGGTCTCCCCTCAAGGCAGCTCCTGCCTGCTGTCTGCTCAGGCTGCTGCTCTCCAGTCATCTGACTGACAACATCACATCACACCAGCAGGGTACACTGTGGAGATGCTCAAATTGCTACCACTCCCTGCCTCTGGAAGTTTCCAGTTGTGGGTCGCTAATCTGCCCAACAACAGTAACCCACCCTCAGCAGGTCTCTCAGAGATAGCCTTTTCAGGCATATGGGTTACATTTGCTAAGAGGTTGGTGTATCAACTCCCTCCTATCAGAATATGCTCCTCCTATCCCTGTTCTTCCCCACACCTCTCACATCACAAAAATCATTTTAAAAAATCAGATTTGACTTTTTACAGGTTGGGTAACCCCACTTGTGTGATATTCTTAAGTGCTTTTGAACCTTTCTGAGTGGAGTATGTCTTCCTACGTGTGGTAAATTGCAGACCACATTCTTTCCTTAATTTACATACAAATGTGACTAACTTTAATCTGAAGCTAAGGTTGTATGTCCTGGAAGAGGTTTCTATCTCCTCTAAGTAGAGGGTTGAGAAAAGAGACTGAAATGCTTTTAAAGGTGTTCAGTTTTGTGGGAAGGGGGTATATACACATGCAACCATATTGCCGTCAATCAGAATATACTGGTGTAATTGAAAACTTGGTCTGGCGAGAAGGAAAAGGAGGAGAGAGAATAGAGGAGCCATTTTTTGTGACCTTTTTGCTAAATAAGGTCATAATTTTAGCCCTTACTTGGTGACCATTAACAGCCACATTTCCTACCGTTCAGTACTGAATTTGGCAAGTTCTGAAGGGGTAGCCGTGTTAGTCTAGTTCAGCAAAACAAACAAGGAAGTCCTGTGGCACTTCTAAAGACTGACTGATTTATTTATTGCATGATAAATTTGTTAGTCTTTAGAAGTGCCACAGGCCTCCTTGTTTGTTTTACTGAATTTGGGTACTTCTTTTTAAGCTGCAAAGAGACCAGTTGTCAGGGTCTGGCTAGCTGCCTATTTTGAAATGTGGATGCATGAACCGCAAAAAGAAGATAGTAGCATTATTTCTAAATGTCAGCTGCTGTTGCAGAAACTTCCTGCCAAGCTAAAGTAAGAGCAACAAAAGCGTGATTTGCACAATGCATGTGATACAGTCTGCGTGTGCAGGCTCATTACTATTAAAAGGGGGGAGGCACGACAGCAAGGGAAAGAAAATTGCAGAGCTTTAATATTGAAAACTAGGCACAAATATGAGCAAGCTTAGGAACAGAAACTACATCTGTTTCAAACCAAATGTAATTGGAAAATCCCTTCGTCATCTGTTTAATCTGGGATTCAGAGTTCCTTCTATGAAACTTGATGCTATCATCACCATCTAAACAAGTCCAGAAAGGCTATTGTAGGTGACTGCTCTGCTCTGTTCTGTGTGAGTAAGGGGTAGTAGTGTTAGCAGGGATCCAATCATGCCATCACCAGAACATAAGAACGGCCATACTTGGTCAGACCAATGGTCCATCTAGCCCAGTATCCTGCCTTTTGACAGTGGCCCCTACCAGGTTCTTCAGAAGGAGTTAACAGAACAGGTGATAATCAAGTGATCCATTCCGTCTACCATTCCTAGCCTCTGGCAAACAGTAATCCTTGCCTATTCAGGCTAAGAGCCATTGATACCTATCCTCCATTGATTTATCTAGTTCTTTTTTTAATCCTGTTATATTCCTGGCCTTCATAATATCCTCTGGCAAGGAGTTCCACAAGTTGACTGTGCATTATGTGAAGAAACACTTCCTTTTGTTCATTTTAAACCTGCTACCCATTAAACTCCCATTAATTTCAGTGGAAGGAGGATGGGGCCTTGTGAGGCAGAGGGAAGCTGAAAACCTGATTACAGAACTTACCAAGAAAGGAATTGAAGACAATGACTTTTGGTTTCTTTTATATTTCAAGACAGAATGTACCCTATATATGGAGCTGTTTGCTTGACATTCTCCACTCTAGGACCCTGTTTTCAGTTGCTTATAACTTGCCAAACTTAGCCATTGGATTTGGAATTTTCCATGCCAGGTGGCTACCTCAGGCTGCCTTTTTTAAAATTTCTGCTAAAACAGTTCTGGGTTGGTT
>ML685887.1:1359689-1385779 GCA_007922175.1 Pelusios castaneus | reverse complement strand
CCCCGAGAATAATATTAGGAGAAAACACATTGTGTAGTCCATGGCTGGTTCGTTGTTTTGGGATTTTTTTGTTTTTGTCTGGTTTTTTTTAATAATTATAACCATTTCATTAAAGCGCTCTCTTCTGCTTCCATATTTTATCAAAGGGAATTGAAATTTGGCAGGGGGTCTCTCTGGGTATAACTACACTGCAATAAAATGGCTGGCATGTATCAGCTGACAAGCACATGAAGCTAGGGCTGGGGGTTATAAAACTGCATTGTACATATTGGGGCTGGAGTCCAGGCTCTGGGACCCCACAAGGTGGGAGTCCTCAAAACCCAGGCTCCAGCGCGAATCCAGACATCTGCACTGCAATTTTATACCTCCTTAGTCCGAGCTGTGTAAGTGCAAGTCAGCTAACACTGGCCAGCTTTGGGGTTTTATTATAGTGTGGACATATCAGTGGTATTAAGGATTCCCTTTTACTGACCTTGTGAAAATCCAGCTAAATAGAGCCAACTTATGTCTCTGAAAAAATCTGTTTGTTTATGCTCATAAGGGCTTCTGGCAGTTAAATTATCCAAATATTCATCTGTACTAGGAATGCTCCATCCTCTAGGCTGTAAAAGCAGAGGAGACTTTCCCTACAATTGCATTTCCTAACTGTTTCTGATCTCTATAGCCCCCAGGAATAGGAAGTAAGAGCAAAGAAACTCACTCCTGGGCTCTCAGGCTATGTTTACACTTGTTAATTTAAATCAACTTAACAGGCAGGGAGGGCAGTGGGGAAGCCCTGGAGCCCCCTAAGTCAACTTAAAGTCGAGTTAAGGCTACTCCACATCTACACTGGCTTAAGTCGACTTTCTAAAGTCAGCTTAAGCAGCAAGTCGACTTAAAAGGAGGTTTTATAGAGTCAACTTACTTTTTCCTTAAGTCGACTTAAGCAGCTGCTTAAGTCGACTTAAGGAAAGTGTAGTGTAGATGCAGAGTAAATTAAGTCGACTTAAGCAAGCTTAAGTCGACTTAATTTACAAGTGTAGATGCACCCTCAGTGTCTCCCCTGCTGGGACTTGACAGTGGAGGGTTGGGTAGAATGAGGGAGCAGCCTGACTTAAATGCAGAGGGGTGGTAAATGGGAGGGTGTGGCAGGAACCACTATGCAAGAGCAGAGAAGAGAAGTTCACAGGATGTGGGCAAGCAAAGTTCGACCCCAGTGGTGAAGGTCTGTGTGACTAGGAGCAGAAAGGGTTGGAGAATTTTATAGGTGCAGAAGAGGACTGGGATGGGAGCTAGGAGCAGAAGAGAACAGACTGCCTGGGAGCACAGAAGCGGAAAGGTGTATATCCACTAGAACACGCCCCCTACCAGAACTGTAGTTGATTGCACAGGCAATTTTGATTCTGACCTTCCTTGACTTTGCAACCTTAACATTCCTTTAATGTAGTTGTTTTGTAACATAAATGAGATTTAGTTACTGATTTTGTATATGTATAAAAATAGCTCTTCAAAAATACGGCTCAGTTTACTTGCTAGTGCAATGTCCTAATCTGTCTTTGGGTCTCTGGACATTACAAGAATGTGAACATAATAAGCAAAGAATTTCCAAAGACCATTAGGATCATATAATATGGATTTGGACATTTCCTCTAAAACCATGTGCTGATTGGGCAGCTGTGCATCTTTGATACCCCAATAGTGCATAGTTGAGACCTAACCACCAGTTGAAGAAAATTGCTCACCTGTCATCTGAAATGGTGAGATAAAGAGAAGAATATAAAACAAATTAGGAGTAGGTACCAAAGTGGGGACTGAAATTCTTTTAAAATAAACACTGTGGACTTAAACTGGAAAGTCAGTCAAATCTTTTTAATGTCCCTCAGGCAAGATGCTTCAATTTGAAGATGTTTGGCTTTGCATTAAATAAAAGTTATGTTTTTGAGGCTGCTGTGGGAGAAAGCAGCAGCTCCCAATGCAGCTTTTTAAAGGAAAATGAATCTTAAAACAACCCAAGCTGCCTGTGTGGTGCTACTGAGCATCATAGATGGTTTCAGGGAAAATGTGGCAATACAAGCCTGCTTTTCCTTTTTGGTTAAGCCTTGCGTTCTTTTCCCAAATCTTGGCCTACCCCCTTGTGTCCCTTTTCAGATTTGGGTGAATGTCTTCTTGGCTTGTTGTGACCTAGCCCTCGCCCCATTCTCCTAACAAGGCCATAAAGTCTTTTTAAGATGAGGTGTACAACTTCTGTTGGCTCCTGACGTACCTTTAGCAGCTTTATTGAGGAGGGTCCCCAAAATCTGGCTTTACCACATTTCCCAGTGTTGAGCCTGTTCCTTATTTGGTCATGTGTTTACCTAATGTCCCAATGCAGATCTCTCTTTATATGGCGGTAGCTGTTCTAGGGTTTGGAAGTGAGGAGCGACAAGCAGAATAGGGAACTAGTAAGGAGACATACTTAATAGCCGAAGAGCAGCACAGAATAGGCAGCTAGAAGGGAGATGCGTACTTAATTTCTGATTGCCTAAGCAACTTTGTGTGACCGGCATATGACAGGTGCTTCCCTCCTTTGGCTAAACTGGGGGGTTCTGCGGAGAACAGTTAAGACCCCTTTTGCCTGAATTCTGTCCCCAGGTCCCTGTAGGCCTGACCCAGCACTGAGCCCCTTTCTCATCCTGCACCCACCCGCCAGGGGAAGAATCAGTTTATCCACAAAGGGGCTTAACTAAATTCCCCCTAACTGAAGTGAATATGTGAAACTCATATACGACTATGCACAAGGATAAAATAAAGACCATTTTACTCTTGTATTTCAATAAAAAGAAAATCACAACATAAGAACACTTACAATTCTATATTGAGAGGACGTCACAACTTATTGGAATGTGCTCACGTGATTTCACCAGACCCATCAAAAACTCTTAACAATAAAATTATCACAGCATCACATACTGTCTATTTATAACTTCCTTTATGACTAAATTCTGCTCTAGAATATAACAATTCTTTTATTCTTCCTGCCCACTGCAGAAAAAGGTCATTTAAGCCAGCAGTTCTCAATCGCCATGTTGGGACACATTACTGTGTCGCCACACAGTGATAAGTGTGTTGCGGAGAACTGGGTGGGAGTTTGGATGCAGCATGGGGGTAGAGAGGGCTGGTGTGTCCTGTAGGGTCACACACACTGCCAGCTATGTCACACCCGCAAAAGGTTGAGAGCCACTGATTTAAGCTACTGGGAGCGTGTGTATTAAGTAATTCGTCATTGCTCCTTGCATTTTGTCACTGTATTAAGTTCTTGTTTTCTTTGTTCTGAAGGCAAACTTGATGAAGTGTACGAAGCCTTGGTCAATGCTCATCCCAATATGACTGTTTATAAAAAGGAGGAGATTCCAAATAGATTACATTACAAACACAACAGTAAAATTCAACCAATCTTAGTAATGGCTGAAAAGGGATGGGAAATCTTACAAAACAAGTCCGATCAACTTCTCTGTAAGTATGTTTTTCTTCATTCTGTTTCAGATCTATAATTCTCTTCTGTTCAAAATAGCACAATATTCTGTCAGGAAGACAGAAATTTAGTAGCAGGAGTATTGTAAGGAAGACAAGACTAGAAACTATTTCTCTCTACTCTGTGTTGATCAGACCTCTGCTGGAATATTGTGTCCAGTTCTGGGCACCACATTTCAGGAAAGATGTGGACAAACTAGAGAAAGTCTAGGGAAGAGCAACAACAATGATTCAAGGTCTAGAAAACATGACCTATGAGGGAAGATTGAAAAAATTGGGTTGGTTTGTTCTGGAGAAGACTTGGGGGACAGGGGGAGACATGGTAACAGTTTTCAAGTACATAAAAGGTTTGTTACAAGGAGGCGGGAGAAAAATTGCTCTCCTTAACTTCCGAGGAAGGACAAGAAGCAATGGGCTTTAATTGCAGCAAGGGGGGGTTAGGTTGAACATTTGGAAAGAGTCAGAGTAGCTAAATAAGGAATTAAATACTCCTGTCAGAGTAGCTAAATAATGGAATAAATTGCCTAGGTAAGTTGTGGAATCTCTATTATGAGATTTTTAAAAGCAGGTTAGACAAGCACTTGTCAGGGATGGTCTAGATAATGCTTGGTCTTGCTGTAAGTGCAGGGGACTGGACTAGATGACGTTGTGAGGTCCTTTCCAGTTCTTTGGAATGATGTGTAACAAAGTATGTTCAGTGGCCTTTGAAAGATGGTATAAAGTGGTCTGATGTAGCACTAAAATTGCTGTGGCACCTTAAAGATTAACAAATATCTTCAGGCATAAGCTGACGAAGTGGGTTGCAGCCCACAAAAGCTTATGCCTGAAGAAATCAGATCCTGTCGTGCTTCTAAGGAATAAATCCTATGAGTTTTAGGATCACTTAAAAGTAGGGCTTTCAAATGATTTTAAAAAATTAATCATTATTAATTTTGAGATTTAAAAAAATGATTACTTGCAATTTTAATCACAAATAGAATACCATTTATTTAAATATTGTTTTCTACATTTTCAAATATATTGATTTCAGTTACAGCAATAGAATATGAAGCATATTGTGCTAATTTTATATCATTTTATTACAAATATTTGCCCTGTAAAAAGATAATCAAAAATGGTATTTTTCCATGTACCTCATATAAATACTCTAATAGTCACTTTCTCATGAAAGTGAAATTTATACCTGTAGAATTATTAATTTCACATAATTGCTCTAAAAATGAAACATCAAACTTTAAATGAAACAATATCAAACTTTGGAGCCTACAAGTCCACCCAGTCCTATTTCTTGTTCAGTCAATCAGACAGAGGGTTGGCATGGTGTATGATGTGTTGCTATCCTTATTGCTGCACTGTGGCTGCAGCTTGTGGGGTTTTTTATTCTTAATTTGTTTTGAGTTAATTGCATCTGTTAAATGCAGGAGTGTAGCCAGCCCCTGTTTTATGTCTGGGCCTGAGTCTCAAGGGTGGGCCCAGCCAGTCCTGCTTCCGGCCCTGTGACGGGAAGCTTCCTGATGACACTCCAATTGCATAACAACTGGGAGGGGGAGAGGCAGCCTGGCCCCTGCTGCATCAAGACTGCAGTGGCTACCCAGCGCTGGAGCGATGAGATAGTGGGGGCAGAGAGAACCCCACCACTGCCCAGCTGCCTGCTGCGCTGGCACCACCACTCATGGCCATGGCTGACTGCCGCTGCTTGTTCTGTGGTTGCAGCGGCAAAGCTCGCACCACTCCTGGGTGCTGTGGCAGGTGGGGTTGTGCGGGCCTGCTGGCCAAGCAGGTGGGCCCGGGCCCACCCAGAGATACGTCCTTAGTTAAATGCGATTAATTGACAGCCCTAATTATAATTCCCCATTTGCAAGTTGCACTCTTGGGATAAAGAGATTGCACTGCACTACTTATATGAGGTGACTTGAAAACCACTTTTTCCTTCGTTTTCTTTTTTACAGTACAAATATTTGTAATAAAAAGTAGCGAGTACTGTACACGTTGGCTGAGTAATAGGCCCCCACGCAGTGTGGAGCAGCCATCCCATTTGCGGAGTGGAATCTACCCTTTCAGCAGAATCCCAAATGAAGCCAGCTTCAGTGCATAATGCCTGTGACTGTACACTGACCTCTAAGCATTGCAAGCTTACTCTTCATAGCCCTCCCCTGTCTCTGATTGCTTTTGGGACATCTCCTCTGTCCTCCTCGCCAATACAGAAGCTTCCCATAGTAAATTCTTGAGTGCTTCGTCTCAGTTTAAACAACTCCCTGGGTGATTTATGTGAAATGCACGCCTAAAAGGTTAACATGATTCACAATTTGTAATGTTATGATTCAGGTGGCTAGCAACTGCTTAACATTTATGCTCTTGTTCATAAATTTGATTGTTAAATATTTGTTACAATAAATTAGGCCATATTTTTCCCTCTTGCATCATGGATTCTCTGGGAAAAGGTCCAAAGATTCAATATTTCATCTTCTTACTTTTTCATTTTACAAGTTTTCATACTTTTAGTGAGCAATGTCTTTGCTTAACAGCTTCAGAGTGTTAGCAAGTTTGGTAACTCACATTCTTTTCTCATTCCAGTGGGTAATCATGGATATGACAACATCCTACCAGAAATGCATCCCCTCTTCTTGGCCCATGGTCCTGCCTTTAGAAAAAATATCACCAAAGAAGCTGTGAGCCTCACAGATCTGTACCCCTTACTGTGCCATCTGCTCTCTGTCAATCCATTGCCAAACAATGGGTCATTCAGCAATGTGGAGGATATGCTTATTGGGGAACTTCCCGGAGACGCACATCCTATATGCTGTGAACAGGCACCTTATGCCTATTTTGTAGGCGTTCTTCTTGGTAGCACACTTGTTGTTGTGTTTCTTCTAGTTTTTATTAAACACTTAACCTACAGCCAACTACCTAACATGCAGGTGCAACACAGTGAAATTTCCCAGCCATTATTACAAGGCTAACGTTATCTTTCCAATGAAAGCACATTAGAATAACTTTACATTGTTTTTCTTAGCTATTTTGAACTTACAGGTTGTTTTTCTAGAAACTATGTAGGTGGATCTGCAAAAATAAATACATGCAAATTGGAACAAAGCGACTGCTAACCCATTGGTGCACTGGAGTAAATGTGTAACAGATGCATACAGGGAGGGCATGTTTCTGTTGCACCCTATAACCACTTGATTTCTGAGAGGTTAAAAAGCCTTTTAGATAAGCCTGGAATTATATGTATGTAGATATTTAGTAACCTTAAATCCTTGGATACCTCATCTTGAGCTAATTTTGTTAGGGAAATAGAATCAAATTAGAGTCACTAAACTCTTGATCTTTGTCTCATGGCTTTAAACAAATCAGATTTTTTTAAAAAAAATTTAAACTACTGTAAATAGAACTCTGGGTAGGTTAAACATATACTATAAAATGCCCCCATTTTGTGCGTTCAACTTAAATATCCCCAAAAAAGAGTCTGTACAAGTTGCAAAGTCATGTAGGTCTCTGAAATTTCTCTCTCCCTAAATTAGAGCAACTAATATATGTACCTTGATATTTCAGTGTTGTTACTTTAGTAATCAGGCAGCATTAAATTATTTGAACCTGTATCTAGTTCAAATGTTTAGGGCTTCAGTGAACTAAGATATTCACTAAGGAAGTGAAGCAGGAAAAAAGATCATGACTAACAAGAACATACATAGGCCTGTATCATAATATACCAGGAAATCCTGGGGTAAATTATCAGAAGGATTGCTAGCTCCTGGAAGTAATATACAATGAAATATTGGACACAGCAGGTCAAATCCTCTGCTGCTCAAGCAGGTGTGATTCCATTGATGTCAATGGAGTTATGCCCCTAATGATCAGCAATGAGCTTGCCTGAGTCCTGTTAAATAATGTATCTTTGCCAGGTGGGGGAGGCGTAGGACTTCATTGCAGTCCCAGGACAATCTGAATCACATTACGTTGTTTGTTGCAGAGAAGAATCTGGAAAGTTTCCACAGAAACTATAGCTGGGTGCCCTGAATAGTGCTGAGGAGTAATGTGGCAAGGAGTCCCTCTCTCATTCAAGATGGACGGTATTGTAATTCTAAGTTCTTAAATGAGCATAGTTCTTTATGTAAAACAGAATCTCTCTGAATTATAGAGTGACTTTTGATTGAGAGTGGATCAGATTGAAATAGTGAAGCAAGAGAATTGACATAATCAGCCAGAATTCTCTGATGCACCTTGTGTAGCAATAAAATTTGCTCGTGACCTGCAACCATAACTAATTCCACTTCTGGAGCAGGCATCTTTATAGCTGAAATAGGCCACTGTGCATTTTGGTCTTCAATTTGTAGCAGGCAGTGTTGTGCATTTCTGATTTGTGTTATGACCCAAAGACAGCTGATGAGTGTTTCATGGAGGAATCCATAGCTTGTTGTCAAATTGAGGTGTGGAAGAATACTGAAACTGGATTGGTAGTCACTGAATTAAGCTTCAGAATGCAGCATTGTGTATAACTTAATCTGATTCATGTTTGTCTTTGCGAGGTGGTTAAGGCAAATTTCTCTGTGAGACCACAGTGGCTGTAATGTGAAGCTGCCTGTTGCTGGAGCAGCCCACAACACATATTTAGTGAGTCAGGCGACATCAACAAGAGTGGTCTTGTCTGTGGTTAGGACCTTGAAGCTTAGAGCAGATGAGCCTAAAATAAAATCGGGCTACCTGTAAACTTGATCCAAGAAAAATCAGGATACACTTGGACCCCCTTGTCCTCAAGAATTAGATGGAAAGCATTATGAAGGGATATTGGGGGAAATGTTTTGATGTATGAAATCTTCATCTTTTCTGATGTTCGTAGCCTATATGCAATTCTTGCTGGTCAGTTGAATATTGAATGCATATATATTGACTACAGAATGGAGATCTACAGTGACAACTCTTCCTGCATTGTGGAAGCCTAGATAATTCACTTTGTTCACTAGAAGTTAAGTAGGAAATTTTGTTGTCTATTTTCTGTAGCTTCTTCATGCAAGCTCCCACAGACTGTGGTTTTGATCACATGATGATGTGATCTATCTTTGCACAATTAAATAGTTACACAGTATTACAGTGGAGTTAGACTTTTATTAGCAAACAGCACAGTGAGCAATTAAATGGTACCCTCAAGGATACAGTAAGTAATTGCATTTTTTTTTAAAAAAAAGCTAAAATTGTGCAACTTAATCTGCTATGCAGCTTATTCATTTAGGGGAGAAGAAATTCAGTACATCTGTCAACAATAATATTCGTGCCCAGAATTCTCATACTCAAACATACAGTTTAGTGAAGAGCAAATCTGTTACACCTAAGAGAAACTTCTATATTTATGAGCCATTACCCCCAGGAAAAAAGGGATTTTAGTAGTCACAAAGCTTATTTGAGTTAAAGAATGAACTACACAATAAAAATAACTGATTGATGAGGGGAAAGTGGTGTCTTCAGCTATTAGTTTAATTTTTGTATCCCTACATAATAAAATATCTTTTTTCTTTTGTTTTGATGTCTCTTTTTTGGGAATATTTGCAGGAAACCTAACTAGCTGATACAGGGTAAGTTTACAGATACACAAGTCTCGACCTGTAAGCACAAGGAATGGTACCACTGGAGAAGTTTTGCAATCAATAATCTATACTTTTCTCTTTGAAAGGGCACAGGGTGTGATCTGTGTGCCTTTTGAATGCTTTAAGATTGCGTGTGACTGAGTTAGTGGAAGCTGGAATTAAAATATATTGCAATTGCGAGTTTAGGGAATGGGAAAACTTGCACTGTTAAAATACATACTAAAATGGGGCATAGTTAGAGTGCTAATCCAGAATGTTCTTTCCTATTAGTACTCATAAACTCCAAATGTTTTATAATTGCTGTTCATGCTCAAGTCATCAATAAAATTTAGTTTTGTTTTGTTTTTTTAAAAGGACCCTGAGCCGTCTAATGGGTTCATGAAAAGATTTAATAGGCTTGTTTTAATTACTCTTGTAATTGTCTGCTAAATAGTAAAATAACAGGAGAGTTCTGTTTTCATAAAAGGAATATGAGTGAATCAGGTGCGATATGAAATTTTAAGCCCTTATTTATATTCATCTTTTTTACTTTGACATATGTGAGCTAGCCCAAAAGTATTTCTCTGAAAATGGTTATTTTAACAATTATTGTTGTCTTTGCTAACTTAAGTATTAAAATACTCTGGAGAAAAGGTGAGGGAGACGGTATCTTCACTGGACCAACTTCTGGTGGTGAGAGGGAAGTTTGACATGCCAAGGAACTCCGTCAGCTAAAGCATAGGAAGCCACAAGTAGAAAAGGGTTGATTTAATTCTTCACTTATTCTACTTTCTCTAGGATATCCACAGCTCTATCCCTTTCCCCAAAATTAAAGATTTTAGCATAAATTTTAGATGCATCAGATTTCCAATTAATGCTCAAGATTAGAGATCAGGACAATTTCAAATCCTACTGTGACCTGTACTTTTACAAAAGATGGGGTTTTATAGCATCCAGTGCTGGAAGAAAACATCCCAGAAACAGGACTCTGACAGAAGGTGTTAGCAGCAGCTCCTCTCATATGGGGCAAGTTTGCTCCAGGTTTAGAAACCTGATCTCCACTGGGGCCAGATGTGGTTCTGCTGGTACCCAGATCCCCTAGCAGGCATGAGCAACACGCTCCACTCTAATGTCCTCACAGTCTTCCCTAAGGAGCTGCCAAAGTTGTGTGTTTAAAGTACTGGGGCTAGTGCTAGATCTGCCAGTGCAATTAATCCAGTTTCTACCCCAAACACATGGCTAATTAATTAATTTGCCACCTGGGATCAGTTGTAATGTTGCCTCATGGGAGGTTTGGCACAGGCTAATGAGTAAAACTGGCACCTCTGGGGGAAAGAATGAGCCTGGGCCATGAGGCCTGAGACGAGAACGAAAGTAGCTGAAATCAGGTGCTGCTCCAAACCAAGCCTGCTTGCAAGTTCACAGAACCCACCAAGAACAGGGCTGGGAATCGCAAGAACCCCCCACGTACGAGGCACGGGACAGTGGTACAAACATATTTCAGAAGGTGGTACCAGAACAGCCTCTCTACAAAGCATAGAAGAAACTCCCCAAAGATAACAAGGGCTGCTCCCCCCTCCGAACACTAAGGTTCGGCTAACTGATAGAGGTGTTTTGGTCAGACCAACATGTACAAGGTAAAGGGGGGATGGAACCCAACCATGGCAGAGGGCAATATGGAACTTGTTTGTATCAGAGTATAAAAGTAGGGGGCAGAGGGAGGCCGGTTGGCTGAGGTGGTAGGGGGTGTTCTGCCATTCACTGAGCTGCCTCCATTGTCCCAGGCATTAAATGAGCTTGTAGCAAACACAGGGCCCTAATACTGTGCTTCATCAGCAATAAATCTGGCCAGGTGCCTTCACTACTGGAACTGAATCTGGGGCCCTCTTGGGCAGGTGGAGTAAAGTTGGCTCTATCCAGTGGCATATCAAACTCAGATTTGCCCTCTCCCCCCCTGCCCCCCCCCCCCCCACATGCAGAGCAGGAGCTATCCCTGTGCCACCCCCCAGCTGCCCTGGGGAGGAGGAGGTGCAAATGCAGGCTTGGTTCTGCTGTTCCCCACTGCTTTGACAGGCGAGCGTTGCAGGGCCAGCTTTGTTCTGTATTTTTGCAAGAGAGGCAGCGTTGAGAGAGAGAGTTCCTAGTGGCAAATAAGTGCTTACCCTGCTTTTATTGGTCTGTTTGAAGATGCAAAGTCCCATCTGAGGATACAGGAAATGCTTTTCCCCCTCTCTTCTGCTGGGCAGCAGTGGCCATTCCCATTGCACACCATGGGGAGGGTAGCTGCAGCCCCCAACTTTGCCTCTCCTTCCCAGCTTCTTCAGGGCTGGAAGAAGCTTTTTCAGCCTCTGCAGATACATCAGAAGATGTATGGGCAGCAGGTTCCATTGAGTCTGTACCCCCCCCCCCCCCCAACCCTCAGGAGTCCCCTTTACCTACCTCCCACTGCAGCTAAGGTAATCCCTCATTCCCGTCCCCTGGTGTGGCCTCCTCAACTGCTCCAGGAAGATCTGGGCTGGCACTTGGAGGGGAGGGGCTCCTGCCCCAGTTCAACTGCCTTGGAGGATTCTCACACTCAGGAACCAGCACCCCTCTTCAGGACACCACTGTGTCCAGTGTCCATGCAACTGAGAGCGCACACACGTGCAGCCAACACCTGACTGCAGCACCATCTGCTTCACCCTGGACCATGGCAACCTTTCCTTCTCCAGTAGCAGAGATGCAGGATCAAGTATCATCTACACCTGGGGTAGGCAACATTTTTGGCCTGAGGGCTGCATATTGTAGCAGGCCAGTGGGGGCAGGGGCAGGGCTTGGAGGGGGAGTGGCCAGCCCCTTTTCCCCAGAAAAAGAGGTGGGGTTGGGCTCTACTTCCCTTCCCTCCCAGCTCTAGCTGAAGCAGGGAGGGAGATGGAGCTCCAGCCCCAGTGTGAGCTGCTGCTCTCCTTCCCCCTCCCAGAATATTCAGCCTGAGAAAACTGAGGTCAGCTCACTCCAACTGGGCAGCAGCAATCTAAACCCTTACTGTGAATAGTACCTTGATACACAGGGTTAGGGATGTGATAAGATTCTTCAAGCTGAGGAGGATGGCAGAATCTGACCCAGAAGAATAAACTCAATTTGCATTTCAATACAGTAGTTTTTCCCACACCCAGGGAGAGACCCTCTGTCTTTAAAGTGCTTCTAGGAGTTGATTCTCCTCTATAGCCCAAAACAGATTTGAAATCTAGACTGTGGCAGAGGAGACTCCCCCTCCCCCTTCAACCAAGTCACCTCTAATTTACAATGATTAAAAATAAAAACCCAAGGTTTCTATTAGAGGCAAGAAAAAACTGGCTTGCCAATTTTATTTATAAAATTATTAAATTATGCCTAACACAATTTAATGGATGTTCTGTAGATGCAATAGCCTCTTTGGAGTAAGCATTTTCCCATGAAAGCTCGTAATCTGCACCATTGTGCCAGAACAGCAAGAGCTGTATCAGTTCCAAGCAGAGGAGCAGTATGCCAGATTCTTTTGGCTTAGGAAACAGTAACACAGTTTAAGCAAAATTAAGACATTAAAATTTATTTCACATATGCAAAATATTTCACAGGAACCAAAACCATACAATCAAAATATAAATATTTCATCAAGTTATAAGGCACTAGCCCTTTAAAAATAATCTGATCTTTAGCACATTATATACACACATGTTCTGTCTTGAAGGTGGGAAGGACTAATTCCCTTCATTTTCCACTCTTTCTACCCCACAAAGCTAGATGCAGCTCTCTTTGGAGCCCCAAATGTCACTCTGAGTGTCAGCAAGGCACCATTCAATGGCACCACACAGCAGATTGCGCTTTCTTTCTTAGTCAGCAGCCTGGGAGAGCAGTGGCATATAGCAAACATACTGCATCTCTAATACAGGAAACTAGATGCAGATTTTAGTGACTGAAAACAGTCAGGTGCATGACAAGTAATTTCAGTGGATACATGCTGCAGTTGGTATGCAAGTTCAGCCATTGAAATTATGTACCTTGATTGCAAGACCATCTGCTTTTTTAACCCCAGAAACCACTGTTTAGCAACAAATGATTATTAGATATTTTTAGACCGATTTTACTAATGCCTATTTCTAAATGATAGCCCAAGTCCTCTGTTTTGGGGAATTGTACTGCAGTCGCTCATGTGGCGTTGATACCAATCCCATCAAAAGGGTGATTCTGGAGTGTAAAGAACTCTACACAGATGCCTGTTATAACAGTATAGCCATTTCAGACTGGATCAGTGTTCTGTGGGGCAAGTTTTTAAACTGGCCTTAGTCAATATTTGCATTTCTGGTAACTTCAGTCTTGCTGAGGTGCCCCTGAGTATTCTAAACACACTGCATGGAAGTGTTGTTCTGTGCCTAAGAACCATCATTAAAATATGATTTAAACCAAACACTGCTTAAGACAAGATGGATTTGGAAAAAATTTTTGCTAAAGAGTAAACCAGATGGAGCAAAAAGACTCCCCTCCCCTCAGAAAAGTAATTATCTTTATTCCCTCTGGGCAGGACCAGGGGTGCTTTACAAAATGTCATTCAAACTTGACTCTCAGTTCAAATGCCAACACCTAGGCAGAAGAGTCATCAGAAACTAACAAGAAAGCTGGCTTCCCAGTACTTCTAGCCTCCCTAGCCACCCCCAAAGGAACTAAACGATAAGCTGCAATGCAGGGCGACTTTGCTGTTCAGCTCCAATTTCAACTTCTCCTTAATGGCAAGGTGACAGTCATTCTGGCTACTAGTTTAGTGGCCTTTTAAAAATCTCTTGGGAAGACAGAAGTACAAACAATACCCACTATTAGAATTGTAGAGTCAGTTCAGGACTTTTTTGGTTTTTTATTGGCTTACATCTTTTGCTTAGTATGAGCCGTCAAATCCAGTGTGTTCCTAGTTGAAGATGATACTGGGAGAGGATAGGAAAACACCAATGGTGTTAGCAACCCCCATTTCTGCGTGGATAAGAAGAAAAGTTCCTTTCTGGGGGCAACTTTAAGATCTGCTGAATTGAACAATGGTTCTGAGGTAGAAAAGCAATAGTCTCACATGAATTACAAGTCGCTGCACTGGTTTTCAGAAAAGATATTTTTAGTTAACAGCACAGTTTAAGTCCTACTGTAAATCTGTTTAGATCCACAAAGGGACCATCCTGAAAGGATAGACACCATTACTTTTGCATATTCTTATCTCAGTGTCTAAACCAAGTTTTTCTTCATTTGTTATTGCAATCATGTTATATAGAGAAAGCTTTGAATTCTGAAGTGAGGGCTCCCCACTTAAAAACTCCCAAGCTTAGTATTGTTTTTAAAGTGTATATGAAAAGAGACCGCATGTAGGTAAATAGGGGGCATCTGAGAAATATTTTCATATTCCTCTAACAGTATTTTGTACTACAAGACCGCCACCTGAGATTCTCAAAATATTTCACAAACTATTAAAAAGTCCACATCACAGTGAGGTAGGCAAGTCTTATCCCAGTCCTACAGATGAGGAAACTGTGGTAGAGAAGTCAACTGACTTGCACAAGGCCATGCAGAAAGTCAATCAGAAATAGGACAAGAATCTGGATATCCATAGACCCGCTCCTGTACTTTAGACAACACTACTTCCTAGCTAAAACATTGAACACTATACAGCTTGACTGATAATAGATTCTGAAGAGAACTAATCACCAGTGCTGAATTTCTAACACTGGTTTACATGGATGTAAAAAATTAGAATCTCTAGTTCCAAGAATAATCACTACACACCAGCCAGAGAACTACTGGTCTTTAAGACCAGGACAGGTTTTTCCAACTATAGGTGAATTTGAGAATTATAGAGAGATGAGATCACCACTATGAAATTTAATACAAAATGCAATCAGTTTAATTTACACACATTCAAGTTCACTTAGACTTCTAGCCTACCTAGTTTATAGTGGATATTTTATTTTACAAGTGTATGAAGGTCTGAATGCAAAAACTAACACTTATTTTCTTAAATGCCCTTTCCAGTAGGAAACACAGGATCCATTCACTGTAATTTCCTTTTGCAAATCTTTTGTTATTGAATCGTTACTCAAGAAGCATGCTCAAACAGGTTTTGTCTGTACGTATTAGGCAATTTTTAACGAGTACCCCTTAAAGTGCATCACAGAATGATCAGCAAATACCATTTATTTCCAGACATTAATATCAATGTAGTGAGGCTAGAATTTCTACATTTGCTATCCAATTAAGGGATCATCATCGTCCTGTAGTTGAAGTCGGGAGAAGGGACGGGGAGAGGACATTCTATTCTTCGTGATTATTATAAGGCAGGTCAGAGTAGTTAACACCATGAGGACCCCAACAACTATTCCAATTGCTTCAGGGAGATTTACGCACCACTGGTCAGCTAACAAACATTTGGTGTTGGTGAAGGTTCCGTTATTGGGCTGAGGTTTTAATCCCAGGATATGGCACATCATTGGATAAATATCAACGGTATTAATTGTGTCCTGCTTGTAGCCTTTGTGAAAAGCAGGACCATGAGCAGCCAGAAAAGGATGCATGCTTGGGAGAGCATTGTCATAACCGTGGGCACCTACTAGAGGAGAAATGCAAAGTTAACGAGCATATATAAATGAACGTTGTAAACACACTAACTCAGCTGCTCACAAGTTTTGTCAGCTACGACATTCACTGTTGCCCATTCCTAAAAAATGGAACAGTTAAATAATGCAGCACTTGTACTAACCCATGGAAGTCAAAAGCATACTTATAAAAACAGTGCATTCTGCTGAAGTTTCTGTGCATTAAAACAGAACCCTATATCCCCCCACACATCCCCTGAAATGTGAATCCAGGCAAGAAGATCTGTATTATGAAAGTGATTGTCATTGTTGTCTATGAGATAACAGGGATGTAGCCAGAATTGTTCTTTTCAAAGAGTGATCAAAGCAGGTACTTTACTAATTCACAGAAGTTTTAATATGCATTTTAACCTCTAATTCCTATGCAAGACGTACTGCAGTGTGTGTGTGTTTTCTTAAAATCACTCACTGCAGTGAAAAATCCATGCAAGACGAATTATATTGTAGGTCTAACTTTTAGGATTCTAGCAAGAAGGAAGTTTTTTTTGTTTTTGTTTGTTTGTTTTAGGGCAAATAAATTCCAGACTGACATTTAGAATGCAAACAAAAAAGCAATGTTTCCTTTACAGAAGTCCTAACTGCTTTGAAACCCAATCAACACCGTCCCTGTGTCCAGCTACAACAGCTGTACTTCCCCGGATCACTCAGGCTGTTGGTTAATGGACTCAACTCTTCAGAACCAACAGCAGCCCTCTCTTGGGCATCTGAAGCCCAACTGTAGTAGTCTGCCAGGCTCAGAATTGGAAGCATTTCAGGAGGCAAAACATTTGGTGTCAGGCCTGTATCTGCTGTTCCCTCTACCAGCAGAAAATAATGCGTTTTATAGCAACTATTCTAGGGATACTTTTGTATTTGCTTTAAACTCGTGCAAGATGCCAGCACAATGGTTGCTATCTGTACTTTAAATACATTTTTTCTTTGCAAGGGTCATGGCTGGCTCCTTCAAACCCAAACAATTGAAACAAGCTATTGAAATCCTCTAGAGCGCAGCTTAAAAATGTTTGTTCTGCTACTCTTAGCCTCTTCTTTGTAAGTTACTCATGACAAGGGTGCATCTTCCTAAATCCCTTATAAATTATAACAACAACATTGTTGAACACTTAGGGCAATGGTTTTCAACCTGTAGGTATGTGGACTATATCTAAGTTGTTCAAAAGGCTTTGACTGAAAATAGCCTGAACAGAATTCAAACTATATATACGGACAATGGATTACCAAAGGGGTTCACACCTTCATGTGAGATTTCTAGAGTCATCCACAAATGAGGAAAAAAAAAAAGTTGAAAACTACTGACTTAGGAAAAGTGCTTTTTATAATATTCTTTTATGACTGACCATTCAAAAAACTGAAAATTAGAAAGTTTTGGTGCTATTTCTAACATTGAAAGTTACAGGATGTGTCAGCAAAACATGTCACAAAATATGTGGGGCTTCTCTTTCTTACTCTAGATGAACGAAAGTTAAAAGACCCCCACAGCTATTTATTGTGAATGGTCCTTTCTAAAAGTCTGCAGCATATTAGCTTATATAGAGGCAGTTTCAGTACACACGAGTCCTCATCCAAGGTTTCTTCCTGATCTGGGCAACTCAGCAAATCGTGCTTCAAACAGGATTTTTCAGTTGCTCCAGGCCATAGCAAATCTCCTCCTTTAATGCTATAATGGAATGCAAGTGCAACCCAGAAAGCTTTTTACAAGAGACGTAGCCTACGTACACGACAAACTTGTCCCGCAATAAGGTGTTGCGGGACAAGGAAAGCGCTATAAATATAACGCTTGTGTGGACGTAAGTGCTCCTTGTAGCGCTAAGGAGAGTTCACACATGCAAACGCTCCTTTGTGCTACAAGGAGCAGTGCATGGTGGGCACCTGTCCCACCATGCACTGCCCACAGCCAGCCTTTTGGCTGGCAGTAGGCTGCCTCAGGGATTCACTGGGCTAGGGAGCTGGCTGCAGCCCCCGCTGCTTCCCAAAGCCCAGCCACCACCCAAAACCCAGCAGGTGGCGGAGGGGCCGGCTGCAGCCCCGGCCGCCTCCCCAAGCTCGGTGGCTCGGCTAGAGGGCTGGCGGTTCAGAGCCGCAGCCCCCGCCGCCACCCCAAGCTCGGCGGGCAGCAGAGGGGGCCGGCTGCAGCCTTCGCCACCACCCGAACCCCTGCAGCTGGACTAGGGGACTGGCCCAAACCGGCAAGGGCAGCTGGTTCGGGCCAGCCCCCTAGCCCAGCTGCTGGGGTTCAGGTGGCAGCTCCAATAGTTGTCAATTTCACTGCTGGGCTAGAGCAGTGAAATTGACATATTTGACAGCTCCAATGTCCCAGAGTGGCCTCGACTGGCACTCTGGGACATTTCCGGAGGCTGTCAAAATCGGAAAACCTGTACACACGAGCACTACCACGGAACAGCTGTTCCATGGTAAGCCTAACCACTCTCGATTTGAGTGGTTTAACTGTTGCGGGGTAAAAGGGTGTTGCTGCGCACCAGGGAAAATGTTCGTGTGTACACATGAAGCTGTATCACGTGTGTATGCGCAAAGCTTTATCACGCTTCACGCATTATTCTCTTATGATCCAGTGCCATCCCTAGTAAGATTATTTTGTAATGGCATTTGTGATTTACTCCAGCATTGACTTCTACTTGCTTTTGTTTAAGCTACATTTATATTTTCTGCTTCTATACACTCATTTATCCTGAAGGGCTTTTCTACCAAATGCTCTTACTGAGCTTTAAGCAGGAGACTTCATCTGTTAACACTGCTAGAAATAGGAATGGTGGCAGTGGTAGTTGATGGTATTAGTAGAAAAACAAAGTAGCATTAGGAGAACATGGGACTGTCAAGGACTACTCCATTAAGCTGTCATTTGTGCCCTCGAAAATATACCCGATAAGCACACTTATCTACTGTAGTTAAGTGTATAGTATTTAGCTGTCTGGTGAGCCAGACACCTCCTTCCCCACACTGAGGCAGCTTTGAGCAGATGGGTTCCTCTTTAGAAGAGATTCATAGTATGCTATTATCCCCAGTGTGAAGGGGACACAGGGCCACCTTACATCCTGTGCAACAATAAGGATGAAACCAGAAATGTGGCGGCAGTGCAGGTGTCCACAGAGAATAACTTAAAACTGGTCAACCACTGTTTGTTACGGTCAGATTCATCAAGGAGATAGAGCAGTAAATCATGAAATATATTATTTGACAAATTCCAGGGGCCGTTGCAGGCCGTAGGAAGTAACTCCAAGGGCCGTGTGTTTGAGACCCCTGGTCTAACCCAATGTTTTGGGATTTTTTTTTTTTAATATGCACAGTAAAACGGAGTCCTGACTGGTGTCCTGAGACACTACTACAAAAGACTCTAAGGTCAGAAGGGACCAATATGATCATCTAGTCTGACCTCCTGCACAATGCAGGCCACAGAACCTTCCTCACCCACTCAGCAATAAGCCTCTAACCTGAGTTATTAAAGTCCTCAAATCATGATTTAAAGACTTTAAGATACAGAGAATCCACCAGCAAGTGAGCCAGGCCCCATGTCACAGAGGAAGGCAGAAAAGCCCCAGAGCCCAAGCCAATCTGCCCTGTGGGAAGATTCCTTCCTGACCCCAAATATGGCAATCAGTTAAACCCTGAGAATGTGGGCAAGTTTAACAATATAAACCAGTAGGTGCATGAAGGAGGAAAACACTTACATTTTTTCAGTGTCTCGTTTTGTACAATTGTCCAGCCCTCATCTGCAACCAGAATTATAGGTTGAATGCGCTTATTGTGACGGTAATGAAATCGGTCTGGAATCTCTTCTTTAAGATATACTTTCATGGAAGTGCTGCAGTTTTTCAGTAAGTTATAAACGTATGTTTTGTCTGCAAAGAAAATAGACAGCATGAGACACAGCACCTATTCAGCTGTCTATTTCGTTTGTCCAATTACTGCAGATATCTATAAACAAACTTAACTTTTAAATAACTTATTGAAATCAAATGAGAGGAGCTGTCACTCATGCACTGGATGGATACTGAGGTCTTTGCCATGTTTCTGTTTTAACCCTGGTCATCTTCAAAGTTCTGCTTTGTGGTCTGGGATTCTAATGGATTCTCAGATTATGTTGGCCAGAGAACCAAAGCTGAGGTATAAACATAATTTCTCACTAACATTCAAAATCACAGGAAGAGACTGGATTCTTTTTAAAGGTACTTCAGTTGACATCAGCCCCATCATTTCTGGCCTTATTTGGTAGTCATGACTGAAGATTGGCATTTCATGGTATTAAGGGAGGAGTTCTAGCTTTCATATAGCATTGGTTTTAGCTCTCAGGTTAAGATTTGACTACTGAGATCAGGCTATAATTGAAGTGTGATGAAAGATGCAAAATGATCATCAAAATTATGTGGTTTAAGGTTATAACTGGTTATATATAGAGACCTAAACTTCAGATCAGTACAATTTTCAGCACCCAATAACGTTAGTATTTATTATTCTGACATAATTGAGGACCTGACAGGGTGAACAAAGGATGGAAAGCATGAATAGCAATGGAGGGATTTACAGATTTCGAGGCCAGAAGGGACTACTGTGATCATCTAGTCTGACCTCCATATAACAGGTCATAGCACTTCCCCAAAATATTGGCGGGATATCTTTTAGAAGAAACATCCAATGTTGATTTACAAGTTGTCAGGGATGAAGAATCCACCACAACTACTTGAGCAATAAGTCACACTGGAGCCCTCGTTAACATTTGAGCCTATACAGCACGCAGAGTAAATATTAGCTGTTCAGCAAATGCTTTTCATTACCTCAGCCTAGTTATTTTGAATTAATCCCTAGTTCAGTTTATTCATTAACCCATTATTTTCTATCTAACTAGTGCAACATGAACTGCGTTGTCTTCCCAGCTCCAGTGAGCAATCCACCATGTAAAATTTCCATTAAGAAGAGAAAAACTGTGTCAGTGTAGGACTGAAAAAGATACATACTACTTCTTGGCAGCACTGCAGCAACTGGTGATGTGTCTATCAGAGTGTAGTTCCCACGGCCAATGCAATCATCCAGTTTAATTAACCTCTTTGGGAAACACTGGGCCATTCCATGGTCACTTGTTATTATAACATTAATGCTTTCCCATAATCCTAACGCCTTGAGTTTATCCATAAGTGAACCAATGTGGTTATCCACTTGTTCTAATACTTTACGCATGTTTTCTTTATCGTCTGGTCCGTATTTATGCCCACTTGCATCTGGTTCTTCCCAATACAGTGTAGCAAATGTAACTGGTGGCTGAGAGTTGTTCAGCCACATGGTAACATTCCCCATTCTCTCTTCAAATGTTACCGAATAATTATACTTCATAAAAAAATGAGGCGTTGTGTTGTTAATTTTTACATCGGTACCAGGCCACATTGCTGCTGCACTTCTTCTATTCTCTTGTTGCTGATTTGTTACCCAAATAGGAGTTGCCTCATTCCACCAGAAAGGATCCGCATCATTAAACTGTGAAAACTTCTTCTTTGTATCTTCGTCATACATTTCATTAGCCACAATGCCATGGCTTTCTTCATACAAGCCAGTCACTATGCTGTAATGGTTTGGGAAAGTTTTTGTGATAAAAGCATTTATAAGATGTTCTACCAACACACCATCCTCAATGAACTCTTGGAGATGAGGAAGTCTGTAGTTTTTCAGGTAGTCAGCCCTGAAACCATCAAAGGACACCAGGAGTAACTTGTGTATTGAATCATAGTTAGGATTACTACCATAACAGGCTATGAATCCAGAAAGAAAGAGCATTAATGTTAATTTAATTGCTGACAACATTTCAGAGTATTCCCAGCAGCCAATCTGATGTACCTGAAAAATGAAAAAGATCGTATTATACATGCAGTCTAGAATATTTGTTACATTAGAGGTGTCTTAGGTAGCTATGTTAAATATTTAAGATTTTTGTATGTGTATCTTTCCAGAGATGGTTTTAACTATGAGGTCACTACTGGCCCAATCTTGGATTCACTGAAGTCAATGGTAAAATTTCCATTGACATCAAAAGAAAGAGAATTAGCCCCTGGGTGTTTACCTAAACACCTGAGCAATTTAACTTTTCACTTCAAGAACATTAATCATAGACCAGTCATCCTAACTTTCATACTGGTAAAGATATTGGGACAAGTTATTAAACAATCAAAAGGCTAATACAGCAATAGGCAATAGCCAACATGGATTTCTCAAAAACAAATTCATGCCAAACCAACCTGCTTTCCTTCTTAGACAGGGTTACTGGTCCAGTGACTATGGGTAAGCAGTAGATGTTTTGTATCTTGATTTTACTAAGGATTTTGACACAGTCCCATAAGCATAGTATGGAAATGTGGTCTACTGATGAAGTTACTGTAATGTGGATGCATAACTCATTGAAAGACTGTACTCAAAGAGCGCTGATCAATGAGTCATTGTCAAAATGGGAGAACATATTTACTGGCATCCTGCAGGCATCCACCCAGGGTCCCTTACTGTTGAATAGTTTCATTAATAACTTGGATAAGGGAGTGGGGAGTGTGGTTATAAAATGTGCAGACACCACTTCACTGGAAGGGTTTGCTAGCACTTTGGAGGACAGAATTAGACTCCAAAAAGACCTGACAAATTGGAGAACTAGTCTCAAATTGACAAGTACTACAATTAGTAACAAACAAAAAAATCAAATACACAATGGGAGTAACTGACTATGCAGTAGTACTACAGGGCTCTGGGGGTTGTAATGGATCATGGATTGAATGAGCCAACAATGCGAAGCACTTGAGAAAGAAGGATAATATTCTTGGGTTTATTAACAGAAATATTGTACATAAGGCATGTAAAATAGTTGTCCCCTTATACTTGGCATTACTGAGACCTCTGCTGGAGTAATACTGTGTCCAGTTTCGGGCATCGCACTTGAAGAAAGATTGGACAAACTGAAGAGAATCCAGAGAAGAGCAATACAACTGATAAAAGGTTCAGAAAACCAGACCTAGGAGGAAAAAGGTAAAAAACTGGGACTACGTAGTCTTGAGAAAAGAAGACTGAGCAGGGGGACCTCCTGAGAAACAAACATTTAATCAGTGGAAAACTGGGGTGTCACTCTACCCCAAACAATCCTGCTCTGAGGTCTACTAACAGTTAACTAATACACTTCAATCCAGTCTTCTATGAAACAGGACAAGATCAAAGCACATTAACAAACAGTTAATGTACATCAGTAGGGTTCATACAGACGGTTAGTCCACAGCAGGCTAGCACGAGGTAGTGTCAAACCCCAACTTGCTGCAACTAAGCCCTTGATTGCTTCACAGATAACATTGCCAAACTGACCAAGAGTTCTAACTGCCTCAGTTAGCTCTTGAGCACAACTACTATCAGAGACTCTTTACAAGTCAGGTTTTTCAACGAGAGAAAATTTAGAATAGTTACTTCATGTTGTAGCATAATGTGTCATCACCAGACCATTCATTAATCTAGAAAACAGGAATGCAAGTTCTGAAGGCATATTTTACAAGCTTACATAACAGACAGGAAGAATTGGCCTACAGCAGATAGTATGTGCTCCAATTTAGCACGGGTGGAGAGAGGACTGCGTAGGAAGGACTATGATTGCTTAATAAATTGCTAAGAAAGGTAATGTGAAGCTCCGGGTTGCACAAATCCTCCTGCAATATAATTTAGATGACATACTCCTGAAGCGAAGGCCAGTCTAGTAATATTGCTTGAAGAAGGATCTCAACAGCGTGCTTCTGACAAACCCTATTGTACATGTGCCAGAGAGAGTTTTCAGTGTTTTGTAGTTTAGCCAAATCAGGGACAGCAAGTGATACCTCCTTCACCACAGAATTATTACCACTGCCAAGTCCCAAGTATCTACTTCAAACCCTGAGGTACCAGTGCTCTTAAAAGTTTAAGATGCAATTAACTTTGTTAAAGCTGCCTATTGACCCCTTCCCCACCCACCACCCCCAATCACCCTTTAGCTTAAGGACTTTTATTGAAGATTTAAAAAAATAAATTTGCAGAGATCAAGCATGAAAAATTTCACCCCAAACAGGTTGCCAGAAGATATGCAATTGAACACAGGAGACTTCAAGGCTGAGAGTCTGTGATGGAGGTCACAGAAGTCATAGATTCTATGACTTTCCATGACCTCCGTGACCCTGCAGCTGCAGCAGCTGACCTCAGAGCCACCCCAAAGCTGCTCCAGCAGCGGCCAGTGTGACTGGCTCTGGGGACTGACTAAACAGAGGTCCTAGGGGCAGCCTGAGCAGCGCCCCCATGGGTGACCCCAGAGGAATTGCAGAGCAGCCGCTGGGGGCTCTGTCTCCATCACTGGAGCAAGGGCCAGCCAACAGCCCCTGGGATCCCCCAGGGAAGCAGTGCCCCAGGGCCCCCCAGAATAGCAGCACCCTCGTCTTGGGAGCAGCTAAAATTTACTCATGGGTATTTTTAGCAAAAAAGTCATGGACAGGTCACAGGCTGTGAATTTTTATTTATTGCTTGTGACCTGTCCAGGAAGTTTACTAGAAATCCCCTGACTAAATCTTACCTTCAGAATGAAAAGTGTTAAGCCACCGGGATAATACATGTTGCTACCATAAACACAGTAATGTAAGCCTTGAAAACTGACTTTTTCCCCATTTAGTGTTTAATATTCATGAATTTTATGTAGTTTAATGAAAGATGGGTGAATTAATTAACACAGTGAAATGTGTGACAGTGAGAAACCACAGTTTCAACCTAAAACCTCAACTTAACATGGGTTCTGTTTGAACAAGAAGTTTAGGGGTGGGGAAACCACCACCCTGCTATTTCTGAACCTTCAAGAGTGCAACAGCCAAACCTCTTGCAACCCCTGATTAATGCACCAGTTGTAGTTATGTTTTCTAAAAAGCAGATTTTCAGCCTGTCTTCATAAATTCTTTATGGTAACAGCCTTTGCTAGGAGATCACGGCTAGTACCATGTGTTCATGAAGAGTTTTGTACTGCTGTAGCTTCCTTGGTGCAAAAATCTCTAAAAACAACAAACCTGAGATACCACTGTAGTCAAATTCCAAAGGGGGAGCCATGTTAGTCTATTGTAGAAAGACAACAGAGGCCTGTGGCACTTTTAAAGACTAACGGATTTATTTATCACATGAGCTTTCATGGGAGAAAATCCCACTGCGTCAGACGCTTTGAAGATAGGAAAGTTACAGAATGGGAGGAAATTAAATGCAGGGGAGTGTGAGACATAGGATCAGGTCAGGCTGTAACAGCAAATCAAAATAGGTGTTAGGATTCAAACACTGGGGAACAGCACAGAGGAGGGTGAGGTCAAATCACCCGTTGTAAGGAGAGAAAAATCCATAGTCGCTGTTTAACCCCAAGACAACTGAGTCAAATTTTTCTCTCATTACAACAAGTGATTTGACCTCACCCTCCTCTATGTGCTGTTCCCCAGTGTTTGAATCCTAACACCTATTTTGATTTGCTGTTACAGCCTGACCTGATCCTATGTCACACACTCCCCTGCATATAATTTCCTCCCATTCTGTAACTTTCCCATCTTCAAAGCGTCTGACGAAGTGGGATTTTCTCCCCCGAAAGCTCATGCGATAAATAAATCCGTTAGTCTTTAAAAGTGCCACAGGCCTCTGTTATCTTAGATACCACTGTAAGAGTCACCTTAGAAATGCCACAGGTAGATTTTCTAAGTGTCTAAATTTTTGGTCTACAAGGGACTTTTTACTTCTAAGTGCTATAAGAGATAAGCATTTGATAGATAATTCTCTTGACATTTTGGCTATGTATACCTGTTACATCCTGGTTTTCCATTCAGTTGAAAGTCATTTCACAGGAATACACTACAAAGTATTGACCATTCTATAAGTAAGAAGTTTAGAACTGTAGTTAAATGTTGTCAGAGTATTTACTATTGCCTTTTTACAGATAATAAAGGTGTTAAAATAGGTTCCCTGCCTCTGTTAAGAAACTCAAGTGGTGGCAGTAGTAATGCTGGAATGCATAAAAAGGCTAATTTACTATCTTTTCATTTTGTGTGCTGTTCAGTTTGGAAAAATGACACTAGTGCAGGCAGTTTCACTTCCTGTTTAACATCCATTAGTTCAGTGTGGGTGCATTTGAATTCACAATACTCTAGAGCAGTGGTCGGCAAACCGCGGCTCGCGAGCCACAAGCAGCTCTTTAGCCCCTTGAATTTGGCTCTTCCAGGTGCGAGCCTTGTTCCCTTTAAATACAGACTGCTGCTGCGGCCGGGCTGGGGAGATTCAAATCTCCCGCCCTGAGCATGCGCAGACAGAGCGTGCTCAGGGTGGGAGCGGCCTGGCCAAGGAGCAGCTCTGCTGGGCGTCCCTGCAGCTGCGAGCCTCCGGCCAGGTAAGGGGGCTGGAG
>ML685887.1:1331104-1359289 GCA_007922175.1 Pelusios castaneus | reverse complement strand
GCTGGAGGGAGGCCTGGAGAGTGGGTGGGGGGGACGAGGAGAGTGGGGGGGGGCGAGGACACTGGCTGCCGCCTGGAGAGGGGTGGAGGGAAGCTGCGGCAGACCCGGCCCTGTCCCCGCCCCCAGGGTGGGACAGGAGCGCGGGTCTGCCTGCCCCACGCGGCTGGGGCAGGGGGTGGCTGCGGCCGCGGCGAGCTCCCGGGGTCCCACCCGCCATCTGCCTCCCAGCACGGAGCCAGGATCTTCAGCGGCAGCTTTCTGGAGCCAGCCAGCCCGCCCGCCCGCCAGCTTCTTTCTTTCTTTCTTTCTTTCTTTGGAAACGTTGTGGAGTGAAAGAAGATGTAGTGTCGAGAATTGAGAAAGGTATGTTGAGATGGTTAGGAATACCCTTATTAAGTTA
Organism: Pelusios castaneus; assembly: GCA_007922175.1. Taxonomy (NCBI): domain Eukaryota; kingdom Metazoa; phylum Chordata; order Testudines; family Pelomedusidae; genus Pelusios; species Pelusios castaneus. Next base: position 1,358,889 of record ML685887.1, on the reverse strand, counting down.
ATAACAATGTACCTTCCTATATATTTTAAGTTTAAAAAATTTGGCACTCAAAAGAAATTTCAATTGCTGTTTTGTTGATATTTGGCTCAGTTGACTAATAAGTTTGCCCACCACTGCTGTAGAGGAATGTTTAAATCCAAATGAAAACTCAACACCTTACTCCTGGAAACAACATTTAAATAGCTTTTTCATATTTTTCTTTTAAAATTAGGATCTAAATTAGTTGACAGTCAGAAGAACACTATTTCCTCTGACCTACACAGTTAAGGAAAGCTACTTATGATTCAACTGGCCAAAAAAAACAACCAACCCATAACTGACCTAATACTCCTGGGATACTTTTAAAGACTAACATTTATTTATCGCATGAGTTTTCACAGGAGGAAAATCCCACTTCGTCAGATGCTTTGAAGATGGGGAATTTACAGAATGGGAGGAAAATAAATGCAGGGAAGTGTAAGTCATAGGATCAGGTCAGGCAGTAACAGCAAATCAAATGACCTGATCTTCTGTCATACACTTCCCTGCATTTATTTTCCTCCCATTCTGTAAGCTCCCCATCTTCAACACATCTGACGAAGTGGGATTTTCTCCCACGAAAGCTCAAGCGATAAATAAATTTGTTCTCCTTTAAAGGTGCCGCAGGCCTCCTTGTTCATTTTGCTGGATTAGACTAACATAGTTCCCCCTTTGGAGCTTGAGCTGGTGCTCATTTCACTTTGTGAAACAGTATTAGGAGATCAGCTGCCTGCCAATCTAATTTCAGAATATATATAGCCTCAAATCTTGCACAATTTTCCTTTTTCATAGCCAAAGAAAGAGGATGAGGGGAAGGAAAAGTCCAGTCTGAGTTTGTTTTCCACCAGCCTGTGACATGACTTACCCACCCTCCCCACATGGATCTCACCCGCTCGGGGAGGCCCATTTCCTACCCCCAGGGGTGCCACTATCTGACACCAATGCCACCCACCCTTTTCTGCAGGGCCTTCACGAGTCTGGCAGGATCCCAGGGGCCCCACCCGGGGAGCGCTGCCGGCTGAGCAGGGAGCCAGCCACTAGCCTGGATCCGCTGGCCGCCATTGGCCCCTATCATGGAGAGGCGGCCACACCTGCAGCGCCGAGCACCCAATATGGGGGAGTAGCCCAAGAGCGCCCCTCCCCTTAGCACGTGACTGGGTGCGAGGCTATCAGGCGCCCGTACCACTGCCGGGAGGGGGGAGGGCGGGACGAAGCACCCAAGGATGGGGCCGACCCGGGCGGTACCCGCGATGGGGGAGACCCGCCGCAAACCCCACCCCACAGCCGGGAGCCTCTACTTACCGCCGGTACCTCAGCTCGCCCGCTGCGCTGCTGCTGCTTCCTCCCCGGGAGAAACGGAGTGAGCCAGCCGCGCGTGCGCACACCCCGCCACCCGCTTCTCCTCAACGACCCTAACTGCCAACGGCCGCGCCCTAGGCTAAACCCGGAGACAGGGGAATGGAGAGCCGGAGGCGCTCTGATTGGCCAGAGCGCCCTCAGCCTGTGATCTGATTGGCCGGGTAGGTTCTAGAGCGGAAGGCAAATGGCTAGAAGAGGGTGCAGGTGCAAGAGGATGGGGTGGGGGCGGTGTGAGCAAGAGGCCGCTTCCTGCTCGAATGGGTTAGCGTGTTTGCACTGAGCATGCTCAGTAGCTTCGGCTGCAGCCGGTGCCCTCACCTCCCGCTGCCCTCACTTGGAGCCAGAGTCCTTTGCATGCTCATGAGGGAGGGCGCAGGGGCGCCCTGGGGTGCTGCAGAGACACCCTTATCGGGGTCCATCTCTCCTAAGAGTCTGCACATATTCCCCGCATTGCCTTCCAGTCCATTGCAGGGATGGGTTTGCTCCTGATTTTTAATCAGCCTTATTGCTCTCTTACCACTGCATCAGGGACCTGCGGGTGCCTCTCACCGTGGCCTTTATTTTTTTATTTCCATAGCAAGCCCTCGGCAACAATATTTAGCAGTCAGTCGCTGCTATTAGCCATGTTTCTAGGACAGCCCGGCCTGTGGCTTTTCCTGGGATTTTTAATTTGGAAGTTTTTAATTCTTTTTTCTTCTCAGTGTTATAGTGCAAGTTGAGTGTTTTGGAACGTGTGACTTGCAGTCTGCCTGATTTCCTGGCCTGATGTCCAAACTTCAGTTGCATTTGAACCACCAATGGGGACTGTCTCTTGCAACTGTTATTTTGCCTCTCAGTCCACCCCTTAGTGCTTTTTCATAGTCATTGCTTGTGTGTAAAACTTGATTCTCAAATATTCAATAAAGGCATTATCCTATCTTATATTACTTTCTTGTCAAGAGCAAAAATCTTAAGTAATTTTTCCTGAGCATAAGAATAACCATGTGGGTCAGACCAATGGTCCATCTAGCCCAGTATCCTTTCTTCTGAAAGTGGCCAGTGCCAGGTGCTTGGCAATCATCAAGTGATCCATTCCCTGTCATTGTTTTCCAGCATCTGTCAGTCAAAAGTTTAGCAACACCCCAGAATATGGGGCATTACAGTAGCTGTTGTCATCATCAGTTTGAAATCCTTGTGTCGTTTTCTTGTTCTACGTCCTCCATCCATACATCTCTGTTGATCGTTTTTTTCTGAGGAACAAATTTTAGAAGTCAACAGTTTCTGTAGAACTATCCATGGACAATCTTGCTCACGTGATCCAGGCACTGAAATCTTTTTCTTTATGGCCGCTGGAATTGTTCATCCTTTTTCTCCAGTCAGTTTTACAAAAAAAAAAGTTTCCCAGTTCTAGAGCTGTCAATTCTCTGAGTGACATCTCTTATAGAAGTGTTCATAAGCTCTTTTAATGAGTTTCTGTAATTCTATCATTCTACTGCCTGTGTTTACATACAGAGCTTTATTTCTCCTTTCTGCAAGTCCCTCAATAGGGCTACCCTACAGGGCATGTCTGGTCAGGCAGAGTCACTCAGCACTTCCAAGCTGACACCCTCATATGCTACAGACTCAGCATTCATCCTCCCATCTCATATCACAATTGTCCTGGTAGTAACTCTGGATGAGCAAGATCCACAGGATTTTTGGACATTACAGGGATCTTTGGCTTAGATAAGAGGAACATTTCTGCAGAGCAAATAGGGAAACTGAGAAAAGGAAAGAATAACTGAAATTTGGACACAGCATGGCAACCAGCTTGACCTTAAAAATTATTTTATTGCCAGGTATATAAAATTTATAATCATACCCACACAAGGAGAGGCAAAGAAACAAAACAGGTACAAGATTATGCAGTTTGAATTGGGGTATTCAGGTAATCTAGCTCAAATTTAGTTGAAGTCAGGTTTAGAAAGTTATACCGAGAGAGAGAGAGAGAGAGAGAGAGAGAGAGAGAGAGAGAGAGAGAGTGTTGAGGTCTCAGCACTCAATGAAGTTTGACCCAGTTGCAGTTCCCAGATGATCTTTGGAGAGAGTCCGGAGTGCTTGAGACTGACGAGACTCCAAACAATTAGTGAAAAGGTAAAGTCCTGATGGAACAGGTGCAGCTTTTGAATCAAGCAGCAGACCAGAATTTTGAACTTGGATCAAGGCTTTTGTAGGCAAACCACAGTAGTTCGAGGGAAAACATTAGATTTCTTTATGGGCAAATTATGATTCAAGGGAGCATACCAGAGTTTCTTTGTTTAAGCTGGGCAGTAGGAACAGATCATTCCTGGCTAAGGGCGATGTTACTCCAAGGGAGCAATTCACAATGCAATCAGGCAGATTCAGTACTCAAAAAGCATTCATTAGTAGAGTATGGCTGACAGAGGCTGAGCTGGGTGTGTTCAGGCATGGTCGATTAGCTTCTGGAGGAGAGATTCCCTCCTCATGCAGTGCTGACCTGCTTCTCTGGTCCAAGAGTTCAGTGCAGTCCCTGTCTTGAAATCTCTGTTCTCCGCTCTGAATGCTAATGGAGGTGTTTGCCTGTCCCAGGATCAGGCAGAGAGGGAGTGGTGTGGAAGTCCTCCATGAGTCAGACAGGCTGAGTACTGTGCCGGATTCCCATGCCAGGTAACATGCCTGTCTGTCACAGAGAGTTATCTTGAGATATAGACTTAGTATACTGCTACTATACTGGAAGCCACATTTTTTGGAAGGTATTTATGAAACGTGCTACTCTGTCAGACCAATAGTCCCTCTAGCCCAGTATCCCGTCTTCTAACTGTGGCCTGTGCCAGGTGCTTTAGAGGGAATGAACCGAAAGGGGAAATTATTGAGTGATCCATCCCCTGTTGGCCAATCCCAACTTCTGGCAGTTGGAAGTTTAGGGACCATCTTGGCTAATTGCCATTGATGGATTTATCGTCCCTGAATTTATTTAACTATTTTTTTGAACCCAGGTATACTTCACAACATCCTCTGACAATGAGTTCCATGCATTGATAGTGTGTTGTGTGAAGTATTAATTCCACTGGGTAACCCCTAGTTCTTATGTTGACTGAAGAGGTAAATAGCACTTTCTTCTTTTCTCTGCACAATTTTATAACTTTATCAACCTTTATCATATTCCTCGTCATCTCTTTTAGAAGCTGAATAGTCCCAGATTTTTAATCTCCCTGCGAATGGAAGCTGTTCCAGACCCCTGATCATTTTTGTTGCCCTTCTCTGTGCCTTTTCCAGTTCTAATATATCTTCAAGATTGAGTGACCAGAACTGCATGCAGCATTCCAGGTGCAGCAGATGTGTCAAACCATAGAAGTGCATAAATCATCCCAAGTGAATTCAGATGAGTAATAGTTTGAATGTTGGCAGCTATTCAGCCTTAAAACACCACCACCAAAACCAAACCATAAAATCCTTGATTTGAATCTGCATAGTGATAAGTATTTATGTATATAAATTCCGGCATGCCTATTTTTCAATAGAAAAGTGCTATGTCCCTTTTAAGTGGCCTTACTGCATTCTAGTAAAAAGGTATTTGACATCCTCTAGCATAGCAAATTCCAGGGAGTTTGGGAACAAAAGGAGGGAGCTCCTAGCCCTTTAACCTATTTAATCTTAGTATATCTTTTCTTATTTTTCATATCAACCAGTCATTTTACCAACCTCTAATATATTCCTTAAAGGTGAACCATTTTATTTATACAATGATCCAGATAGATTTTCAGAGTTAAAAGGATATTCCTGTTGGCTTTAATAGAAAAAAAGCAATTACTTGTGTGTTTAATCTTAAAAATCTGAGTAATCACATCCCCATTCACCAAAATATTTAAGTTAAAACCTATTGAAGTTATTGAAAGCTAAGCTTACTTTATTTGCCGAGCTTTAACACATGTGAACAGCAATGTGCCCGGACTAGATGCACTTTTAGAAGGTTTTAGCATATGAGCATCATACCTTAAATACTAAACCAAACAAGGCCTTTATGTCCCACGCGTACCACGATGTCTACACAAAAGAAGTCAGCAATAAAACTTACTTTATTTTTGTTTCGAAAAATGAGACAAAACAAGGAGCTAGCAAGATGTGTGTCTTTTGTCACACAGGCTGCGTCTACACTTGTAAATTAAGTCGACTTAAGCTTGCTTAAATCGACTTAATTTACTCTGCGTCTACACTACACTTTCCTTAAGTCAACTTATGCAAGCTGCTTAAGTCGACTTAAGGAAAATTAAGTCGACTTTTTAAAAACCTCGTTTAAAGTCGACTTTTGACTTAAGTCGACTTTAGAAAGTCGACTTAAGCCAGTGTAGACGTGGAGTAGCCCTAAATCGACTCTAAGTCGACTTAGGGCTCTCCAGAACTCCCCCACTGCCCTCCCTGCCAGGGGTTGGCACAGGGAGAGCCTGGCATGCCCCCCCCGAAGGGCAGGGCTCTGACCTGCCCACCCTGCCCCTATGCCCTGCCTGGGTCCCTGTCCCCCTTTGCCCCATTGTACCAAAGTACAATGGGGCAAAGGCTGAGCCCTCTGGCACTTGGCAAGGGGTGCCCCCGTAAGTCGAGTTAAAATTTAGGTGTGGACTTGTTAAGTCGACTTAGCTAAATCGACCTAAATTTACAAGTGTAGACATAGCCACAGACTACTTCACTTGTCTGCTATATTGCATTCTCCACTTCTCATCTGTGTCAGGGCTTCCAAGAAGGGATTGTTCCTTTCTAAAACTTTAGAGGATGCACGTAACAATAAAAATAATGATACTTTGTGTTACAAATGCTTTACTTCGTCTGTTTGCAAAAGAGATAACAAAATACCTTAGTGTTGGCTAGACCTAGGCAGAAAATTGGAGGAATTACAGGCTGGGCCCGCATCCTACTAACGAAAAACAATTCCTAATTAATTTTAGGTTTGATCCAAACAAAAACAAGATGTGAAATTTTACAAGCTTAGTCAACTGCATTAAATTTGTTCTTAAATTTCATGGAATATCATCTCCTTAACATCACACATGTCTTTATTACTGTTCTCCTTCTGGTAATAATTAGCTTTCTGTAACTAACCTTGTAGAGAAAAATATTTTTTCTGTATTTTTTTTCAGTTTATTTTATGCATTGGGCAGAACTTTGTGCATATATTTCTATATTTTCCCCTGAATGATCTGTTAGTCAGTATCCTCTGTTGTTTGTGTGGATCCTACAAATAGCTGCAGGGAGAGAAAAACAAAAATATTAGAAAATGTGATTTATAAAAACATAAAATGACACCTGAAACTCTTTAATTTTATTAAATTGATTAGATTTTAAGTAGTTAGGACCCCTTTAATCTGAAGAAACAAGTGTAAACAGAGGGAAATTCTACCTGCACAGTTTCTCCCACTCCTTATAAAACGATACTCGTGAGGTCTGTCATATTCAGCAATGACATCATGGCATCTCTTGTGGCTGTGTTGTCAGCTCTTCAAGAAGTAAGGTCATGAGTGGATGTCACATAAGGATGTGTAGACTCCCACTGAAGACTTGGAATGCATGATGTTTGCATTTTTTTTGCATTTGTCTTTCTCAAAGTGTTTATGATCTTTATTGAGAGTTGCTGTCTGTTCAGATCTCTCCTTGACTGTGTTTGAAGTGATCGGTAAATATGCCTCATGCTGTGCTTTCAACTCACCACAGAGGACTTTTCAGAAGTCTGTCATTATCCATTTTGATAACATGACCCATCCATCTAAGCTGAGAATTCATAATCACTGCATTGATGCTGATTGTTTTCAGTCTTTCAAGATGTGTCATACTATCTGCTGTGGCTCACAACTACGAGTTTCTGTCTCAGGGCAGACTGTCAGAAAACAAGGGTATACACCCCAAACTGATAGCATATTATATAATTAGATTTCACCAGTAACAAATGTGACCTCCTGTATCACTCTTAGGCGATGTCTACACTTGAAAGGTTAGGTTGATTTTATGAAGTTGACTTAATAAGGTCGACTTAAAGTGGACCTTATTAAGTCGACTTAACAAAAGTCAACTTAACTTTTCAAGTGTAGACGTGGCCCCTTTTCGAACTTATTAAGTCAACTTAACGTTTTAAATTGACTTAATAAGCTCCACCAAGGCACTAATCCCCGTCTCCACTGGCTTAAGTCGACTTAATAAAGTCAACTTAAGTGCTAGTTCTAATTAAAACGAGGTGCTATTAATTCGAACTAACTTTTCCTTAATTCGACTTAAGGAGCAGCTTAAGTCAATTTAAGGAAAGCCCAGTGTAGATATGGAGTATTTTAAGTCGATTTAAGCCTCCTTAAGTCGACTTAATTTGTACATGTAGACGCACCCCTACAGTCTTACCATGGAGACACAGTGCCCTTAGACCTGCGAGTCTATCTTGCCACCCTGTCAAACTGAATTTTGTGATAAAAGATCATTTAAATCTCATATCACACCACATCCAATTTTTCCAAGTCCCAACAGACTTGTCACTTACCCCAGTCAATTGCTATTCCGGATCTCATTCAAGATTTAAGACTCAAGCCCAGATCTTCTGAAGGAATGAAGCTGTGCTCTGTGCAAACACAGGAGCGGGAAAAGAGAAGTGATCAAAGGAGATTTTATTATTTAAAAGTATGAAACACTGGGTTGCAAAGAATTACATATTTGTATTTTACCTGCCTTCTTCCTCATTTCCAGCAGGTGCTGCTACTCACCACAGATGCTCTCTCTGCAAAAAATGATCATGTTGATTTCATTCTGTAGAAGCCGCATGTTGATTTTCCTTTAACGCAGTCACCAGTGTAGCTCGGGGTTGTTCTTTTTTTCCCTCTCTGTGACTTGTAAGACTGGGTCGCAGCAGGGAGAAGACAAGGAAACATTCTGATCGCCTTAGAGGATCTGATCCTGTGAGCACTCTGTGCAGAGAAACAAACAAGGAGTCCTGTGGCACTTTTAAAGACTAACAAATTTATTTATCGCAAGAGCTCTCGTGGGAGAAAATCCCACTTCGTCAGACGCTTTGAAAAGGGTATCTCTTGAAATCAATGGGAGTTATGCAGGGACAGTCCTTGCAGCATGGAGTCCTTGGCCACAGAAACCTTTGAACAGCACAGGATAGACAGTGAAGTGCATTGATGTTCTTGCAAAGCTTGAAAGGACACCAAACATTTTCTTTAAAGCAAGAAAAATTGTAAACCAAAGAAAAACGTCACACAAAGCCAATGGGCCCCTCCATTCTGCACCCCTCCCAGGCTCCTTGGGCTGTTTACAATGGAATAAGGAGCAATAAGCCCAAATAAAGCTCCAAAAAGCTAACAAAGCATATTAAAGAGGGAATAAGGTTAGAGAGGGATGGCCTGAAGCAGCTGTTGGGGGCAGCACATTCCTCTCCACAAGATGACCATGGAGAGAGATGCTTCTACCCCAAAGCCTTTTCTTAGAATCATAGGTTGCATCTACACTTGTAAATTAAGTCGACTTAAGCAAGTTGCTTAAGTCGACTTAATGAAAATTAAGTCGACTTTATAAAACCTCATTTTAATTCGAGCTAAGGCTTAAGACGACTTTTTCAAGGCAACTTAAGCCAGTGTAGACCTGGAGTAGCCCTAAGTCGACTTAGGGCTACTCCAGGACTCCACCACTGCCCTCTCTGCCGGGGGGGAGCCACAGGGGGAGCCTGGCATGCCCCCCACAGGGCAGGGCAGAGCCCTGCCCACCCTGCCCCTATGCCCTGCCAGGGTCCCTGTCCCCCTTTGCCCCATTGTACTTATGTACAATGGGGCAAAGGCTGAGCCCTCTGGCACTGGGCAAGGGGTGCCCCTCCTACCCCCGTGGATCTGCCCTAGGTCCCCCTAGCCCCTAGAAGTCGACCTAGGCGTCCAATGTGGACGCTCTAGGTCGACTTTGTAAGTTCCCCCCAAAGTCGACTTTAAATTTAGGTGTAGATGCACTAAGTCAATTTAACTAAGTCAACTTAAAGTCCACTTAGTTAAGTCGACTTAGCTAAAGTAGACCTAAATTTACAAGTGTAGACATAGCCTTAGAATCATAGAACTGGAAGGGACCAAGAGAGGTCATTGAGTCCAGTCCCCTGGTGTTACTGATGAAAGAGAAAAAGTGTTACCGTTGAAATAACATTTCTCAACTCCACTGCAGCTTTGAGGAGTTGTCTCTCCATCCCCACCCATCTTCCCCTGAGACATGCCTTGGGTTTTATAAAGTAGGGTGTGGATCCACCCAGTATGCTCTACAAAATTTAGAGGGATAAAGCAAGCAAGTCATTCAGTGTGACCCTGCTTACCTTGGGCACCCAAAAATTTCATTGAAATCAACGTCTGTGTTGGGTGAGCATATGAAGCCGTATCTACTGCTCTATTGCTTAACCCAAGAAGCACATTTTTGTGCTGAGGGAGATGCAGATTAGCATGAAGCTTCCATGCAGAAGCATCTTAGCATCTGGAGATTTCATACAGCAGAAGATCTTTTGCCTTCGCCATTCATTGCCTGCTCCTTCTTATTCAGGGAATTGTGCTGTACAATTCTCTGCTGAAACAACAGCCCTCTTACATAGTGTTAGTGCGCTGGTTCCTCCACCAGAGGGCCCTTCACATTCATGGAGGAAAGGAGAGGATTGGCCTAAGACTGTGGAATCAGTATATAAACATATAGTTTTGGGAGCTATGCAGAATTTGGAGCCTATCAAAATGTCAGTGATGCCAACCCTCATGATTTTATTGAAAGTTTTGCAATGTTTGGTGTGAAATCGTGGCTGCATTTAATGGCAAAACTCCCATTGATTTCAGTGGAGCCAGAATTTAACCTTTCATATTTTGTTTGAAGCCCTTGGTCCCAGAGAGAAACAATCATGCAAGAATTTCAGCTTTCATTTAAAAAAAAATGCAAGTTTCTAACCTTCACAATTTCAGAGAAAAGCTTGAAAACAGGATCCAATAAGTCAGGGTTTGAAAAATAAAAAGTAAATGAAAAGAACCCCATATTTATTATTTTAAAATCTCATGACTTGTAAGCCATTCTCATGATTCTCTGGGCCTGACACATGATTTTTAATGAGGTTTACATAAGTTTGATGTCTTTTAATTTGATTTGAAAAGGTGTTCAAGAGATGTGCCAATTATATATGGAAACAGCGAAGGGGAAACGGGCTTTGTTCTGCTTGCTGACATTGCTTGTGGATCAGGCTGAATATGAATTATACATCCCTGATTAGTCCTCAATTTGTGCCTACCCAGAAATGTAATCACGTGTCAACTTATCTCATTTTCCTTCTGATATTTAACTCTATCTATGCAGAGTGGTGTTAGTTCCAGATAGGGAATGCAAATTCCATTCACAGCATTTGTATTGTTTATATATAATTAAACATATATAAATCAGAAAGATTTAGGTGATGAATCCATCTGCTTGTAGGTTTAAAGGCTACTGCACTTTTACTACTTGACTTTAGTACTGCTTTGATAGGCTGAATACAAAAATAACAACTTTAATCCAGTTCCAGCGAAGCACAAGGACATCACAGTGCCAAGCACTTGCATGGGGGTTCAGGGAGAAAGGTCTCCTTTCATCTTCTCTCCTTCCTTGCCCACCCATGCAGGATTAATGCAGCTGAGACCTAAGAATATAAGGAGAGTCAAAGTGCAGTAGATACCTAAAAATGAGCGATGTCCTGAATCTAGGGCATCACTCATTTTTAGATATCTACTGCACTTTGCATCAAATCCACTTTTAGGTATCTACTGCATTTAGAAACCCACTTTTAGGCATCTACAGCACTTTGAATCCAATCATGAGATCTCAACTTCCCCAAAGTTTGGAAAGTTCAGCTCCAGATCCAAATGTTGGGGCTGGGGCCCTCGCTAATAAAAATGGACATATAAAACCTGAATATAAATGGCAGATACATATAATACATTTTAAACAGAATAACACTTAGCACCTAGTGCTTTTATTTCTAGATCTCAAATCAATTTACAAATATGGGTAAATGTTATTGTTCCCACTTTACAAATGGGGAAGTTGAGGCAGATGAAAGTGAAGTGACTTGCTGAAGGCCATATAGTGTGTCAGTGGCAGGGCTTGGAAGAGAATTCAAATCTCTAGACAACCAGTCTGGTGCCTGATTTATTATGCTATTTCTTGAATGTATTTTTCGGTGATTCATTCTTCACTGGCTTGTGATTAGCCACTGATGTGTTGCAGCGTTTTTACGTTGTTGTTAGCATTTTGTGGTCAGGGCTGGTTATCCTTGCTTTTCAGTGATCTCAGCAAATCAGTACAGTGAGATCTACCTCCTCTGGGCTTCAAGCAAACTATTTCCAAGGTATCTTAGACTCTCAGATAAAGACCGGTTTTTTCTTCACAGCTGACTTTTACTTTCCGTTGGTAATTGCCTGAGTTGGATTCACTGTATATACTGAAGTCTGACTAAGATATATTGGGAAGAACAAATAATGATTAAATACAGCTGCAAGCGCTCTGTTGGAGGAAAGGGTTAAATGTGAGCTGACCTTATCTCTGACTTCAGTGGAAGTATAGGCTGTTGATTTAAAGCTCTCAGTAAATGATTGTTGGAAACCTCTCATGAGTAGCAGTGCCTTCAAAAAGCACACCACAAACACTGCTTCCTTTAAACAGCGTCTATCTATTGCCATCTCCAGTCCCCAAGGTACAAAGAAGGCAAAATCTAACCAACCAGCCAGCATGGAAAATGGGGGTTTTACAAACATCTATGAAAATGTAGAGAACACTGGCATCTATGAGATTCCAGATTCAGAGGAAGCGAAAGGGGATCATCTTTATGACCAAGTCCATGAAGACCCAGCATCTCCTTCTTCCAACACCACTCCAGAAAGCATGGACACCAGCTGCCAGGGGAGCCCAGAACACAGCCGCAGTAATTCCTTATCCTCACAGCAAGGAGGGTATGGGGAAGATGGCTCAGCTTCCTCTCAGCAAGGGGCTGAAGAGGACCAGCACCACCAGGAAGAGATGGAGATCATGAGCCCCACGCATGGTGAGAAACATGTAGAAAGGATGAAGTTCGAAAATAAAATTCCTTCTCCTACAAGTTTCAGTCTTAGTAAGAGCCTGGGCACTTCCATCAGCTCCCCGACTTCCAGCAGATTTCCCGCTAACAACAACTTGGGAGAAATCGACAACTTTCAGGAGAGTGAGATTTGCCTCTTTATGAAGGTAAGGGCTTGTGGTCCTAGACATGTGCTGTACCCTTAGAGCCAGAATCTCAGAAGTATGTGCTAAATTCTCTCCTCATCTCTGCCGCTCACATGCTGTGTGATATGTGGCAAGTCACCTACTATCTCTGTGACCCAGTTTCTCCATGTAAATCGGGGATAATACTGCTTACTCACCTGCATATACAGGTTTTGAGATCGCTGAGAAAAGTGCCACATAGGCCTGATACAAAGTGTGCTGAATCAGTGAGAAGATTACAGACTCAAGTGCTATAAATATTAATATTAGAAAAGGAAAAGGTCTTTAAAATGAAGAAGGGTAGGGAAATTCTTTCCTTATTCATCTCTGGTACACATCCACCTTATTTATTGCAACGATCGGATGAAGTTATTTCTGTGACACTGATTTCAAGTGCCTCTTAGTGAAATTCAAGTCAGGTCTGAATCACTAGGAAGTCCGTTTCACTCTTTCCCGTGTTGAGTTTCTAAATCACATTCTCCTAAGATCTTAAATAATGTTATGCTTCCTTCAGACGTCCTCTCTCTTTACACCTCCTTTCTCAATACTGATTACATTGCAAACAAAACATTTGCCATGGTTCCTTTTAACTATCTAGGGCCCAGATTCTGTTACCCTTACTTACTGTAAGCAGCACCTTACTCCATGAGTAATCCTGTGACTTCAGTGGCAGAACTTGGGGAGATACCTTTATTGATTTTGAATAGCACCTATCACAATCGCTCTCAGTGACCTGGGTATTTTGAAAGAATTTGTGTTTGTGTTATCACTAATGCTCTCAGGAATTTTAATATTTGATAGTGAGCGTATTAATCAACAACATATAATGACCTTTGCATTGACGTGAGATAGGGCGAGGGAAAGATTTGCCTTTTACAAGCCCTATCATCAGATAATATGGTATCATGGCCTCTCTTTAGTTAAGGTTGCAGTCAGCTTCCATAACAAAGTCCCTCTGCCTTTGGCTTGCAAAATTGGCTTGCCTGGAAAATTGCCGTATTTTCTTAGAGGATAAAGGAGAACACTTCTGGATGATATAAATGGATTAATTAAACTATTTTTCCAGTTATAAGACACTTAAAGTATTATAATTTGAACATTTTTTCTTTTGTTTAATATTCCTTTATCACCCTCTAGGTCAAAAATGTCTGGTTACTGTCCCTATCCCACATGGCTAGTTAAAACTCCTTGCAAATTCATGCACTGTTATTAATGGTTTTTACTGATACGTTTTTAAGGCTAGAAAGGACAATTGGATCGTCTGGTCTGGCCTCCCATATAACTCAAGAGAGGCATTCGCTATTGATGTCAATGGGAGCAGCCGAGGGCACCATGTGTAAGAGCTCTTTGTTACCTCCTGTTTTTTGGGTACTGCTTAGAAAGAATGTAAAATCTTTCTACCCTTGACAGCTAACAAAAATCTTCCCTTTCCTCAGGTGGCACCTGGTTTGTGGTTCTTGACAAGAAGGTGTTTATTATGTGGATGTTGTAAGATTTATGATGCCTTTCCCCAGTCATTCCCATGCTTATACGTGCTTGGGTTTTTAAACCAGTGTCATAGTTAAGTATATTTTGGTTCCTTAGGAATTTTAACTGTTCTTTTAAACAACATTTGGGGATTTTGGAGTTACTGCTGTTTGTCCCTCAATTTATTCTTGCCACCTTTGTCCCAAGAGCCTTCTTCTCTGCATCTTCTGCTATCTGCAGTTGCCCTTTTTTCTCCACTTGTTCAGCTCTCTATCTCATTTCAAATCTCAAGTTGAAAACATCCTTATCTGTACTTATATGAAACTTCCACTATCAGTAGAGTATTTTGGCATACGCATTGCATGGAACACACTAAGAACTCCTATTGTAATGCAGATTTATACCTGTGAAATTCAGCTAATGATTAGAAAGATTGATCAAGCTGATGCCAAGAGTGAGAGTGGCTCTCTTCTCACTCGCTTCTATGGAACTCAGGAATAACTTCATGAAGTCACTAGTTACGTTAGTGTAATACTCGAATAAGTGAGAGGAATGAGGACTAATGTACCTGGACTTTAAAAAAAGGACAACCCCCCCCCCCTGCAACACAGTGAGCCAGATCATACCTTATGTGGAAATTATCTGCGTGGGGGACTGGAAACTCTGACCCAGATCACTCCTTCCCTTGGTAAAACCTCCTGAAGAAGGCTTTAGAACAACAGTTCCCAGCCAGGGGTACGTGATGCCCACGCAGGGGTGCCAAAGATTATAGGGCATCAGAGACACTTCCGTCATTTACCACCCCAAGCCCTGCGCTGGCTGGAGTGACGAAACAGCTCCCCTAAAGGCAGTTTCAGTCCTAAACTCGGTGCCAGCTGGAGCTGAAGAGCAGCCCTTCACCTGCCCCAAGCTGGCCAGGTGCCCAGCCAGCACAGAGGAGTAGCCCCCCAACCCCGTGCTGGCCAGAGTGGAGGAGCAGCCCTCTCCAGCCTGAAGCTGGACAGAGCTGCCCTGCACCAGTGGGGGCATGGAGCAGCCCGCCAGCAGCTGCCACCTCCATTCCCTTCAGTCCACGAGGGATGGGAAAAGGCAGGGCCACGTGGGGTGTGCTGTGGTGGCTGCACCAGGGAAGGTTCAGTTTCTTGCTCAGGTAAAAGTAATTTATTATTATATTATTATTATTATTTTATTATTATTTATTAATGTAATTCAGTGGTATTATTATGGTTATATGTGTTTATGGCTGGGTTGGGGGCACGTGTAGTGGGGCTGTCACTCAAAAAGGTTGGGAACCACTGTTTTAGAGAAGAAAATCTCTACAAGGATCCTCGGGTGGAAATCCTTCCACATCATCCTGTTGGTTGGGCGGTTGTACTGGGAATAAGTGCGAGGATCGAGAGTATCTGCAGAAGACCAGGTCCATCACACAGTGTCCCTGTTCATGAGAATTGGCTCTGTCCCTTGGTGGTCGCCGTGCTCCTTGGCAGAGCTGTGCTAACTGGCACCCCTCCACCTCTGCCACCTCCCCTACGAGAGGGGTCGCCGGGCGATGTTAGCTTTTCTACCTAAGCAAGAAGGGGGCAGAGAGGAGATAATATACATCACCACCAGCTCCGGCCTCAGCCCTCCCACTCCTGCCTCCAACCGACCCACATTTCACCTCTATCCCGAAAGTGGACCAGAGCCCATGTACAGGTTTCAGAGGGGTGTGGTGGAGGGGGAATGGGGGATAGTGCCGTAGAAATCATTGTTTCCTCCTTGTCCATACAGGAAGGAATATGCTTGTAAAATCTTCTCTCCATTCTTAGACGGTTGGGATTTGGATTTCTGTAAAATTCATTCAAGGGGTTTCTCTGGTGGTTTTCACTCCTATGAAGGGAATGGAAGCGTAAAAGGAGTCCCCACTTACAAGGGTTGGGAAAGCATCTTTCTCTTTTCTACTTCCTGTGATTGTTGCTAATTTAGAACAAGGACTGGGAAATAGACTTCCCCTTCTGTCATCTCCATTACTCTTAGGAGCACTTCGCCCTTGGACAACAATGGATAATTAATAATGGACCATGCCTTTCTAATACAGCCCATCAAATCCCAAGGTTTCTGAGCACCAGTATATTTAGAGCAAATAAACTATTTAAGACTTGATAAAATCAAACTGGGGTGGTCTATTTTATCTGCAGTTTGTTTCCTGTGACTGGGCCTGATATCTCATCTGGACTCTGCTATTCTTGTTTTTCACCATCTGAGCTTTGCTCTATATTTGGGTCACCCTTCTTCCCTGTGACTGGGGTCTGCTACCTCCCTGACTCCTCCAGTAGCTGAACTCTGTTCCTGCTTTGGGTCCTCCTCAGAGTTTGGCTGGCTCTCCAGCCTCCATCTCCCACTGTGAAGCATATGATTGCTCCTCTGGGCTGGATGGAGTGCTGTGTCTGCCTCATTTTAGTCAGGTTTGCAAACTGCTGTCCTCCTCTTCTGGGTTTGCCTTCCTATAAGTGGGTAGCAATCAGAAGGACCCCTTTCCTTGGGCAGTAGCAATGCTCACGTGTATCTGCACACACAGAGAGAGGCAGCAGTAGATCTTTGTAACTGGTGAGAGATGAGGATGTCAGACAAAGAAGTCTGCTGACAGAGAGTCAGGGCGAAGGAACAGGAAAACAAAATGGCCACCAGCTCAGTGTATATTCTGGAAATAGCGCAGTCCAAACTCAGATTAGAATAGAAAAATAATTGCTGTATCTCAGAGAGCTGTAAACCGTGGTGTGTGCTGACTCTTAACCACAGTATCCAATATTCTCAGTCAAACTTCACGATATTTTATGGAATTATTTCCCACACTTTATTATTAAAGGCACCCTGAAAATGTTTTCTTTGTTTGTTTGTTTTTAAATTAAGCCAGTCTGTGTCTTAATTCATCTTTCAATGAGTTTTACTACCCAGATTCAGTGAGTGGTTCTGGATTTACAGAACAGGTATAGTTTGGAACCGAATTTAGCATGTGACCTTTATCAAGAAGATCACTGGACTTCTAATAATAAAGACAACAACAAACATTAACCATGGAGATGTTTGTGTCAGTCCAACACGTCTGGACTTGTCACAACCACTTGACATCTATTTAATAAGCCTGTGGTTTCTTCACACATACGCTGTTGAAATTTAAAATATGATCAACCATCGACTTAGGGTTAAATAAATACTACTTTCCCCCCCATTACAACAGGTAATTTTGCTTTCCTTTTTCCCTCACCTCCCTCCAATATGCTGTTGTCCATTCTTTGAATCTAAACAACTGCATTAATTTGCTGTGACAGTCTGACCTGATACTATGACTTACACTTCCCTGCATTTATTTTGCTCCCGTTCATCTGTAGGTCTCCATCTTCAAGCGTCTGACGAAGTGGGATTTTCTCTCACGAAATCTCTTGCGATAAATAAATTTGTTAGTCTTTAAAAGTGCCACAGGACTCCTTGGTTGTTTTGCTGCCTTCAATTACTTACACAGGAATATCCATAACTTCTTCTTCAAGCGATGTCCCTGTGTGTGCTCCATAACAGGTGTCATCACATCCTGCGGTGAAGATCGGAGGTCTTTGTAGCAGTAGCACGGGGGGATGTTCACACACTGGTTGTAGGTCGCAACACAGCCCCCACTCCCTCAGTTCCTTTTCAACTGAAGACAGAGTGTTTCCTCAGTGTCAACTGTTCCTAACAATCTGAAAATTAGAAGAAAAAAACAGTTAGTTTAGTCATATTCAGATGTTCAGTTACTTACCCTTTCCTTTTGTGGTTTCTTCTCCCCCACAAAAAATTCCATTTTTTCTTTCTCCTGCTTTAAGTAGCCTTAGTCAATTAAGTTCAGCTTGCCCTTCAAAATGCCTAACTCGCCGGGATTCAGTGCTCGACATGTAACAAAACTATTCATGCCTCAGACGGACACTCGCAATGTATCCGTTGTTTAGGGGACTCTCATGTCCCACAGAAATGCTCTCATTGTAACAACCGCAGTGCGAGAGCGAGGAAATAGAGGGACTTAAGACTAAAAATATTCTTAATGGAAAAGTCCCTGAGACCCGCCTTGGACCTGCGTCCCGAAAAACATCTCGGAGACCAACTGACAAGCTGGCACAGAAGAAGAGCTTCCTCATCCCTGGAGACTAATACCTCAAAACGAGGTAATTCTCCATCTAAAAAGCCTCCCAGAAATGGTACCCTAAAGGCTTCAGGTTCCTTGGATATGCAAAGAGCTGTTAAGTCTAAGGAATATGAGGAGTCAAGATCTCTGAACAAACATTTCTCCTCAGACACTGTGCAAGAGCGTGTCTCTCAAAGTGCTAGAGCACAAATCTCCGGCACCATCAGTGGCACCACCCGAGAGCACGGCGCCGAATGTGACACAGGACAAAACTTGGGCCCTGTAAGTCTCAGCTTCAGACAAGACAGAAAACCATATCTGCGGCACCAAGCACCACACCGTCTACAGCAGCACCTTGTACAAAGACCCCAAAGGAACATCACCTGTCACCTCCTCATTCACCTGACCACCAATTATCCTTACATAGCCACTCACTGTGGTACAGTGACATAGAAGAAGCTCGTTCTTCCCCTGAACTCTGCTCCCGACCGGTTCTGCAATACACTCACATCATCATACAACATCACGGTGACATGGCCACGATTCGCACCATTATCCTCCATGCTGCTATCAAGGCATTCCCCGGTACAGATCCTGGGCAGAGTGGGGCCGTTGCTCATCTTATCATAGTCATCACTCAAGATCTCACCACAGGGGCTCCCCACATAGGTCACCTGGTATAACCCTCTCAACCATATCAGCGCAGTCCTCACAACAAGCTATGGCAATTGACACAGCAGAGCGAGACCTGTCAGTCACCCCCCACGCAAGAGCAATTTCCCTCCCCAGAGGAGGCTGTGATTCCATCCATATCAAGCCCCACTGATGATCCAAAGCAAGTCAACAAATTTTTTAAACGTGTAGCACAGAAACTAGAGATCCCTCCAGAAGAAGTTAATGAAACACAGCATAAACTGTTGAAGATACTTCGTGCTACGGCCTCTTCAAAAATTGCCATACCCATGGATGATGCCTTAATGGAGCCAGCCAATATAATTTGGCAGACCCCAGCCACCAAACCTGCCACAAATAAGAGAAATGACAGGAAATGGTATATCCTACCCAAAGGGATGGAATTCTTATTTACCCATCCCCTGGCTAATTCACTAGTCACTGACGCAGCAAACCAAAGGGGTAAACAACCCAATTTCATATCTACCCCACAGGATAAAGATTGGAAGTGCTTCAGTCTCTTAGGTCAAAAGGTCTATTTCTCATCTACCTTACTGCTGAGAGTAGCAAACTATTCTGCTTTGCTCTCAAATTACAATCACTCAATTTATGAAGAACTAGCACAACTTACAGACAACCTCTCAGATAACAAGAAAAAGCAATATAAAACCTTAACAAAGGAAGGTCAGCTAATAGCAAGGACTTCTCTGCAACTCTGCAAGTGTCCCTCAACGTAGCAGACACAGCAGCAAGAGCCACTGCCACAGCAGTATTAATGCGCAGAGTTTCATGATCCTATGCAGCAGCCTTACCTAGAGGCCTCCAAACAAAAATTGAGGATCTTCCCTTCGATAAAGTGCATCTCTTCTCAGAGAAAACTGACTCAGTGCTGCATTCCATGAAAGACTCTAGGGCTACCCTGCACACCCTAGGAATCTACACACCGACATTCAAAAGAAAGCAGACCAGATTCCAACCATAACATCACTGTTACCAACCATATTACCAGTCTCAAACCAACAGAGACGGTACAACAACTAACAAGAGGAAGACAGAGGGGATGCAGATGGAAACAATCCACACAGTTCTCTTCTAATACACAGCCTCCACCACCTAAACCTCAATTTTGAGTGTTGGTTGAGGATTTGAGACTCCCTCCCTGCTCTGCAGTGACTCCAATGCCAGACTCGAACTTCGAATTCTGCCTCAGGCAATTCCATCTTACCTGGGCTACCATCAGAGCAGACAAGTGGGTCCTAGAAATTGTAAACAACAGTGACTCTATCCCATTCCTATACCTACCCCCTCCACACTATCCTACCCTGTCCCTATTCAGAGACACCATTCACATACAAATCCTTCATCAGGAAATCCAGCAACTACTATTGATAGGGGCAATAGAACCAGACTCTGCCCAGTATATAAGGGAAGGATTCTATTCCCGATACTTTGTAGTACAAAAGAAGACTGGAAGATGGAGACCCATTTTAGATCTAAGACCCCTCAACAAATTTGTGAAATGTCAGAAGTTCAAAGTGGTGACTCTAAACACCATAATTCCCATGCTGCATCAAGGAGATTGGTTCTCATTCCGCAACCTGAAAGATGCATATTTTCATATCACCATTCACCCAGCACACAGACAATTCCTCCGATTTGATTTATAGTGAACAACTCACACTACCAATATAAAGTGAAGCCATTCGGGCTGTCCATAGCACCCTGTGTTTTCTCCAAAGTACGACCTTTCTACGAACTCAAGGGATAAAGATCTTTCCCTACCTTGACGATTGGCTGCTCACCACACAATCCAGAGAAAGTGCAAATGCAGCCACTGTCCAAACCCTAACACTCTTTCAACAATTGGGACTCAAGATAAACATAGCAAAATCCATCATCACCCCTACCAGAGAAATTCATCTTCATTGGGGTCTATTGAACTCAACATCAGCAAAGACCTCATTATCTCACTCCAGATTCCTCTTACCTCCTGAGTAAAGACTGCACCGTATGTCACCACATGCACATTACAACTACCGGGTCACATGGCTGCCATCACAAGCATGGTCCCATATGCCAGACTGCACATGCGAGCTCAGCAAGCATGGGCTAGCAACAGTTTACAAACCAAACTTCCACAGCCTCAACAAAAGCATCACAATTCCAGCACACATAAAGAAGTTCCTAAATTGGTGGATCCAACCAGAAAACGTTCTCTGCAGAATACCGCTCTTACCACTGCAATCTATAATAATAAATCTGTTAGTCTTTAAAAGTGCCACAAGACTCTGTTGTCTTTGTACAATAGACTAACACGGCTACCCCTTTGGAATTTCACTGCAATCTATGATCATGATAACCACGGATTCTTCACTACTAGGATGGGGAGCACACATTGGTCGGAAAACCACTCAAGGCAGCTGGTCAAAGAATGAATCCACTCTCCACCTAAACATTCGAGAATTAAGAGCAGTGCGTTATGCCTGCCGACATTTCCTACTCATCATTCGAGACAACATAATCAAAATAATGATGGACAATATAGCCTGCATGTTTTACATAAATCTCCAGACCCACACCCATTGCGGCTCTCAAAATACTTGTGTACTGAAGACATTTTTTAAATGGCTCTTCCTGTCTTTTTGGTTGCCGACCCCTGCTATGAGAATCTGAGCCCACTCCACACGAGCAATGTCTGCTACCACAGCGTTCTTGAAGAATGTCCCACACACAGACATTGGCAAAGTGGTCACCTGGTCTTCTCTCCACACATTCACAATCCATTACACAATAGATAAAGCTGCCACGGTTGGCAGGGCTGTGCTCTCTGCTGTACACTAAAGTCCCTCCTCCTGTCAGTGATAACTGCTATATAGTCACCAGGAGCACACACAGAGACATCGCTTCAAGAAGAAGAAGAGGTTGCTTATCTGTGTATCTTCTGTTCTTCGAGATGCGTGGGTGCTTCACTACCAACCCTCCTTCCCCTCTACTTCGGAGTACTACTCCATCTGCTCTGCGGTAGAAAAGGAACTGAGGGAGTGGGGGCTGCGCGCGCGCTGAGTTTGCGTCAAAGCTGTTGCAAGCTATAACCGGCGCACACGCGACCCCCAGTGCTACTGCTACAAAGACCTCCGATCTTCACGGCGGGACATGATGACACCTGATGTGGAGCACCCACAGGGACACACATCTCGAAGAACAGAAGTTACACAGGTAAGCAACCTCTTCTTCACTGAACTGCACGCATGAAACTGAGGACAGAAAAACCTTAACTGCAGTTTAGCATTTAAATTCTTAACTCTTTCCTTTGTGACGTCTAGATCTGTTTGTTAATCTTCTCAGGAGTTTATCAGCCAAGAAGGAAAGCACATTTATGGTCTGTAGGGACTGATCTTGCAACGTGTTGAGTGTTTCCTGGAGTTGCCAAACTCCTTTGGTTCCCTTCAGTAGTCACTGGGAGCGTAGGGCACCCAGAGTATGTCATTCATTATTTCCAGGATTGGGCTGTTAGAGATTAATGGAACAATGGTTAGTGGTTTTGTCTGTTCTCAGTAGATGGTTATAAAGATAGGCAGTTTAATCATTGCAAAGTGAAAGTTTATTTGTCCGATTACACTTATTGAAACCACATACTTTTCCATTCATTAGTTTTCCCATGGCCTGCGACTGGTGGATGGGACTAAGAAAGTTTCATTTAAAAATATTTATTGTGTTTCGGGTCAATAAAGCACATGCTGTAAACATTCAGTGTCAGGAAACTATCTTAAGATCAGTGATGCCCTTTACACATCTGAAACAAGTGGTAATTTTGGTGGCCATATGGGCATGGCTAATTGGGCACTCATAAAAATCATGGAGCGTTGTAACACAGAATCTAGAAGAACTTTTGTAATTTTCAATGGGAATTTTGTGTGGTCAGTTTCTAGTAAGGCTAAAGAAATTTACAGAAATACGAGCATCTGTTTTCCATGTTACAGAGCCGATTCTCAAATGCTGGTTTGTTCCTGGGGCCACGGTGTGTAAGCACTGCAGGTCCAATTTTTAGTGCCTATTAATAAATGCTGGTGCAGTGGTGCAACACTGTAGCTGTAGATATTCTGTCCAGCAAATGTTGCACACACACAAATGAAAGTCTGGTTAAAGCCAGACTGAAAATTTGCCTCTGTATATGTGGATAAAATCATTATAATTTGGATCTACATAATACTTTTACTTTTTAAAATGCTTTATAAATAGTCTTTATATCACCTCTTTGAAGTAAATAAGCAAATGGTATTTTTCCTTTCACATACGAGCCAACGGAGAAAGGAGAGGTTAAATGAGATGCCACCTGTTCCCCAGGGTCTTTAAAAAGTGTTAACAAAACAGCTTGAGCAAGAGAATAATTGAAAAGCTTTTTTTTCAGCATGTTCTGATTGTTGTAATACCAAAGCCAAGTTGTGATGGAAACTCAAATTAACTAAAATAATATAGGTGATGGCAATGACTGATGGGAAAGTCAAGGTCCTAGCTTTGTATCAGATTTGATTATACTCACGCATGTTGGCCAAGACTTTCAAAACTATCTGGGCATTGCTGGGCTCAGCATCACAGCGCCTAACTGATTTAGGAGCATAAATCTCATTTTCAACAGGGATTTGGGAATTTAGCAGTCAAAATCCAATTGATGAGATTTAGATTCCTAAATCCCTGTTGAACATGAGATGTCCCTAACTCAGTGGGACATTGCAACACTGAGCACCAGTAGTGCTGAAATAGCTTTTGAAATCTGGGCTGTTGACAACTGCCTTACCCCACCAGGAGGCTGGTTGATTTCAGTGGGTCCACTGATGCAATAAAGTACTACGTGTAGAGCCCTATGCCGATACAAGTATGTGGATCTGCATCCGATCTGCATCCGCAAGAAATGGTCCACAGATATCTGCATTGCATCCATGGATGTGAGTATCTGCGAATATAACGCAGATATCCATGGATTTGCAGGGCTCTAACTATATGGCATGATACAGGCATTGGAACTTTCCCTTTGTTGGTAGACTTTATCTAGTATATTATTGTCTTTCCTGTTTTGTCCTTTCAAAATCTTCTTCCGCTTCTTCCGCTAATATCTCCCTAAAAAAGACTTCTAACTGTAGCTGAATGGCCAGGACCATCCTCCGAGACTCCATTGCTACCTCTCTCTTCACAAGCAACCACACTGCCAGGTCTGTCCTTGTTCAGGGGGGCGAACGAGGCGACCGCCCCAGGCCCCGTGGTTTGGTGGGCCCCCGCGTTGCCTCCCCACCGACCCCACACTGCCTTCCACAGGTGGGGGGCGCTGCACCTCAGCATCATTTCTGGCCCTGCCTATAGAGTGGAGCAACCATGTGCTGGCCCAGGGGCAGGGAAGGAGCACAGAGCCTGGCCTCTAGGCCAACCCACCCCACCCCCAGTGCTGGGAGGCGTCAGGGGCCCCCACAGGCTGATTGGCTCTGGGCCCTGCCCACCCCTAGGGATGGCCCAGCATACTGCAATGTTATAGCTGCACAGTGGGCTTCTGTCTTCAGGCTTCAGGAGCATTGGGTCACTCATAGTCTTGGGTCTTGATTCTGATCTTACATCATTAAAAATAGGAGCAACTCTTTTGAAGTCAGAGGGATATATTGTAAATCCAGTGGATTGAATCTGGCCCTCAGCCCCTTCAGCTCTAGCAGCCTAGAGATCAGGAGTCCAGGGTTTGTCTACACCTTGGATGCACAATGTACTGTTGCCGCTACTTTATCAGAGGTTGTTATCTTTTAACGTGTAACCTAAGAGAGAAATTGACCTTCTTATCTGTATTCCTCATCTGTAACAGTAATCCTCTGAGAGGAGAATTGTGCTGTGTTTCCCTCTTTACAGCTTGATTTATGTTTATGTAAATTGTTTTGTGTGCATGAGAAGATTAGCAAACTGGCAATTCTGTACCCGATAACCTCCCATTCATAATTACCAGACTATCTGTTATGAACAGAATGTGTGCTTTAGTACCAAGGCTCAGCACTTTGCTTAATCTTTTGGGTCCAAAGGGTAAAAAGCTTTACTCCTGACCTCTGCTGAATGTGTGCCCTGTTCATGCACTGTGCAGATGAGCCCTTTTTCCCTCTGGAAAGGTCCATGAATCAATGTGAAGCTGACGTCAACATGCCGCTTCAGCTGTTGCCTCCAACAATGGGTTGGTATAGTACAGTAGCATAGCAACAGCTTTAAAATATGGAGCCGTATTGTTTAGGAAGCTATCGCTGCACTGAGATTTCAGTGACGACAAATGAAGTGCAAGCATGTGGGTCATAGTCAAGGGAAACTGAAATGAATGACTTGGTTAAAGGAACTCAGCATTTGCCTGGCCTTATTTTTACTCTGTTCCTTTTAAAATATTCTCTTTGAGGTTTAAAGATAGCATTTACTTCCCAACCAGTTGTGTTCTTTTCCATGTAAACAGGTTGGTTGTTTCCATGATGATTTAATGGAGCTGAAATGAACTGTCTTATCTGTGCTTGGATTACCTTCTTATCGATGATGTCACTGTGTAGTAATACTGGGCACTGCTAGACAGCTGCTGTGTCCCTTCTCCAAGAGTTGGTTGCATTTCAGTGGCAGATGAATTGGTTGCTAGGTATAGTTTGTATGTTGAGCGCAACTGTTATCTTAATATTTTCTGTCCCAGCTGCTGATGAAGTGGGTTGGTGCCCACGAAAGCTTATGCCCGAAGAAATTTGTTAGTCTTTAAAGTGCCACAAGACTCTTGTAGTTTTTGCTATATCCAGACTAACATGGCTACCGCTTTGGAACTTGTCACTGTATATGGGTTACTCAAATGTAAAGAAGCATGGGGTCCTATAGTATGAATGGTGTCTGGACTACATTCCCCATGAGAGTCTCTTCTTCTGTGCTTTCAGGGGGCTGTTAGTACTTGGTCATAATAACTAGGGTGGCCATATTTTCCCAAAGGGAAAATGGGATGCCGTGAAGGGTCTGCCATGCATGGGGCAGATCTGGGCACTCCTCGCTGCCTACCTGGCTGAGATTGGCTCAACATGAGCTGCCTGAGCAAGCAGTCGAGCTGGGTCGTGCTGCTTACCTGAGCCCTCTCTCCTGCATGGGGCTCACCCTATGGTCCGCTAGAGAAGTCACCTCACTTTTTACAGGACAAATGCTCAGTTTTGCCAAAAAAACTCAAAACAGCTGGGACAGGGCTTAAAAAATGGATTGTCCTGGCCAAAACAGGGCGTATGGTCACCCTAATAATAACCCAACATCCTAATGCTAATTGGATGTGCTACTAATTGGGCAACCTGGTTCAGTTCAAATAAGAATCAACCCATATTAAGCCCTTGCCACTGAATGGAATCCATGAACTTCTTGGGTTTGGTTTGGTTTGGTTTTGAAGACTCAGCTGACATGTTTTTCATGGCGTGTAAAGGGAGATTGAAGTAGTTCCCTTACTGGTTTTTAAATGTTACCATTTCTGATATCTGATTTGTGTCCATTTATTCTTTTGCACAGAGACAGTCCACCTTGTCCAATGTATAAGGCAGAGGGGCATTGCTTGCACATGATGGCATATATCACTTTGGTGGATGAACAGGTGAATGAGCCCTTGATGGAGTAGCTGGTTTCATTAAGTCCTAGGATGGTGTCATTTGTGCAGATGTGTGGGCAGAGTTGGAGCGTGGTTTGTTGCAAGGATGTGTGTCTGTCTTAGGGTGCTTCTACACTGGCGCCTTATGTCGACCTAAGGACACTTAAGTTGACCTACAGAACACTGCGTCCACACTGGGTGCTTGTTAAGTCGACTTAATAACACCACCTCTGAAGGTCAAGTTAAGACTTAAATCAACCTTATTAAGTCAACTTAAGTCAACTTAAAGCCAGTGTAGATGGGTATGTCTACACTACAGGCTCGGTTAAGTTGACTTAACAAGGTTGACTTAAGTCGACTTTCAGTGTAGAAGCTCCGTTAAGTCAACTTAACAAGTGTAGACATAGCCTTAGTGTTTCTGTTGTATGGTCTATAGCTGTTGGTGAGTATCTGCTTAAGGTTGGAGGGCTGTCTATAAGCAAGGACTGTCCTACCTCCCAAGGGCTGCATCTACACTTGTAAATTAAGTTGACTTAAGCTTGCTTAAGTCGACTTAATTTACCCTGCGTCTACACTACAGTTTCCTTAAGTCGACTTAAGCAGCTTGCTTAAGCCGACTTAAGGAAAATAAAGTCGATTTAAGGAAAATTAAGTCAGCTTTATTAAACCTAGATTTAAGTAGACTTAAGTCTTAATTCGACTTTTTAAAGTCAAATTAAAACAGTGTAGACGTGGGGTAGCCCTAAATCGACTTAGGGCTACCCCAGCACTACACCAATGCCCTCCCTGCCGGGGGGGGGGCACAGAGGGAGCTTGGCATGCCCCCCCAAAGGGCAGGGCAGAGCCCTGTGTCATGCTGTCTGGATTTAGGGAAGCATTTATGATATTATTTTGTAGGGATATCTCATCTATATAACTAAACGAGAGTTGTATATATGCACGGCGGGACGTGGAGGCAGCTCCTGCACGTGCGCCCGCAGCAGCTGAATCCACATCCTGCTGCGGCCGGGCTGGGGAGATTCAAATCTCCCGCTCTGAGCATGCTCAGACAGAGTGTGCTCAGGGCGCAAGCGGCCTGGCCCAGAAGCGGCTCTGCCGGCCGTTGCGGCACCTCCGAGCCTCTGGCCAGGTAAGGGGGCTGGGAGGAGGAGGAGGAGGAGGCGGGCAGTGGGGCCGGGAAAGGGAGAGAGGAGCCGGGATCAAAAATTAAGCTGAGACGGCCCCCCGGAACTGAACTGGGGTGCCGGCTTGAAGCGGAGCCGGCCCCGCAGCTCAGTCCAGGGGTTCGGGGGGTGGCAGAAGCTCCACCGG
>ML685887.1:1287944-1316104 GCA_007922175.1 Pelusios castaneus | reverse complement strand
TGCTGAACCAGACTAATAAGGCTACCCCCCTGGAACATATACAGCATAGAAAATTTCAGCTAAACAATTAATGTTTGGCTTAGGTATAAGAAACTGAAAACAGTCTTATAGTGGGAAGTGTCAGCAACCTTAAAAGTAGGCGTCTGCCAGCCCCACCTATAATAAATTATTGTTTTACAAACTGATACCAGGCATTCTGAATCTTCCTCCTACGTTGGTGATTTTTTGTACCGCTCTGAAAGGAATTTGCATGGTCAGATTGCCTTTCACTAAAGGTATACCGTGGTAATTGCATTTGATCATTTATAATAGCAGTAATAACCTGTAAGGCTGACAACTGGCCATGTTGATATGAATCTGTCTTCAGTTTTTATTTGATATGCTTAAATGCTGGAAATACCACTTATAACTGCTTTGTCAGGTTCTCCTTCACAAAAGAATTGCTTAATCTTGATTTAATGATTGCACAAGATACTGGGTTGGTCATCCTGGGGATCAAAGACCTCTTTTTATATGCAGAAAAGACTCTGTATGAGCAGCAGTAATGAAAGTTCCTGTGCAGGGCCTCAAACAATGGGCATGCCACATGTCAGCTGGGGGCAAGGCACCCAGCCCAGGTACACAAACTCATGATAGCAGGGCCAGGGCTCAAACAGTGTGAAGGTTGTGATGTGGAGAGGGCCACTCAACCTCTCCAGCCCAGCAACATCCACACTGTGGGTTTAGATGTTTACCTCAAGCTCCACTAGGTTGTCTACCTGGGCTGGGAGGCTGGCTTTCAGCTGCAGTGTAGACAGACCCTCTGTGACGCCACTCTGTTCTGGAAATAGGTATAAGAGATTACATCAGTCATCATAGTCTATTGAATAGACTCTATTCCGTCACTAACCTTTCTTCTGTGAATGTCAACTTCTTTTGGGGGCATGAAATGGACCCCTGGGATGTAAGATGCCGCCAACTTATTTCACACAGTCCCATAAGTAGCTGTCAGAAAATATTAATAGAGATTAACAACCTGAACTCATTTAGTGTCAGTTACCACATAGCTTGGGCTGGGTTTGCACTGGTAATTTCAAGGTAAAGCTGTAGCCATGTGGATCCCAGGATATTAGAAAGGCAAGACACAGCTCTTCAGATTCTGTGGGGCTTGAAAGCCTGTTCTCTCACTGACAGAAGTTGGTCTAATAAAAGCTATTACCTCACCCACGTTGACTCTCTGTATCCTATCAACATTCTCCTAAGTCACCTGGCCTTCTGGGCACAACTTCGTCAGTTCTATGTGGAGTCAGTCATTGACCTTTAGGTAAGAATGGTAAGATTGGAAAGATGCCAGTCTGTTTTGATAAAGTATTGATTGATCTCCTGCATATACTCCAGAATATCTTTCTGACATGGCAGGATGTATGTGTGAGATTTTCATGTTAGAAAGGGAAAAGTTCCATGTGACAATTGGCACACACAGTTTTCCCTTATTTTAAGTGGGACATAATTCTTGGCTATGTCTACACTTGCTAAAATTAGTTCGAATCAGTTAGTTAGCATAGCCCTCCTGGCCCGCCCCGCTGCCTTCGGTTGCCCCATTCACCCCCCCCCCCCACGGACAGCCCTGCCCGGCTCCCGCCAGCTGCGGCGGCTCCGTGTGGGACGAGCCGACTCGCCCCCTTTTGGGCCATGGCCGGCTCTGCCCTGCCAGCAGTGGCGTGGTTCTGGGTGGACCGGGAGGATGAGACCTGCTCCACTCCGCTCCCCTCCCCTCTTGCTGTCCAGCAGGGGGCGGAGCCAGTAGGGGCCATTAGCCCCATGGCACCTCTGCAGATGGGAGACAACCCCAGGGCGGGGAACCGGAGGCTGCCTGCCGGCGGCCCAGGCCCTGGCTGGCAGGGCACCTGAAGCCTGGCCCCGCCCCCTTTTGGCCCCGCCCCTGGCACCTGCTGAGGGTGTGGTGGGAAGGGCTGGCACAGGGGCCCGCAAAGATTGCTGACCCCTGCTATACATTAATAACCTATACCAGTATAAAGCACCTTTATACCCATATAACCATAATTAGTATAGAAGATATTTTGTATGTAGGCAAAATCTTAGGGTGCATCTACACTTACAAGTTAGGTCAACTTAAGGAGGCTTAAGTCAACCTAAACTACTCTGCGTCCACACTGGGCTTTCCTTAAATCGACTTAAGCATTTCCTTAAGTCTACTTAAGGAAAAGTTAAGTTGACTTAATAACACCTCGTTTTAGGTCGATTTAACGCTTAAGTCAACTTTATTAGGTCAATTTAAGACAATGTGGATGGGGATTAGTGCCTAAATCCACCTTATTAAGTCAACCTAAAGTGTTACGTCAACTTAACAAGGTCAAAAAAGGGCTATGTCTACACTAGAAAAGTTAAGTGGACTTTTGTTAAATCAACTTAATAAGGTCGAGTTTAAATTGACCTTATTAATTTGACTTAATAAAGTCGACTTAACTTTTCTAGTGTAGACATAGCCTTAGAGCCCACATTATTAAAGCCAGAGGTTACAGCAATAGAAATTTGGCCTTAGATTTGACCAGTTTGGTTTTGTGACAACCAGAGAAAAACTGACTGTTTTGTGCTGCCTGTAGGGGAGTGTTTGATAATGCTAAATGAAAGTGGCTAAGAATAAGACCACACTGAGGCTGATATTGCATTCTTCCTTAGCATTTAGATTGTATTTATTTAGCAGAGGGAGATGAATAGATATTTTCATCTTCTGAGGCCTCATGTTGAATCAAATTGTTCATGTGACTTGCTAAAATATCCCCTTGGTTTCCTCCCTTCATCAGTTGAATTTGTTATATATATTTTTCAGTGATGTAGTATCACTCTCTAAAACATTCACAGAATTTGACAAGATTTCCTTTCTTCTTTCGGAAAGTTTTCTTAGCTGCAACTTGGTTTTTATTGAGATGCCAGTTTTGTAATAATGATAAGAAGAGAACACTGTCCTCTAGAAGCTATTCTGTTGAACATAAGCAAGAAAGAAAACAGTTTAGTGAGTAAATATTACTTGTTCCTGATGCACTGGAAGTAAAATGCAGGTGTTCACAGCTCTTCCCCAGAAAAACATCCCTTTCCGAATTCTTAATTGAAGAAAGCCTCTTTGACTAAATATTCCTAATTGAAACAAACAAGAAAACCCTAGAAGTTTTCAAGGGGTACGTCTACACTGGAGGCTCTGTTAAGTCGACTTAACCAAGGTCGACTTTAAGTTGCCTTAAAGTCGACCTTGTTAAGTTGACTTAGAGACTCCACAGCCCTGCGTCCACACTGGCAGGTGCTAGGTCGACGGAGGAGTGGCCAGGAATTCTGTGACGGAGCCTGGAGGACAATTAGGTCGATTTAAGGGCTATTCCCCATCTACAGTGGCTTAAGTCGACTTAATAAGGTCAACTTAAGCCTTAGGTCGACCTTAAGAGGTAGTGTTATTAAGTCGACTTAAGTAAGCTCTTAAGTTGACTTAGTAAGCGCCCACTGTGGACGCAGCGTTCTGTAGGTCGACTTAACCTTCCCTAAGTTGACCTAAGGCTCCAGTGTGGACATACCCAAGGATCCCAATGTAATTTTTTTTAAAGGGTTATTTGAAAAAATTAATTTGGTTTAAATTTTTGGGCTTGGTAAATTTCTGTTGACAAGTTTGTCCCTCAGCTATCGTGATCAACGTAAGGATAAGAGAAATAATATTTTTTCAATGTTTGCAGTATTAGCAAATGATTCTGCATGTTTTCTGAGTGCCACGAGGCTTTGATCAGCTAGACATAACAATCTGAACATGAGTTTTGTCAAAATTGATCCTGAATGGAATTCTACTGTATAAGGAGCCGCAATGTAAATTTTTGCTCAAGATTCCTCTATTTTAAAGTTATTGTACAGCAAAGTCCTACACTGCACCCATGAGAAAACAAACTACCACATATAATATAAATCTAAGTTTGGGCAAAACTCTCATGGGGGCAAATCCTGAGGTCCTTATGTGAAGCCCATAATCTTGGCCATGTCGGAACTCCAAAGCTAAAACCTTATGGTTTGACAGCTTGATAATAAAGAACCAGACTCTGTAGTTGGTGTCTGTAACAGAATCTCATCCTCTCTAACCTGGATACAGAGGATAACATGTAAGAGGTTGACTCGGGGCGGAGCTTACATACTTTCACAGGGGTAGCTTGCACCATTAAGACACAACCCAGGGTGACTGGCAAGTATAAAGTCTTGCCATAGAGAGGGTACTGGAGAGCATCTTGCCTAGGGATGGAAAATGCCTTCTGGAATGCCCAGAGCCTCACAGTCCAGTGGTTCCCAACCTGTTGC
Source organism: Pelusios castaneus (assembly GCA_007922175.1). Lineage (NCBI taxonomy): Eukaryota > Metazoa > Chordata > Testudines > Pelomedusidae > Pelusios > Pelusios castaneus. Next base: position 1,311,778 of record ML685887.1, on the reverse strand, counting down.
CCAGGAGCCAAAAGTGGCCTGTGGTGTCATTCAAAGTGGCCCACCGCTCCCTCCAGCTGGCTGCAGAAGGGAGCCACAGCCTAGGGATCCATTTGGAGTGCACAGGGCTACAAGCCACGCGTGGTTACCCTGCTGGAGCTAGGGGGGTGGAAGATCAGCAAGATGAGGAAGCAGTGCCTCACTGAACTCCTTCTGTCTGGATATGGGGAAGTGGGGGGACGGACACGGATGATGGAGCAGCCAGGACTTACCATGGTCAAGGAAGGGCAGGACTGTAAAAATCAGTTCCTTCGGTTTGACCTTAGCAGCCACTCCCCATGACTTAGCTGTGCTTCAGTTTGTAGTGACAGTCACTCCTCTGCACTAGTGTTTTGTCTGTGAGCGTGCCACATACTGCGAGTAAACCTGTGTAGGCGTAATAGAGTGAATGTAAAAAATGAACACAGTAGCATCAAAATGTTTACTTGAAATATGTAGGGCTTTGCAGGTAGTCTTTACGGGTGCATATGCCAATACATTTTTTTATGAGTTGATAGACTGGGTTGTAAAGGATAAATCTTCAGGGTTGTAAATAAGATATCTGTGGCCCTCAAGCCAAAAAGATTGGGAACCAATACTCCTTTGTGTGGTGCATCTTATTCCTCACTGAGCACAAGCTACATAATCCCCAGGCCTGCCTTTTCCTTACCTCACCTTGCCCTGCCCACTCTGGGACACCATGAATCTCTGTGAGAACTGGGAATCGGCAGTCTCTGTACCCTTCCACATTGCACATGTGCTGTAATTCTACTGGCCCTTTTGGGGGACAAGCTGATGGGGAAAGCTTTGTACGTCCCCCACAAACACTGCAGATGTGCAAGGATCAAGCTGAATCTGGCCCTAATTAGTAATCAGTATTTAATGAGGCAAACTCCCTTGGACTTCCATGAAAACTGAGCAAGGACACCAGGATTTGACTTTGTGTTTTTCCCCTGAATTAAACCATTTTGCTCGATTTCCCTTTTACGCCAGACTTAAGGATTCATCCCACATGTATTAAATTGGACAGCAAAGCAAATTACACACAGGGCTATTATAAGTAGCTAGAAGTGATTGAAAATTGGCCAGGGGATGTCTTTTCATTTTCAGTGATTCATTGTTTCTTTGTGCCCTGAGTGTGCAGGGTATTCACTAGTGAATGAGGTAGTGGCTGGTTCGCTGGATCACTTCTGGGTTGCAAGACAGCTTTGGCATCTCTTGGATGAAATTTGGCCTTGGATGAAGTCAATAGCAAGACCTCCACTGACTTCAGTGGGAGGTAAGATTTCACCCATGGTGTCAGACTGCAGGGGAAATGAGATCCCACATGAAAAAAGATGATGCTATTCTGTACTAAATTCCAGGAGATGTAAGCCAGGTTATGAAATTTATAGTGTGCCCTGCCCTCACAGAGCAAAAAGATATTTAGCTGGGTACAAAGACCTAGTCAGCCCAATGAAATGCCGTCTTTGCAAAGATCACTCTGGGTAATTGTCATTCTGGGAGAGCATGTTACTCTGTAATTTTGTTCTTTATACTTGGCCTCCCATTCACCTGCTCAAAATGCATCTTCGCTTGAAAGTGAGTCTTAGAAAATAAGCCTATGAAAGTTGATAGCATGTTAAAGCTCAGGCACAAAGCACAGAAAGCGACAATTCTTTCTGGTGTTGTATTTCTGTTTTATTAATGGGATCACATGATCACATACTTCAAAAACCTCAAACTATAATGACCTGGCTTATGAAGCCTTCATAGAGCTGTATCTAATCTTGGTCTTGTGCATAACTCAAAGGCTTTGTTACTTCTGACTTGCGAGAAAACAATATGCCCACCTAAAACACTTCTTTCTTTGCAATAAAATGAGCGTGCTGATTATTTAACAGTTATTCGATTCTCTTTAATATATCTACAGTGGAAAGAATTGATATTACTACAAAAACCGAACATTTTGTGGAATAGCAGCATCACAGGAGAACAGGTTCCATCAGGGAATAAGTGATACACCAGTTTTATGCAGCAACGAACCAGTAAAAATGGCATGAATAGTACCTTTTTATATCTTCCATTCTACTCAGTGTTTCCAGTAATGTTTGTTTTAGTTCACTCTTTCATGACCATTTTGAAAGATAAAGTTGTGTTTACATGAATGAGGGCACAATCCTGCATGAAGCTTGAAGAGAACTGAGTGTCCATTTCTCCCTAAGCATTCGGCACCTGATGGAAGCATTTAGCACCTCACAGGATGCAGCTGATAAAGAGAAAGAAACTGGTCAACAATAGGCACTTTATTGCTGAATTAAGATAACTCTGCTGCGTGATGTGTTTATATTTTAGTTCACTGCCATTTAATTAAATTTCCCACCCCCAAACGAGCTTGTCTTCTGAGTAAAAAACAGTTTGTCATGTGTGCTAGAAAGGAAGTTTATCAGCAATGACAGATGTGAATTGCCACAAGCCATTTCTTTTCAGTGGTTTTATTGTGAGATGTATCTATAATTTTCAGGTATTTGGAAATGGATTTTTGCTCGCTGTGGCAGTATAAAAGAGCCATTAGAGTGTCAGACCAGTCAGCGGTATAGTTCTTGCACAAGCAAGTAATGTTGCCTTATATGGACCCCGCTACAAACCCTGCTATAGCGGGTAAGGGGCAAGTAGGTGCTTGAGGATAGGAATGGGGTGTGGTTGTAGTATTTCTGGTGGTAGATGGAGACATGATGCCATAAGTTAGTTACTTTCCTGGTGGAAAGGTGGTTTAAGGCACTTTCGCCCCACCTCTCTTCAGCTGCAGGTTATGTGCTCCATCTCTTAGGGGCTCAGCACAAAATTCTTCCTTTAGAGGATATGATTTGATTAAAATGAAATACTTGTATAAACACCACTAATTCTGGATGGAATTGGGGAGCATATTCTACTGATTTGACCAGGGTTGATGAATCCATGTTCTAGCTCTGCTGTTGATTCATTGTGTAACCCTAGTCAAGTCATTACACAGAGCCTAAATTTTAGAGGTGCTGAGAACCCATAACTTCCACTGAACCAAGTGGGAGCCAGCTGAGCTTAGCATTGGTAATGAAGCCAAAGATTTCAAAGGTATTCACCAATTTTGGTTGGCTCCATATTTGAGCAGGGCTGGATTAAGACTCCTAGGAGCACTCCTGGGTGTTGCCAGGGCGGGGTGGGGTGGCTCTCGGGTGCATCAGCATTGGGGCCCGGCAGACCCACCAGTCCTGTGAGGCAGGCCAGCATTCAGTGCTGGGGTTCAGTTGATGCTAGGGGGACCCAGGGCCTGCAGACCCATCAGCTGCAGGGGCGGGCTGGGCTGAGCCAGTCCTTAGCGCTGGGGTCTGGCTGGCACTAGGGATGCCTGGGTCCCACAGACTGGCCAGCAGTGGAGATGGAGTGGGCTGGGCTAATGATTGATGCAGCACGGGTTGGCGGCGCTCAGGTTGGTACCAAAGGTGCCAATCCAGTCAGTGCCTGATTCATTGGGGGGTGGGGGAGGGGCAATACATGGCAGGACTCCCCCTTGGCCCAGGGTTTGGGGCTGCAGCTGCTAAAGCCCATTTAATCCAGTCCTGTTTTTGAGAGCCCAGATGAGTCAGCAAAATTAATGAGTCCTTTGGAAAATGTTGGCCTTAGTTTCTCTGTGCTGGTTTTATCACCTGAAAAGAGGTGAAATAATATTTTCCAAATCTAGAGGAGAGCTCTTAGGCTTCATTTATTAATAGTCACAAAGCACTTGGACATCTCTGGATGAAAAGTCCTATATTATTATGCACTTGGATAATAAAAATGGAATTTTGCTTTTTTTCAATGGGGGAAGAATACAGCACATCCTTCCCAAAATTAAAGAATTTACTCACTTAGAACAGAATGAACTTTCTAAGAATTTGTTAGTAAATCTGCTAATTAGATTGATTTAAAATGGACCTGTAAGAAATTCAGCATATACTGTCAGATAATTTGAGATGAAAATAATGATCTTAATAGTACATACCCATCAAACTTCCTATATAGTTAAAATCTTGTGTATTGGCTCCATTTGAAGATTTATTTTTAGGATTGATGGTAATTCTTCCTCCTCTTCCTCCTCACAATTGAAAGCATTTTTCTCCTCAGAGGCTGATAAATAATATATATTCTACTACAGAGACTGGCACAAAGAACCACCCTCTTTTAAAATGGCTAGCACTTCATATTGTTCTTACTGAGAGTGAAGTTAAAGTGGCTACAGTTAAGAGTCTCTTCTTTCAGAAGCGGCCACTGTCACGCTATGTGAAGTGACTCATGAACATTGGTGCCAATCTCAGGGCAGACTCTCAAGAAGCAGGGCACAAATCCCAAAGCGACTGTGTGTTCTATAATTAGGTTTCATCAACCAAGTAACAAATGTGAACCCTGCAGGCAGTATAACAGTATTCCCATGGAGTCACAGATGCGCACACCCTTGGATGCTCCAGTCTATTTTGCCAGGCAGGTGACCAGATGGTTCCTTATATAAAAATATCACAACAAATTCAGGTTACTTCCAGTCCCAAATTCAGGTTACTTCCAGTCCCACTTTCCTTTGGTCAATTGCACCACAGATCTCTCACCAAAGACCATGTTTGTAGCCAATCCTGTAATAAAACTAACTAAAGATGTATTAACTAAGAAAAGAAGTAACAGTTATTGACATAGTTAAAGCAGGTAACATACACTCCCAAATGAATTACAGTCTTATATCCCCCAAAATAATAGAAACTTGTGTAATAAGGAAACTCCATATATCCTCTGGGTGAACCGAGGCAAAACCGCAGAATGTATTTTGCTTATGCTTAGTGATTCATGCCCCTTTAGGGTCCAAGTAGCAAACAGAACCAACTTTCTCCTTGTCAGGGATTTTTATTCCCTTCTTCCCAGATCCCAAGCTGATGCAAAGAGTTCATGCACAGATGCGAAGAGTCCATGCTCAAGGAGTTCTATTAACTAAGTCTTTGTTCTTTTGACGTCTCACAATGGCTGAGACAATGGTTTCAAAGGTCTTCTTGCTGGGCAGGACCTAACACCTTCTGTAGGAAGCCAGCATATGCATTAGAGAAGGCTTCTTTCGTATTTGATGAGTTACACAATCACAGACATTTACAATGCAAACGTTTACTATTGCTTTACAACATGGAGTACCGATAAGTGAGGCTAAACCATACAGCATCTTACAAGCTATTCATAATGTCCAAACACCAAACCCATTCTTACATTTCTAATATCTGTCTTAACAGTACTACCAAGCATGCAGGGCAGACGAGTTTTCATCTTTGCATTTGTTAATGTTCAGTGAGACCTGAGGACTTGGCATGACCTGGCACCTGGTCTGCAGCAGTACAGCCTCCCCTCCTCCTGTTTCCAAAAGCCGTTTCATTAAGGGCAAAATTAACTCATTGTTTGAGGTACTTAGGGAGACAAAATTTGCAGCAGAAGTAGCAGATTATAATTGCGTAAATGAGACTGTATTATTTATGGATGCACCTTACAAAACAGTGATTTTAATCTGTAATTATGTTGTCATACTGTAATTGTATAATTATGGTATGACTTTGCTTTTTGATGTATGTAATTACAATGAGTTCATGAAGCTGGAAATTTGACTGCATACCTAAAAATAATTGCAATATAAAACTTATGTACTTACTGCACCTGGGGCCCCGCCCAGAAATGTGTAAATTTGTACCCACAGGGTAATAATATGTAATTCTGTTATAGTTAATGTACAGAGGTCATTGGAGGGAGCTAACGTTTATCATGAATACACATCACCAGGAATACCTTCATAAAAGATTAGTGCTTGATCATGTTGGAAGAGTAGTGTTTGATCATGTCAGAAGGGGCAGATACATATTAGAAATGGAAAGTGAAATAGCTTTTTGTTAGTTTGCTGGTATAAATGTTCTGAGGGCGCTGGGGTTGACCTCAGTGAATTATCAATGGTTAACTGAATGTAAGGGTTCGATGTTGTGATGCTAAGAAAGCAGAAGGAAACAGAGGACTGGAATGGGGAAAGAGGCTTCTTTTGAGGGCATGAACCCTGCAGGCTTGAATTGTTTGAGACTTTGGGCCTGAGGGTAGTATTTTAAACTCTGTTTGATTTCCTTGTTTTTATATATCCAATGCTGTGTTTTAAAAAAATCAAAGGGAATAAAGGATTCTGAAACCAGAAGCATGACAGGGATGTTCAAAAGGAATAAAAATTGGAAGGAAGAAAGAAGCAAGGAAAGACGATTGTTTATTCCAAGCAGCTGATTCACTTCTTGTAGAAGAAACTCTTCCCGAAGTCAAGTTCCAAAGGGGTAGCCATGTTACTCTGTTGTTTTCCTGAAGTCAGTGTTTGTTATTTGTGAGCTGACTAGATGTGCTCAGCAGAACTCACTGTTCTACTTAACCATGTTCCCTCTACTTTGTGCCTCACTCCTAACGAATGCTGCGGTGTTTCCCCAGACACACTCTTTAGTGGCTCATTCTCCACCACTTTCTACCTTACCTAATCATTTACAGCTCTAAAGAGTGAGTGTGAAACACTTCTGTTCTGATGTGTACAACGTAACAATGACTACCCAAGGCATAACGCAGTGCAGAATCCAGCCTCTTGCTCTTAACCTTCTCCACCCTGAAAATAATAGGAATTTCAAAGCGCTCAGACGCTCGATGCAGATAAGGAGAAAAAGACCCTCGCCTTTTCATTTTAAGACAATGAAATCAGTCCTCTGTGACGCTTCCCTCTCCTCCTTTCACTGATTTTCTCAGCTGGGGGATGGGAGACAGAGAAATTGAGACACAAAAAGAGAGAAGAACTCAGAGGGGTAGCCGTGTTAGTCTATTTCAGCAAAACAAAAGTGCCACAGGATTCCTTGTTCATTAAGAGAAGAATTCAACTCTTTGCTTGCTCAAAGGGTCTAGGTACCAGCAGCTAGTTGTCTCCACCCCTGCAAGTTAGCCCCACCTTCTCTCCTGCTCTGGGCTATTTTGGGCTGGCAGCAAGCTGCAGCTCTGACAGATGAGGAGCCTGTACCACTACACAGCACAGCAGCACTTGTTGCTCCAGAAAATGGTTCTAACAGTGGCTTGCTCTCTCTGCCAGCTTTACTGATCAACGTGGAAACTTATTTTCTTCACCTGCGGGGTGTTCCAGCCATTGACAAGAGATGTTTTAAAAGCTTTGTGGGAGCTGTTCCCGAGAGGAAACCTAGCTGCTGTTAACTGAAACCTTCTCTTCCCTTGTAGTAGAACAGCCACTGGCTTTGGGGAGGGTGTGTGGGGGTGTGAAAAATGACAGACTCTGTTCCTGCTAATGGGGAAGGAAAAGACCCTGACATTGAGCTCTTTGTGAAGGTAAGTCACAACTGGAGCTGTATGCCTGTCTTACTTTTGAACCTGCTGGGCTTTTATTTCCAACACCAAACTTTCTGCAGCACAGAACAGAGATGGCACTTTGACAGCCTGCTGCTATTCTCCTGCATACATTTCCAGAGGGCTGCTCTCTCCCTCCACTAATGTAAGGAGCAGACAGGTAGCATTGTCTCGTAACAATCAGCATTCCTTTTGTTTCACCGTTTGCTTTCTCCTTGAGGCTGAAGCTTGTTAGCCCACCGCCTACGCTCCCCTTTCGGGTGCCCCCTGTGCTATTAAGCACCCTGCTTTCCCTGTCCATTTGTGTGGCAGGAAGGGAGAGAAGAATGAAGACCTCAGGGGTGGCCCTGATGCTGCACCTTACAAGGGGCTGACAAGCCTGGAATTCCTAACCTCACAAACATCTCCTAATACAAGGAGCCAAATTGGAGTAGCCCCATTGATGTAATCACTCCTGATGTATATCAGTGGATCTGGTAGTAGAATTGGCCTAATGGGTATATATGGAAAAAAAATTTGACTTGCAGTATAATGGGGTTTCAAAATATTTTGAATGTAATTGGGAAGGGGATAGATCCTGATTCCGCCCCACTGAGATCCATGGGAGTTTTGCCATTGTTTTGAATGAACATGTGTTCAAACTGCTCATGCGTACCACTTCATTCATAGCAAACTTCATGCAAAATGGAGCCCGCTGCAGAACTCAGATTTGTTGCCCTTCAAGGCATGCGGCAAAGCCAAACTGTTCAGGAGGGGGAAACTCTCTGCTCCTGGAAAACCCGGAATCAGTTCCCTTTAAAGTCAATTGAAAGATGGCTACTGGTGTTAATAGGAGTTGGATCTGGCCCTGTGTGGAGCAGTGGATGAAAGGGATGAAATCCACCCCACCAGCCCAGGGCCAGGATGCAGGACTGCTGTGCACCTTATGACTGCTATGCCAATCTGTAAGCGGAATAGCAGCCACATCCACAGTGCAAGATTTGCAAACCCTTGCCTTGTCTGCTTTCATCCTACCTCAGGCGTGGCCTCTCACGCAGAGCCAAGGCAAAAAGCTTTGCCATGGCAGGTAAAGTGCACAGTTGGTCATTTATCTAGCAAGGCAGGCGGTGCAGGGGGGACTGGCTGTGGACCTGACTCCCAGGTATATTTCATTCCCAGGGTTTTTTCTGGTGAGAGTAGATTGGTACGGAGCTGATTGCGGGCTGGGAAATGCGTCCATGTGTTTGTTGGCACTGTGTCACCCTCCATGTGTTCTGGAATGTGTGATTTCAAATAACAATTGTTCCCTGTACTTAGAATTTTATGCTGAGGCTGGGCGTGGGGGTGGATTTGAGGTCTATCTTCTGTCTGGAGTCCGTTGTTGGAGAGGGGACCTTTTTCTCCTTTTAGTGTTATAGATTCATAGGCTGAAATCCTGGCTCCATTGAAGTGAATGACAAAACTTCCACTGACTTCGTGGTGGCTAGGATACAGCCCATAGACTTCTTAAGTCCAGAAAGAACCATTGTGAACATTTAGGCAGACCTCTGGCATAACACAGAGTAGAGAATTTAACCCAGCAATCCTGTGTTGTGTGTATCTAAGATTGATCATATTTTATACCTTCCAAATACAGAATTCAGTAAAACAGTTACAGAGTTAAAAAATGAGTAAGACTGAAAAAAAAGAGATCTTGGCAGTTGCAGTTGAAGTGACGGAGATCTGGTGAGCAGAGAGATATATGAAGGCTGATCCATGTGGCACAAGCGTAGAGGAGACGTCTCTTGAACCAGCTGTGGCAAGGTTGTGTAGTAGAAGGTCAGAAAGGTGGCAGGTTCTAGATGAACAAAAGGAGCTGAGAGGTGAGGAGACGGGAAGAATCTAGATGTGCTGGAGAAAACTTGTGAAGAGCGCTAAAAACAGGGTGGAAACTTGACTGATGAAAACTCCAGTGGAATTTTGTTATTGCTTTTGATGGAGCCAGTATTCCACTAGGGGGAATTTTCACCTGGACCCTGGAACAACAATATAGCTAGAGGTGTTGTCTGAAGATGAAGAGTGATAGGCTTTGTCTGAGGAGGTGTGGAGAGTATCTTTAGAGATAGGAAAGGCCTGTAAACAGAAACGAATACAATAGAGTTGTATTTCATCTATCACAAATTTCATAATACATCTAAAACTTTTGGCTAAGGAGAAAGCTGCATGTTGGCTGATTTTTTTTTTCTGTTAGTAGATTGTGAGGAAAACACCTCGACTTCATGGGCTGCCAAGGTACAGAAAGCATTAGAAAGGAAAGAAGATAGACCGATGGATAAACAGTGATAAACACAGATGGAGCTGGGTAGCTTAATGCAGGCTTGAGATCTCCTGAAACATGCAGAATATATTAGCCAGTCCCCACAGCACTTTGGTTAGTCTTGATGCTTTCCAGCAGCACTTCCTATAAACTTGTCTGAGGAAGTATTAGGAAATCAGCCAGCCTCTCCTCTGGCAATGTGGCAGGGAGAGAGGCTGGCGCGGCTAGCTTTAAGAAAGTTGACAGCAGTGGGTAGAACTTGCTCAGTACTTAGCCTTGTTTGCTGTGACTCACTTTAATTTGAGTTCTTTGTGTTGTAGAGAAACAAAGTAATTTTACATAAATGACATCCTGATGGAGAGTATATTTAGCTTTTCTTGCGAGTCTTGCCTGTTCCATTTAATACAGTGTCAAAAGCACACCGCTGTGACTCGAAAAGTAGTTCTGAAATGTAGATTTTGTAAAAAAAACATTTGGATAAAGCAAGGGTCATAAAATATTTCCATGATCTCCTTTTAAATCACAGTACTGGCAGGTGTTTGTTTGGATTCAGATATTTCTCCCATTGCAGAATTGGACTAGTATGAAAAAAACAGAAAATGATACTGGCTGGAAATAAAATGTGAAATTATAACCCACAGCAAAACTATATCGAAACAGACTAGAATAAAAAATGCAATTAAGTCCTCTGTTTGTATTGCTGAAGTGGAGTGTGGTTCAGAAAGTAAATGGTCCAAATGTGGATTTTATTTTTAAAATTCTTCCTGCTTTACTAATGGAAGATATCCTTGAACACCAGCAAGCATTCAAGATGCTGTGACAATGGCCATGTTATCATTGAATGAGCTGCCCATAGGAGCAAGGTTGGTACTTCAATGGGTCTACAGGATGCCAAGGGCACAAAGAGTCTTCTTTCTCTTCTTGCATACTCTCTTAAAGGCCCAGGAACAGCTGCAACCTCTGCACTGTGGGGAGTATGGGGGTTCCCACTACATAGCCCTGTGGACAGAAATCACGCGAAAGGGGGCAGAGAAGGTTGGGGTGATGCAGTCTCATTAAGCGCTTGGGGATTGTGCTTTTCCAGGTGTAGTTAGGAGAAGTGTGACTTCAAACTGGCCTCAACCAGGGGTCTGGCTAAATGCCAGAATCTAAGCCTGAGGGCTGACATGAATGAGGAGAGATCCTCGTGATATCAGCAATCCTTCCTCACCATCCATGGTCCTGATGCTAGGGGTGGTCTATACTGATGCATGATTTCAGCGGCAATCAAAGGGAGATATGCAAAGTACTTAAAATATCTGGCATATCTCCCTCCGATTGCCTTCCGCCTACTTAGGTAGCCTGAATTGGAGCACTACTCATAGAATCATAGGGCTGGAAGGGATCTCATGAGTCCCTAGTCATCTAGTCCAACCCCCTGCTAAAAGCAGGACCACTCCCACTAAATCGTCCCAGCCAGGGTTTTGTCTAACCGAACCTTAAATATCGCCAAAGACGGAGATTCCACCACCTCCCTAGGTAACCCCTTCCAATACTTCACCACCCTCCTAGTGAGAAAGTTTTTCCTAATATCCAACCTTGACCTCCCCAGCTGTAATTTGAAACCATTGCTCCTTGTTCTGTCCTCTGTTACCACCGAGAACAGCCTAGCTCCCTCCTTTTGGAGCAACCCTTCAAGTAGTTGAAGGTTGCTATCAAATCCCCCCTCAGTCTTCTCTTCTGCAGACTAAATAAGCCTACTTCCTTCAGTCTCTCCTCGTAAGTCATGTGCCCCAGCCCCCTAATCATTTTTGTTGCCCTCCATTGGACTCTTTCTAATTTGTCCACATCCTTTCTGTAGTGGGGAGCCCCAAACTGGACACAGTATTCCAGATGCGGCCTGACCAGTGTTGAATAGAGGGGAATTATCACATCCCTCGATCTGCTGGCAACACTCCTACTGATGCAGCCCAATATGCCATTGGCCTTTTTCACAACAAGGGCACATTGTTGACTCATACCCAGCTTCCCGTCCATCATAACCCCCAGGTTCTTTTCTACAGCGCTGCTACTTAGCCAATTGGTCCCCAGCCTGTATCAGTGCATGGGATTTTTCTCTCCTAAGTGCAGGACTTTGCACTTGTCTTTGTTGAACCTCATGAGGTTTCTTTTGGCCCAGTTTTTCAATTTGTCTAAGTCTCCCTGGATCCTGTTCCTGCCCTCCAGCATGTCTACCATTCCCCTCAGCTTGGTGTCATTCGCAAACTTACTAAGCACGCAATCTATCCCATCATTGAGATCATTAATGAAGATGTTGAACAGAATCAGCCCCAGGACCGACCCCTGGGGCACTCCACTCGTTACTGGCTGCCAAATAGACAATGAGCCATTGATTCCTACCCACTGAGCCCGTTGATCTAGCCAGTTTTCTATCCACCGTATGGTCCACTCATCCAACCCACACTTCCTTAACTTGCTGACAAAAATGCTGTGGGAAACCATATCAAAAGACTTGCTAAAGTCGAGGTATACCACGTCAACGGCTCTTCCTGCATCCACAAATCCAGTCATCGCATCACAGAAGGCAATCAGGTTGGTCAGGCACGATTTGCCCTTGTTGAATCCATGTTGACTGTTCCTGATCACTCTATATCCTCCAAGTGTTTCAGGATGGATTCTTTGAGGACCTGCTCCATGATTTTTCCAGGGATTGAGGTGAGGCTGACCGGTCTGTAGTTTCCCGGATCCTCCTTTTTCCCTTTCTTGAAGATAGGTACTATATTGGCCTTTTTCCAATCCTCCAGGACCTCCCCCATTCGCCACAAGTTTTCAAAGATAATGGCCAGCGGCTCTGCAATCACTTCGGCCAACTCCCTCAGCACCCTTGGATGCAGTTCATCCGGTCCCATAGACTTGTGCATATCCAACTTTTTTAAGTAGTCCCTAACCTGACCTTCCATCACTGAGGGCCGCTCTTCTTTTCTCCATTCTGCGTTATCCAGTGTAGTAGCCTGGGAGCTGGCCCTCCCTGTGAAGACTGAAGTAAAAAAAGCATTGAATACTTCAGCCTTTTCCGCATCATCCACCCCGAGGATACCTGCCTCATTTAGTAAGGGACCCACACCATCCCTGATCCTCTTCTTGTTACTGACATACTTGTAGAACCCCTTTCTGTTGTCCTTCACATCTCTTGCTAGCTGCAACTCCAATTGTCCTTTGGACGTTCTGATTTTATTCCTGCAGTCCCGAGCAATATCTTTATACGCCTCCCTTGTCACCTGTCCAAGCTTCCACTTCTTGTAAGCTTCCCTTTTATGTTTCACCTCATTGCAGAGTTCTCTGCTAAGCCACGCTGGGTGCCTTCCACATTTGCTGTTCTTTCTGCACATTGTAATGATATCTTCCTGTGCCTTTAACAGGGTTTCTTTAAAATACAGCCAGCTCTCCTGGACGCCTTTCCCCTTCAGATCAGCCTCCCAAGATATCCTGCCCATCAGTTCCCTAAGGGAGCGAAAATCTGCTTTTCTGAAGTCCAGGGTGTGTGTTCTGCTTCTTTCCTTCCTTCCTTCCATTGATCAGGATCCTGAATTCTACCATCTCATGATCACTGCTGCCCAGGTTGCCATTCACTTGTACTTCCCTTATCAATTCTTCTCTTTCCTCCCACTCTGTAACTTTCCTATCTTCAAAGCGTCTGACGAAGTGGGATTTTCTCCCACGAAAGCTCATGCGATTAATAAATCTGTTAGTCTTTAAAAGTGCCACAAGACTCTGTTGTCTTTCTACAATAGACTAACACGGCTACCCCTTTAGAATTCAATTCTTCTCTGTTTGTGAGCAGCAGGTCTAGAGGTGCAAGGCCCCTAGTTGGTTCCTCCAGCATTTGTATCAGGAAGTTGTCCTCAACACTCTCCAAAAACTTCCTGGATTGCCTGTGCACTGCTGTATTGCCCTCCCTGCAGATGTCAGGATAATTGAAGTCACCCATGAGAACCAGGGCCTGCGATCTGGAAACTTCTGCTAGTTGTCCATAGAACACCTCATCTACCTCCTCCTTCTGGTCTGGTGGTCTGTAGCTGACACCCACCACGACATCCCCCTTGTTGCATCCTCCTCTAAACTTTACCCACAGACTTTCAACCAGCTTCTTTCCACTTTCATAGTGGAGTTCCGAGCAGTCATACAGCTCTTTTACATATAGCGCTACTCCTCCCCCCCTTCTTCCCTGCCTGTCCTTCCTGAACAATTTATACCCATCCATGGCAGTGCTCCAGTTATCCCACCATGTATCTGTTATTCCAATTACATCATAGTTCCTTGTCTGTGCCAATACTACCAATTCTTCCTGCTTGTTTCCCAGGCTCCTCACATTTGTGTACAAACACTTAAAATACCGGGCCAATTGCCCTACTTTGCCCTGTTGATTATCTCTCCTGTTGCATCTTCCTTCTTGCAATTTCTTCCAGTGTCCTCCTTCCCCTCTCACCTCACTCTTTCTGTGGGGGTGGTCTTATAGTGTTGGCTTCCTGATTGGCTGAGCAGGTCTTCACAGACCCAATCAGTCGATCAGGGAGATCGATCTGACAGTGGCGAATTCGCCATGGTCAGTGAAGACCTGCCCTTAGAGAGAAAGTCATTGAGGTGAGAGAATTGATTTTAGTTCTAGGGGGTTATTAAAAAGAATGAGGAAATAATTATCTTACAAATTGGGGAAAAATAACTTAGCAAGGTTCTTTTAACACCTTTTATGACAATCGTTGTTCAACAGATTGGATTCGCTGAGTGCCATCCAGCAGAGATCAGTCAGATATGGAAAAACACAGTGACAGTTGTTTCTCTCTCTTAAGGAGTATTGGATGTTTTATTGTCAATTTTGAACAGTCAGTTCATATTGTCAGTTTTGCTACACTATATAATTGTTTTTATGTTTTTTGGCACTCACTGAAACTCTAGATAATGAGGTATTTTGTAACTCAAAAAGAGAGAGAGAGACAGAGAGAGAGAACAGAACTGAAGGAGAATAATGAGAATACATTATATAGACTAAGGGCTTGCCTACACGAGCACCGTAATCCGCATTAAGAATCATTACCGCGCATTAATAAGCGAACTGTACAGACGTGAAATGTTGTTCCTGCGCACTAAGCGCCTTCTTGCTGCGCAATCCAACCACCACTCCGCCGAGAGTGGTAACAGCTGTTTCGGATCATCTGCTGCGCGTTTCTGCTCGTCAGTACTGTCTCTGCGCATTGATTGGAGTCCGGAACTGTCCCAGCATTCCCAAGTCGTCCTGTCTGTACTTCCCGCCACCCTCTCTATGGCAGTGACGAAACTGTCCCCGCCTACAGGTGTTGCTACTGGCAACAAGGAAGATGCTGGGGAAATGCACTGCACCATGGGAAACATCCGGTTTACCCATGGTGCTTTGTGCTGCTTTCCTTCATCACATGATTGCAAGCAAGTACACAGGGAAATTGGAACGCTGGGATACGTGCCCAGAATTCAGTGCGATAATGCGCATCACAGCGAGGAATCCTGTGACGTAGCAAGGAGCGACGTGTGTACAAGCTGCAGTGCAATAAAATCCACGTGAGTCTTACAGCGCACTTAAGAAGTTGCGCTCTAATTTGATCGTGTAGCATAAGCCTAAGTGATATAGGTTGGTTTTCCCTCTCCAGGGTGGTCTGCTAAATTGTGCTGGATATCCCATCACGCCTTACACAGAGCCCTGCACGTTTCCAAGAGAACAATATAAATATTTTGAAGAGCAGATTTACAGCATGTTTGTACAGCGTCTAGCACACTGGGAGTTTTGATCCATAACTAGGGCTCCTTAGCATTGTAATACAAATAATGAATTATAGCATGTGCAATTCCCCACAATTTCCAGACAATGCCAGTGGAAGCTGGCTTGGGTGAGGATCCCATTAAGTATTTAACACTTCTTTGTGACATAATCCGCTAAATGCTCAAAGCTTGTGACTGCCATTAAAGCCAATGTTGGTTCTGTGGTGCACAGTTCTTCCCTGCCCACCCCTTGGAGTGGGACAATTCTGCACCACCCCTAGTGCAAGCTGGTGCCTAAATGGCCCAATGTGGTCTGTAAATTTTGTAGTTTCCTCACAAGAGGGGTGCTAAAATCAACAGGTCTGAATGCTGCATCCGTGCTAAAGCAGTTGTTCAGGGTTACTTGTAGCCCAGATCCCAGCATAAATCCCAGAAAAATAGTTTTACAAGACTTTGCTTAAACAATAATGAGACAACCTGAGGAAATTTGCAAGTCAAGAGTAACTCCATTGAAGTCAATGGAGTTCTCACCAGTATCAAACAGGGAGTGAGAAGAGAATCAGGCCCCCCAAACTTGGTCTTGTCTGCATGGTGCCATGTTTTAACACCAAGTAGGTACTTTTTAGTTACAACTAGCAAGGTCTAGGTGGAACAGCTGGAGCATAACCCATGAAAGCACTCTATAGTTCACCGTCCGTTCCCATCGTCTGGACTGCGGTGCTGTGTAGACCAGCCCTTTCAGTCATATTGTTTAAACAAATCAGCCCAACTTGGGAGACTGCATTAAAGTTCATGGAAGTCTGCGGCTAGTTTCCTTGGCTTTCAACTAAGCATTCATAATAAAGTAATGAAGGTGTCTGAGGTAGGGAGAATATATCAATCCTGATATTCATGAATTTGCCATGAACTTATGCTGTTAATAAAACATATTTCTTACTATTCAATTTCAAGTTATAAAATTCATGGTCATTTTTCATACTGAAGAAAAATTATACTTTTCAGGTAGTTTGTATGTGTGTAAACTATGCATATAATGAGCACCTCTGTCTATCTAGTGCCCTCTTTGCTGAAGGATTTGGGGGCATTGCAGGTTGGTTTCCCATTTGAGAAGAAATCAGGTGCACAATCTGGATGTTTTCTTAGTATAATTTGTTTACACTATATACACTAGTCCTTGAACAGAGGTGATCACAAAAAGCATGTAGGCATGCCTGGTAAACCAGCCCCTCCTTTAGACTCCCAGACCAGATCTCAGTGCCTGGTCCCCCAGCAGCAACTCTTCAGCAAGAATCACCTCTAATTAGTGAGATTAAGACAGAGATCAAACATTCTTGCTGTTCACCACAGCGTCCAGCCAGAGTAGTCGAGCACTAAAGTGAACAATGATACAGAATTTCTTCAGAGTTTGTACACGGCTTTCATGCTAAGAAAGAGAACTTGTAAGACTATGTGTAATAGCACCATCTGGTGACATCTGCTGTAACATATATAGGGTAATAGTCACATGGACTATGTCTACACTTGCTAAAATTAGTTCGAATTAGTTAGTTCGGACTAACTAATTCAAACTAATTTTAGTTAGTTCGAATTAGCGATCCCCATTCATTTCAATGGCTGGTTAGTTCGAACTAAGAAATTAGTTTGAATTAACATGGCCACATTGGTTAATTCGAACTAGTTAGTTCGAATTAACCCTTTAGTTCGAATACCCTATTCGAACTTATTAGTTCGAATTAAGGAAGCCCTTAATTCGAACTAACTAAAGCCTAGTGTAGCCATGGCTTTAGTTAGTTCGAATTAAGCCTCCTTAATTCGAACTAACTTGCCAGTGTAGACATAGCCATGATGTCTCCATTATAAAATTGTGTTCAGTGGCTGGATATGCATAAGCAAAGCAAAAAATAAACCATTCTTTAAAGATAAACCAGAGAACTTATATTCTGTTTGTTTTTAAAGTTGTTTACGGTTCTTAATCAGCATAAATGGGTAGCTTTTTATTGGTGGAGAAGATGAGGTGGGGGATTGGTTTGAGTAGACTTTAATCTAATGCATGTGGTGGGTCTAAGGTGTGCATCTGTCTGACTCTGGATTTCTCTGTTTTTCATAAAGTGAATTACTTGCTCCTATGCAAAATGGGTGTAAAAGGTTACCACAGCAGCATTCTCTATTCACGCAGGTGAAAGGTATTCTGCATCCACCTTGCACTGACGTAAGTAACTACCACAACAACAGGCAAGGCAATAAAAAAAATAAAAAGAAAAAAAGAAAATCAGGCTCAGTCTGTTTTAACTTGCCCATCAGATAAACTTGCGGTTAACAAGACACATGCCAATCAGCACCCTGATCTCTTTGCTTGTAAGCTGTCTTATCCTCCTGCCACTATTCATCTTTGTTTGAACAGAATGGTGTCTGCTTACTGAGCTTCCTCTCATGGCCAGGGGTCACTTTGCCGACCTCCTTTGCCTCCGTTAGTCCCTCTTACAGGCCTCTTTGAATGCCATCCAGACGGTGGCCTTGTCTACACGGCCGAAAATGTGTCGATCCCTGAGGATTGACATAGTGGGATTGATTGAGCAGGCAGTGTAGATCCGCTCAGTCGATCCTGGAAGTGCTCTCTGGTCGAAATAATAATGCCATCCCCTCAATGGAGTAAGGCTGTGTCAACCAGAGAGCACTTTAAGTTGATAGCGACGAGAGAAGATGCTGCTGTGAGTAGGATTAAGTAAGTCAACGGGAAATACGTATTCTGCGGAACGCTATCGTTGTGTAGACCAGGCCGGTCTCTCTTGAAACTAGCGGCCTCCAATTCCCCCTACCACACAGGGCTGGTTTAAAAACAAATGTGATTCAAACAATCCTCAGAGAGTTCCCAAAACAAAGCCCATACCTGTAACACAAAAGTGTATACTCATCTCTGGTTCTTCTGCCCTGTACAGCACTCATCCGCTTGTCTCAGTCTGCAACATCCAAAGCCAGGGGTGCCACCCCTTTCTTCTGCTGTCAGCCACACCCTGCGGCTCTTTGTACAAAATGCCCTGATCCAATCCTGGGGTCCTTGGGGAAATGAGAAGTGCAATATGGCAATTAAAGAAAGGAACAAAAAAGGTGAAAAATACAGTGCTTAGGTTAAGTCTAGTAATATATAAAATAGGTAAGGCAATCGCACAAAGAATTATAAAAAAAAATCAGAGAAAGCGTTGGCAGAAGTATTGTGGGAGATTAAATAAGACTCTTGAAATATACAAGCAAATCAGAGGAATGAGTGGAATTCAGAATAAGCATAGTTACACCCCATGTCTTAATAGAACTGACAAAATCATTAGAAGCTCTGATAATGAGCGAACACAAGTTGTAACAGAAACTTTCTAAGGGGTGAGTAATGATGAAATCAAAGTGCAGTTTTGGGCCAAATTAAAAGGTAATTCAGTGAAGATGGGCATGAATTATTATGTAGTTGGGGAAAAAATGAAGATGCTATATGGAACGAATGGTTTTATATGTGGGAACTTGAGACAGCTATTGATATCAACAGAAATACATCTTCAGGTAAAGATAAATCTATGCAATAGAGTGTTTCAATATATTCCTGAATGGAGATTGAGATTCTTTTGGCATTCTAATATGGGAATAAAGAGTGATTCATGGAGGGTAGAGACATGTAGTCATAATTCCAATAAGAAAACCAGACAAACTCTTCACAAAAGTGAATGCCTGTAGACCAACTCCCTTTATGTACTATCTGGGTGAAACTGTGAAGAGAACGGTGAATGAGATTGGTTGCCTATTTGGAAAATAATGGCATTATAGATAAAGTGCAGAATAGTTTTAGGAGAGGAAGATGCACCATTACTCACATTGTTAAACTGGCAAGTGAAATACACAAATGTGTGAGAAACGAAGATTTCATGAGAGCTTTCTTTCTAGTTATTGAAAAAACGCATGACATGCTATGCAGGGAAGGTTTTTTATACATAGTAACTATGGGTGCGTCTACACTTGTAAATTAAGTCGATTTAAGCTTGCTTATGTCGACTTAATTTACTCTGTGTCTACACTACACTTTCCTTAAGTCGACTTAAGCAGCTGCTTAAGTCGACTTAAGGAAAAATTAAGTCGACTTTGTTAAACCTACTTTTAAGTCGATGTTCTGCTTAAGTCGACTTTCTAAAGTTGACTTAAGCCTGTGTAGACGTGGAGTAGCCTTAAGTCAACTTAGGGCTCTCCAGGACTTCCCCACTGCCCTCCCTACCAGGGTGGCTGGCACAGCCAGAGCCTGGCATGCCCCCCCACAGGGCAGGACACAGTCCTGCCCACCCCGCTCCTGTGCCTTGCAAGTGTCCCTGTCTTGCTCAGCACCCACTGTATCCAGGTACAATGGGGCAAAGACTGAGCCCCCTGGCACTTGGCAAGGGGTGCCCCCCTGCCACCGTGGACCAGTCCCAGGTTCATCTAGCCCCTAGAAGTTGACCTAGACATCCAGTGTGGACACTCTAGGTTGACTTTGTAGGGTCCCCCCTAAGCCGACTTAAAATTTAACAAAGTCGACTTAGCTAAGTCGACCTAAATTAACAAGTGTAGACATAGCCTATGATAGGGATAAGGGGAAAAGTGTATGGATGGATTAGAGAATATTTTAGTGAAAAGATGATGCAGGTTAAACTTGGAAAAGTTCTGCCAAATGTTAAAAATGGTACACCACGGGGAAATGTTGTCAACTTCAGCTTATTTAATATTTTGATAAATGATCTCCACAGCGAAGAAGTGCCAGGGTAGATGCTATTCTGTTTGCACATTATTGCACTCTATGTCTATGAAGCAGGAATAGTGAAGTCGCAGAAAAGAGACTCAACAAAATATTATGAACGAGAAACTTAAGACTGAGGAAATGCATAGGTCTCAAGTATTCCATTGCTAAAACCAAAAGACTGATCAACCTGCTTAAAATATCGAGGGGAATAAGTGGAAGGCTGTGGGTAAGAGAACACTGCTGATTGTATAGGAAGTCTTAAGCAGACTGCTTATGGACTACGGCCACCAAGTTTTGGGTCAACATCAAAATACTAGATTTGATACAGTGTCTGTGTTTTGGACATGGTGCATTTTTGATTATTTCTATTCATATGTGACAAGTAGCTGCTACTGACATGTCTATTACAGTAAAGATGAAACTACTGGACTTAACTGTCTGGGCCAAAGTTCATTGGACTTGCAATTATGAAAGTACCAAACAAATATATGAGGATTTTTGGGAAGTTGGTAAGCTAACTATAGTGCACACTGTTAGAAATCCACATGCTGTTCAAATTAAAATTTGGGTGCAGGAGCAAAAAGGCAGGGAAATGCTAAACAAAGTCAAAACTTTTAGTTGTGAGAAAATTATTTGTGGAGGGAAAGTCACATATCCAAATGTGCATTTAGATTTCTTTTATAAATTGAAGAGTAAAAGGGAGACCGCAGATACAAAAAATGAAGTGTAACAATATATAGGTGAGAAATGGAGTTATTTTTGTCCAATATATATACAGATGGGTCCAAAATTATAAAAAAAAATAAGGAAGAGTAGGGATGGTATATTGAATGCCAAAATTAAGAGTTAAAACATCTATAAAATGTGGTTTTCTATAGCAGTCATTATAGTCAAACTAGTAGCTATAATGCTAGTGTTATGCTGGATCTGGGTTGTGTACCCAGAGCCAGCAGGCATTTTTTCAGGTTTAATATTAGGTCTCGTGGCAATAAAAAAAAAAAGATGCCTCCAAATGCAGAAGTGATTTAATGAATGAAATGTATTCTAATAACACAGTTAGTACAGATGGGGATACATGCAGCATTAGTCCAAATCCCTGCGTGTATTGGGATAACAGGGAATGAAATGGAGGGCAAAGCAGCTAAATGCGCTGTTTGAAATGGGAGGCTTGACGTAGAAATGCTCTTGAGTAAACAAGAAATCAAAAGCCCAGTACAGAAAAATTTAGAAGAAAACTGGCAAAAAAAATTTAGAACAACAGAAAAAGAGAGGAAGAAGGATTTTCAATTGTGTCATACACTTGAAGATAATGATATACTTCAGGGCCTGAAAAGGAAAAAGGAAGTAATTTTGTTTTGAGTACTAACTGGCCATTTTGGTTTATACAAAAATCTTTTTTGAGTAAACAAACACAAATATAGACCATGTGTGAATTGTGAGCTAAAAGAAACCAGCGATCACCGTTATGGGTGTGTGTGGGGGGGGGGGGGGGGGGGGGTGGGGCTTTGATAAAGAAGGGGAAAGCTTTTTGATGAATTTAAATGGCTCATGGTAACAAAACAGACATTGCACTTTTTAGCAAAAATATCAGAGAAATGGGGTAGTCTCAGAAAGGCATTACATTATCTGAAAAAGAAAAAGAGGATGTAATCTGCTAGGTATTTAGGAATTCCAGTTGGGGGCTGCTATAGACTGTCCCATCAAGTCTGCTTCACCATGAAACAAAAACACACAAGCACACAAGAAAAAGAAAAACCAGAGGTGTGCCTCTTTGGTAATCAGAGTTCACTCTCCTCAGCTCTCCAGCCCATAAGGGGTGAGCCGCCCTCTTATACTCTGTATAGCTCGTGCTCTCGTCAGGGCTTCCTTCATATCTCAAAACATGGAAGACATTTTGGGCCCTACCGCAGTACAAATAACAGTAATGCTTAAGTGCCTGATCCTGCACCATTCAAGTTGCTGGAGTTTCTCACTGATTTCTGTAAGAAGAGAATAGGGCTATGTCAGTTTATGGTAGTAGCAAAGAGCATCATTTTGAACTGAATGGAGGTGGAAGGCATGAGGCACCTCATGGAAGCTCAGCCATCTCTTCAACAGGACTTGATCTCACACCTGCTGTCAGACCAGCCTGAGCCACAGGGGCCTTGCCATGGCAGCCCACCAGTATTCCTCATCTTGGAGGGCCACCCTTGAGGCCACCCTGTGTGTCTGCTGGCTGCCCCCACCCCTGGTGCACAGCTGCAACACACCAGTCCACCCTGCCCCCTGGGGCAGACCAGCCAGCCTAGGGGTGGGGCGGGAGTGCCATGGACTGCGGCCTGTATCTCCATGGCCCCTCACCAGCCCGGTCCCGCCCCGTGCCCCTCCTGCCTGGCCGGTGCTGTACTGGCTTGAGCAGGGCCGGATCTTTGCGGGTTGTTGTGGGCCAGGGGCCCCCCTTAAGCCCAGGGCTGCAGCCCCTAAATCCCCTTCCTTTATCTGGCCCTGGCTGGACTATTCCTTTTTGGGAAAAATCATCCCTTGTGCAAGGCCTCAGCACAAAGCCTAACATGTGCCACATAGGGTACGTCTATCCTGCGTCTGGCAGCAAGCCGCCTAACTCCAGTCCAGAGATGTATGTGAGTGGGGCTAGTGCGTGTATGCTAAAACCAGCCGTGTAAAAGGTGCAGCTGGGGCTGGAACTCAGGCTGAGGTCCCGGCTGCACCACATCAAAGCAACATCTACACAGCCATTTTAGTTCACTAGCGCGAGCCCCTAACTAACACAACTTGGTGCGCCCGGCTTGGGCGGTTGGCTCCCAGTGCAATGCAGACTTAACTTTTAAGTCCTAGAATCATAGAAATGTAGGGCTGAAAGGGACCTTGATAGGTCATCTAGTGCAGTCCTAGGTCATCTCTGACAGCTGTTTGTCTAACTTGTCCTTGAAAACCTCCAGTGATGGAGATTCCACAACCTCCCTAGGTGATCTGTTTCATTGCTTAGTTACCTTGACAGGTAGGAAGGGGGTTGTTCCTAATCTCTTAGGTAAATCACCCTTACTGCTATTTAAGCCCATTACTTCTTATCCTATCCTTAGTGGATAAGGAGAACAATTTATCATCCTCCTTTTTGTAACCACCCTTTATGTACTTGAAGACTCTTATCATGTCCCTGCTCAGTCTTGTCTTCTCCAGACTAAACACACGTATTTTTCCCCATCTTTCCTTATAGATCAGGTTTTTCAGACTTGCTCAGGCCCTCTTTTGAAGTTATAAATTGGAAATAAGTGGTACTGAGGGCTTATACTGGCCCTGTATTCAGGGTGAACTTCACTCTTCTCTCACTCAGAGCCCAGTGCTGTTAGATGCTGACAACAGTTCCTGGAAAATACTATGTCTTTCAACTCTCATTAAGGTCAGCTTCTGAGGCACTCAGCACTTTGCAAGATTACCCTTATTACTGAAATCCCAACTCCAGATAGGACTGCATGGCTGTATCATTGCTGGCTTTCAAGGCAACGGTATAGGCCTCAGAAATTAAGCATTCCATCCCTATTCAGCAAGCAAAGCACTTGTCACTAGCTACAAGGATCTGCGTAAGACTTCAACAAGACCTAACTACATGGATAAATTCCAAAGGGGTAGCCGTGTTAGTCTATTGTAGAAAGA
>ML685887.1:1256200-1287544 GCA_007922175.1 Pelusios castaneus | reverse complement strand
GCTTTCCTATCTTCAAAGCGTCTGACGAAGTGGGATTTTCTCCCACGAAAGCTCATGCGATTAATAAATCTGTTAGTCTTTAAAAGTGCCACAAGACTCTGTTGTCTTTCTACATGGATAAAGTTAAGCAAGTGCTTAAATGTTTTGCTGAATATGGATGGGCATAAGCATGTGGCTAAATGCTTGCAGAATTAGGTCCCTAGAAGTTAAGGTGGGGTTTCACAGACATCTATCTTAACTTGACCTACAATTTCCCCACAGAAATTTTTAATAAATTTCACAGCAGAGGTCTGGGAAAACAGCCATATGTCACGGAAAGTGAGGAGAACGGGGGGCAGGGAGGGGATATCGTAGGGCATCTCTACTCCCCTCACTTTACCCTGCAATGGCAGCTCCTGACAACACAGCTAGCCCACGTGGTCACAACATTACTCTGGTTTGGTGCACATGACCCTACATCCGTGGAGATGGAGGGGCATAAGGTCAGTTTTGATGGGTTTTGCAATGCCACTCTATTCAGCATGTCTGATACTCCACCTCTATTTGCTGAGGGGCAAATGCACCAAACCTGGGTGGTGCAGTGACCAGGAGGCCAGGTTGCAAAGCTGGGAGCTGAGCCTCGCTTGACCGACCTCAAGCTCCCCCAGCGGGGGTCACAGACTTTACTCACATTCACAACCACCACAGACACCGTGATCTCTTCACCAAAATCGTACCTGGAGCCATAAGGCTATTCAAGATCTCTTAATCAAGTCCTATCTACCAATTATTTCCTGAGTCTTGGCTAATACTATTATCCTTATGGCCAGATCATGTACCTAGAATGATTTATCACTTTACCTGGTACCATAATGATAATGAAGAACGGACAGAATTCATGATTATATTGCTGTTGCGCCTGGATGCTCTTGTGAGGTAATCAATACATTTGATCGTTCTCCGATTGTTGCAGGCATGGCTCCTATGCCATCCATGCAGGCAGGCGTACCTCATATCAGGTTCACAGGTTGTTATGTCATAGTTCAGTGATGACAGTGATGTCCTAGGGAACATTTACTGGCAGTTCACGCTCTGCTGAGGCTGTTCCAGAAGGGTAAATGTCACAGGGATCATTTGACATAGCATTCCAAAAATATACAGGGAGCTTTTCCAAGGGAGTCAGCAGAAAGTGCACCGGAGGTCAAACGTCAGCCCGCCTGGCTGGCTGTGCAAAATCGTTTTTGGCAAAAAAAACCCTGTGCAGTGCCTGCTTTAGGATAAAGCTTTTGATCACTCCAGCAGCAGCCGTCCTTAACGCTTGTAGAGCACCACCACTTGTGTAGCACTTCATTCTTTGAAGGGCTTTGCAGTCGGCGGCGAACTAAACCTCCCAACCCCTCAGCCCTCCCAACCCCTCCCCGTTTTACACCTGCGGAGCTCTGGTAGGGAGGCGCTTCAAATTATTTTTCATTGCCTGCAGAAACAGACAGCGGATGAGGTGTTTTGTGCTGGTGCGTCAACTTTGTCATGAATGAAAGAAAGTTCATGTCTAAATGTAGGTTGTTTTGTTTAGTCAAGACTTGTGCAAGAGCACAGAGGGAGTCAGGGAGAGCTGGCTTTGGGGCTCGATACACAGACTTTTCGAGTCAACTGGAGTATTTCAATGCATTGGATCCGGCCCCTGCATCTGGGTGTAGGAGGATCGCCCCTTCTCTTCCTAAGTTAGTGTGAGCTTTGTCTACGTTGCATCCCTTCAGTAAGCCCCAGGAAGATGATGATGCAAGATGTAGTAATCCCAAATAAAAGGTCTGTCTGTGGCATTTAGACATTGGCCCTTATTGGGGTTGAGCTGCACCATTCCAAGGGGACAGCTCAGGAAAGGATTGTGTGCCAGCACAATTCCTCCCAAGTGTCTCAAAACACAATAGGAGCGGGCATACTTCTCTGTGTCTCAAAACACAATAGGAGCGGGCATACTTCTCGGTGTCTTTGGATGATGGTGAGTGCGTCCCACGCTGCAGTTCTGGATGAAGCTGGTCTATATGTGGTGCTTTACAAACTTTTATCAACTAATCTTCACAGTGAGGGCCAGATTAAAGCTCTTGGGGGCCCGGGCCTACCCACACTTCTGACCCTCCAATGTGGTGGAGCCCAGACTGGGGGTGGGGTGATGGTCTATGCTGAGGGTGAGGCCAGGGCAGGACAGTGTGTAGTGCTAGGGAGACCTGGCCAGCACTGGGGGGGGGGGGGAGGCTGGAGCCCTCAGACCAGAGGCCAGCTGTAGGGCTGGTGCTTGAAACTGAGGGGCCTGGCCCACACTGAGGGGGCTGGCGTCCTGGGGCCAGAGGCCGCAGCCCATGGCACTCCTACGGGCAGGGCAGTAGCAGTGTGGATTGCAGCCTCTGGGAGGCACTGTGCCAATCTGAGCAGAGCCAGATTTTTGAGGGGCAGCAGGCCCCCCCTTCAAGCTGGGACTCGGGGCTGCAGCGTCTATAGCCCCTGCCTTAATCCAGCCCTGTTCATGAAGATGGGAAAGGATGCTGATTCCTATTTTAAATACAGAACAACAAAGGCATCGAGAACTTGCGTGATTTGCCTATTGTCACACAGCACATCAGCGTTAATTTACAATAGTGCTCAATTCCTCTTATTGCCAAGCCACTAGACTGTACCTCACCTCTGTTGCCAACAGTCAGTGAGACTCTGCTGGGTCTGAGGACTGAGACATGCATTTTGAAGCAGGGGGTAAAAGTTGTCTTCAGCTTTTCTGGGGGTGGTGAGGTGAGACGGCATGACAGTATCCTCCTAGAATGTCTGTCTTCAATTTGAAAACAGTAGACTTTAAATGAAGAATGAAAAGAAGTGATGGAAAACCATTAAAAACATATTGAGCAGCTGTTCAAGATCTCAAGCCATGGTGAATGATACTGACTAATATGACCATAGAGCAGAATTTTCTGTAACTGGTCAGAGTTTCAGAATGTCAATGTCGTTTTATGCTATACTATTTAGCGGTACCTGAACATGAATGCAGAATAGCTCCTTAGGATTCTTGAGTTCATGTTTTCTGTGACTTCATTAGATGGAGAGCCTCTGGGAAGGAGTTCATTTCAGTCCTTATTTTCTGACTTGTGTTGCAGAGTGTATGGCCTCCCGGGACAGGGTTACATTTGCTAATAATGGGCAGCACAAATCATGAATGGGAGAAAAGTTGTTAAGAAATAGAGCTGATTGGGAATTTTCCTTCAATTAATAATTCCATTTTGACAGAAAAATGTAATTTCTGCAAAATTTAAGTTTTCCTTGGGCAATTTTTATGTTGCTGAAATTTTTCAATTTGCCATTTGAAAAAACTAAATTAATGTTTTATTTCCAGTTGGGCCTACAGAAACCAAAGCATTTTCATTTTGGGGTAATTAGACAGGAATCTGTGTCCACCTAATGGAAATTGTAGTTAACATGCCTCATGCTCCCGTTTTTCTCTATTAGTGTTGTCTCTTGGTTGGACCGCATTTCCTATGATTCAGTGCAGTCTTCCCTCCAGTTCAACCACCATGGTGCATCATGGGGTCTTCTGAACAGGGTACCTCCAGGGAGATGTAGTTCACACAAGGAGCTTCACCCATGCAGGAGAATGGAGGTATGAAGTATCTAAACTCCAACTTCCATGAGGCACAACAGATCCAAGTCAAACTTACCCAGAACCAAAAGTTTCAACATGTTCAAATAAAAACTATTTGGAATTTTCCATTCTACAAAATTTTTTAGTATTTTGATCTTTTGTCCCAGTGCAGGTCAAAAACAAATATCAGAATATTGGGATTTCTTATGGGATGGAGATTGCTTTCAACATGTTACGGGGATCCTGCCATCTGAGCTCTTCAACAAGTACAAGTTCTAGCAGTGCGGCCTTTCTAGGCTTGTAAAATCATGTTGTCTTAGTGTTGATATTTCTAGGGATTGTTGCTGGTTTCCTTGAAACCCTTTTTCCACTAGAAGGTGGCTCCAAGACTGTGTTTACTTTGCAGTTCTGTAAAATGCTTTGAGCCTTCCAAAATGTGCTACATAAAACATGGCAAAAATACCAGTAAAGGGGTGTAATTTAGGAGAGTTGTGAAGCGATGTTTGAATTTGACTCCACATTTGTATGACAGAAAGGGTCAGACCATCCCTGATGTAACTCTGTTGACTTACATAGCGTTACATGAAGGATGAAACTTGCCCCAAAGGCATTAATGTGCTGTGTTGAATCACTTTTCTTGATAAATAGTCATAATTTTCTGTGCTGAACAGATGACTGAATTTCATGCCCTTGATCAGCATGTGCCTGATGCATAGTGCAGAGGCCCTGACATTTATTACCCTATTATTATCCTACGGAGTGTCAGAAAATAAATATCCTTATTATTTAATTTTTTGTACTTTTTCAGTAGTATAAATGTTCACAAAAAGGGTCAGGGCCTAAGCTGATTTTAATGCAATTCGACCTTACAGATAGTATAATAAAGGGCATAATAAATCACACCTTGTCACCTTATATGAGTGAGACTGTCAAAGCCACTTCCAGGCTATTTTTGGTAGTTCTGGATTTATCCAGTTTCCTCAAGGCTTATGACAGAGCTGATGAAAAATGCCACGACTCAGGGTCCCACTCAGCAGCAGTTCTTGGTCTGGTTGCATGGAACATTTACATCTGTTTGCTACATTGAGAATCCAGTTTGCAGGCAAAGGGAAGCTTGGTTGATTTAGGTAATGTCTTTGTATTGAGAGGCTTCCACCTCATGGTCTCCTTTAACCATGAAAATTAGTAGACCTATTTTAAGGCCTGCTGATGATAAATCAGATGACCATTATGTTCTCCTACATGGAAAAAGACTGATCATCTTCAAAGAATGCAGCACTGAGCTGGTCTGCAGTCTGCTGGGAACTGAGGTTATTTTATTATAAACTAATCCAGCAAGATACCATTCCAGCTTTAATGATATTTACCAATTAATTTTAACAACTGTTTTCAATTCAGAAGAAAATGTTTTAAATAGATTAGAAAGCCAAAGGCTTTTAAAGGTCCTGCAGTTGCTTTGATTTTATTTTTAGTTAGTAGTAAATACTTGAGGCCTATTAAGAACCATGTGACCCTCTCTCATGCACTGATGTTTACTGAAAATACTTCTTTGGCCCAGATCCTACAAAGAGAACCACTTAGGCATGTTTCTGCACCAGTGTAGAGCCTCATTGACTTACTGAGATGCTGCAAGTGTGTAGAGGTTTGTGCACGTGATTCTTTATGCAGGACTGGAGCCTAAGATGATAACGCCTAGCTCTTATATAGCACTTTTCATCACTGGATCTCAAAGCACTTTGCAAAAAGAGTTCAGTATCATTATCCCCATTTTACATATGGGAAAACTGAGGCACAGAATGGCAAGTGACTTGTCTAAAGTCACTGAGCAGGCAAGTGGCAGAGCTAGGAACAACACCCAGGTCTCCTGAATTCCAGTCCAGGGCTCTCTCCACTATCCCACGCTGTCTAAACTTTTAGGGGTAGAGACCACATTTTCTTTAGTGTTTGTGTAACCTTCGGGTGGGCTAAATTCATTTAGTTGCCCTTCTCCAGTGCCCCACAGAAATCAATCCCAACCCCTATGGGGAAAGCAGCTGGAGACCCAGGATCCAGTCTGTACAGGACTCACGGCGAAGCTTGCTCAGAGCTACACTCACACATTAAAATACTACTAAAAACAAACATAACAATGAACTTTATTAACTACTAACTAAATGAACCTTATCCTACGAAAACAAACTACAATTAACCAACCCTTGCATGAAAGATCCCCAAGAGTCCCAAAGTCTGTGTGGAGTTCACCCAACTCTCAGCTACAGTCTCTGTTCCAGTGTGGAAGCTTGAGTGGCAAGAAATAGCTGTCCTCTTCTTTCTTTGCTGGGATCCTCTGTAGCATTCCATGCAGGCTCTCTCTTCTCCTCTGCAACCAGCCCTCAGTCTCATATGCATGTCTGCAAGGTCTGTCGCAAATGACTCCATTAGAGGGAGAAAACATCTTGTTCACTCCTGGCTCAGCTTCTCTCCAGAAAACTGAGCACATGGTCTCCTTTCAAGGCAGCTCTAGCCTGCTGTCTGCACAGACTGCTGCTCCCATGTCATCTCACTGACAACATCACATCACACCAGCAGGGAGCCCTGTGGAGCATGCTCAAAATGCTACCACTCCCTGCTTCTGGAAGTTTCCAGTTGTGGGTCGCTAATCTGCCCAGCAACAGTAACCCACCCTCAGCAGGTCTCTCAGAGATAGCCTTTTCAGGCATATGGGTTACATTTGCACAGTACCTAGCACAACTAATCCTTGCTCCTGATTGGGGTCTCTGGATGATACTGTAATGTAAAAGTTAAATAATAATACATTTAAAAACATACAATAGTAAAAAGCATGCTATGTACTTTACCCTTTCCTTTTAGCACAGGGGAAAAGGTTTAGGAGGGCTTGTGCTCTTTCTAGCCCAGGGGTCGGCAACCTTTGCCAACTCCCGTGCCAGTCCTACCTCCTCAACCCTCAGCTGGTGCCAGTTAGTTCGAACTAATATGGCCACATTGATTTAATTCGAACTAACTATTTCAAATTAAGGCTTAGTTCGAACTCAGCAATCGAATTTATTAGTTCGAATTAAGGAAGCCCTTAATTTGAACTAATGAAAGCCTAGTGTGGCCAAGGCTTAAATTAGTTCGAATTAAGCTTCCTTAATTTGAATTAACTTGCACGTGTAGACATAGCCTAGGTGTTTTTCTGGCTGTGCCATTGACCTGTTCTGTGACCTTCACGAAGGTCCCCTAATGATTTTGTGCCTTAGTTTCCTCCCCTGTGAGATGGGTTACAATGACATTTGACCTCCTTTGTGAAAGCTCTAAGATCTATCAATTAAAAATACCACAGAAGAGCTAAATATTTGTACTATGTGGCATCTTTTTGTTGACGTTACTGGGCCCTTGAGTGGTTTCAAGCAGCTTCTCTCTATAATCAAATATTTTGAACACTGGTGTCCCCTACCTACAGCAGTTGACCTTTCAGGTGCGGTTCCCAACACCTGTGTGTTGTCTAAAACATTGGAATTCAGAGAAAGTCTATAACAGATGAAGGCTGTTGTTTCCAGAACTTTTTCTAGATTCTGATTCCCCGCCGAATGGGCAGCTTACCTCAAAGAGATACGGTTCATGTCAGGGGAGGAAATTACTTTGCCACAAGTGCCTGCTGTTGATTTGTTATGCTAGGGGTGGTTTGTTCAGCTTGCCTTTTTAAATTTTTAAAATTTTGTAGCACTGCATTATTTTTAACCTGCTCTTGAATAGTGAGGGAGGAGAATTGTAGAGCTCTTTCAGAGGTTATGGGATCCCTGGGAATGGGAGCTTTATTTCTGTCTGAGCAGTTCATCAGGATATTTTCAATGGCACCCAAACTCTTTTTATCATCAAATCCCACTACAGGTTTTCTACTAGAACGAGGGTCATTTTCTGCTACGCTTGCTCTTCACTGACACAAGCAGCTGGGGACGCGGGTGGGGTCATTTTCTGCTTCGTTTATTGAATTGTCTTTGCTTTGGTTGAGATGCCTTAATTATTTGGTTCCAAAGGGGTAGCCATGTTAATCTGTTGCAGAAAAACAACAGAGTCCGGTGGCACTTTTAAAGACTAACAGATTTATTTATCGCGTGAGCATTCGTGGGAGAAAATCCCACTTCGTCAGACGCTTTGAAGACGGAAACCTTACAGAATGGGAAGAAATTATGTCATACACTCTCCTGCATTTAATTTCTTCCCATTCTGTAAGTTTCCCACCTTCAAAGCGTCTGACAAAGTGGGATTTTCTCCCATGAAAGCTCATGCGATAAATAAATCTGTTAGTCTTTAAAAGTGCCCCAGGACTTTGTTGTTTTTAATTAGTTTGTTTTCCAGATTCTCACACTTAGGGGTGCCCAGAAGCAAGGATTTGTTTCTGCCCCATTATAGAGTTAGCTGCCAAGTTCAGAGCTGTGTTCAAATTTCCTCAGAGTAGAAAGATGTTGGATTAGGGTGTTGGTTTATCTCTAACTCTATTATTTCCCAGAAGTCAACACCCTCCCATCTACTCCCCACGTAAAGACACAGGAATGTGGTGCGGGAAGGGAGTAGGCACATCTTGTTTGTTGTCTCCTGGAGTGGAGCTACTTATCTATGTACTGTCAGGTCATCATCACCACAATGTCTGAGCATTCTTCTGGTATCTGGACTGGCAGATCTTCCTTCTAAGGATACCACTATTCATTCAGATGTTTATCTCAAAATAGCTAATCTCACAGTAAAGATATCTGCCCGGACAGCACACACGTGCTTGGGTTCATACACCAGATACTGAGAAAGATGTGCTTTTTCAGCTTTCGAGGAGAGCTGAGCAGAAATGCTGTCCCATTCTTGCCACAAAGATACAGACCTTGAAAAGAAGATACTCTATTTCAAAGGGAAGGAAATGCCCCCTGCCTCTGCTGCTTGGCCGGCATTCCCAGCTTTGTGTGCACATTTGTCAGCTTCTTGCACGGTCACCTCTCTGCCTCCACCTCGCCAGCCAGATGGTCACACTGCCTCCTACTGTACCAGTTGCCTTGTTTTTCATTCAAACACATAAGCTGTACTCAAAATCTTCAAAAGAGGGTGCAATTAATAGGCATTGGGGAGATGCCCCCTTCTCAGAGAGCAGGGAGTGTTTGAAACATTACTCAATGGTATTTTTAGTTCTTTGTTATTTTTGTAGCACTGCAATTTAGTATGGCACTTCATGACAATAAAAGATCCCTGTAGAGTTGAAAAAGGATCGTAGCGAAGCATGAGAAAATTGTTCATTCTTTACAGCCTTTTCAGATCGTTCGGCTCTCTGTTAAGGGCATTTATGGTGCTCATTATTATTTATTTGCATTACAGCGGATTTCTCTGTTGCCAAATAGTGCTGGGCACTGTACAAGCACTTAGTAAGACACAGTCATCCCTCCAAGAAAATCACAACCTAAATAGACAAGTCAGATAGAAGAAGAATTATTATACACATTTCATAGGAATGGAGGCACAGAGAGATTAACTTTCCTAAGATCACACAGGAAGTCTGCAACGGAGCCAGTTTGCACCCAGATCAGCTCAGTGCCAGTGACATCACTAGACACAGGCCCATGGGGTACAGCGGGATGAGGTGGAGGGCGGAGCTGGTTGCCTGGGCAACCACTCTGTCCCCAGCAGGGGATCACGGCTGGTGCTCAGGGGCAGGTGGAGTTGCGGTGCAGTGCACCATGGGATGGCCCAGCCCAGGGGTGGCGTGAACCAGCTGTGCTCTAGTTGGTGGGGGCTTCTCTTAGCCCAGGAACTGGAGCATCCTTGAGTGCAGAGCCCTGAGCCAAGGGGGGCCCGCTAGCCCAAAGCATCGCCGGACAGGGCGTACTGGCATTGTGAGGCAGTGCAGGCCAGTGGTGGTATGGGCTGATGGTACCCCACTTAGCCTGGGGCCCTGGGCTAAGAGGGGCCTTGGCTGTCCAGAGCACCACCGGCCCATGCCACTCCTGGGCTGGGGCATCTCACGGTGCACCATATTGCAACACCGCCTGCCCCCAAATGCCAGCCCCGCTCCCCTGCTGGGGATGGAGTGGCTGCCCAGGCAGCCAGCCCAGCCCTCTGGCCCACCCCACCCTGTGCTGGGGACAGAATGACTGAACAGTGCCCCCCCCACCTCTATCCTGCACTCTGCCCTCCCTCCTCTATGCTTCCCTGGACCATTTTTAAAAACAGTAACGACCCTGCTCAGTGCCAGTCTAGTGTCCAAACCGCAAGGCCATTTTCTCGCATTACATCAAGTGAATTGACCTCCCCCTCCTCTATGTGCTGTTCCCCAGTGTTTTGAATCCTAACACCTATTTTGATTTGCTGTTACAGCCTGACCTGATGCTATGCCATACACTCCCCTGCATTTAATTTCCTCCCACTCTGTAACTTTCCTATCTTCAAAGCGTCTGACGAAGTGGGATTTTCTCCCACGAAAGCTCATGCGATAAATAAATCTGTTAGTCTTTAAAAGTGCCACAAGACTCTGTTGTCTTTCTACAATAGACTAATACGGCTACCCCTTTGGAATTTGACTCCTTTGTAAGGAGACTGAAATCACTGGCTCATATGATCTAGCTCTGCACATATGTGGTGCGAGGCAGTTTTCGCAAATTGAAGTTGACTGGATGCTTCCTTCCAAGTGCCAAACTGAAGCAGTGGTATTAATGAGTTGTGCCTTCTTGTCTATAGACATGTATTAACCATTAGAAAGCACAAACCCATTGGGAGAATCCCAGCTTCTTCAATATGTGATTGACATAGGGGGATGTTCTGATAAGCTTTTGTGCAGCTGATGTTCGGCATACATGCTTCACACAGCATGTTCTAAATTGTTCTCAACATTTGTAATAATAAGGCTCTTTGGCTATGTCTACAGTGGCAGTTTAAGTCGACTTAAGGAGACTTAAGTCGACTTAAATTAAGCCATGTCCACACTAGGCTTTCATTAAGTCGACTTAAGAAATTCCTTAAATTGACTTCATGAAAGCTTAAGTCGACTTAATAACTACCACTCATTACGTTGACTTAAGCCTCCTTAGGTCGACCTAACCCTTCCTTAGGTCGACCTAAGCCCAGTGTGGACGCATAAGTCCACTTTGTTAAATCGACCTGGGGCAGTTAGGTTGACTTAAGAAAGTGGACTAAGTCGACTTAGTGTTGCCTCTTGTTAAGTCGACTTTAATAAGGTCGATTTTAAGTTGATTTAAGGTCGACCTTATTAAAGTCAACTTAACAAAACAAAAGTCGACTTAACTTTTCTAGTGTAGACATAGCCTTTATGTGTGCTCTGACTCCCATCTAGATCTAACCGGCGCACAGGACAAGGAAACTGCTTACATTAACAGTTCTATTTGTCGAACTGGTAAACAATTTAAAATGGCCTGTGAAAGGTGCTAGATTGGCAGGAAACTGAAATTGTCAGCGTCTCCCAAGAGAAGTATAGTGTAGAAAGCAGCAGGGCAAGCTCCTCATACTGTTCTGTCAATCTCCATCTGCCCTGGCGTGGCCTAAGACTATTCACATCGAGCACCAAACCATACTTTTTTTTTTTTTAATAATAAAGTCTTGCCCCAGACTATATTAGTTGTTTTTATCATGAGCCCACAGCTAAGATCAGGGCCATTGTACCGAGTGCTGTACAGACACACAGTGGAAGAGAATCTTTGCCTCCAAGAATTTACAATCTAATTAGACAATACAAAGAAGGATCCAAAGAAAGGAAGTATTATTATCATCCCCAAATTACAGATGAGGGATGGAGGCACAGAGAGATTATGACTTCCCGAAGATCTTGTAGGAAATCTATAGGATGAACCTGGGTCTCCTAAAGGTATGTCTACACTTGAGCTGGAAATTACGCCTTCCAGCTCAAGGAAACATATCCGAGCTAGCTCTGACTGAGCTGGTGCACCACAAAAGTGTAGCTTCAGCAGTGGAAGCAGCCGGAGGGGCTAGCCACTCCAAATACATACCTAGTGCCTCAGATAGGTGTTAGCATGCTAGCTTCTCAAGAGGGAAATTATGCCTCCAGCTCAAGCTGTTGACATATTCTGTATCACAGTCCAATGTTTTAATCACAAGATTACCCTTCCTTCCAAACATCTCTTTCCATCCCAGCTCTGAAATACCCCTACACAAGCAAAGTCATACTCCTCTGTTCTGGGCTTTTGTGTTTTTAGTAACACAGTGTTAGGGTGCTCATCAAAATACAGATTAGATAGAGGGTAGTTCTGTCTCTGAACTTCGAGTCCTTATTCTCTGCTTGCTGAGACTTTCAGCAATGGTACCAACTGGCATTCACAGAGACTAGACTGAGCTTGTCAACTTAGTTTTGTAGGTCACTAAACTACCCTTAACTGATAAAGACTTTCTGTCCCTAGCAACCTGTCTTTATTTGAACCACATAATGCTTTGTATCTCATTAATAAAACAATGAGCCACCCAGCTCCCTAGAATACTTAAATGTTCACAGGGGATCAGGCATGAACTTTTCCAGCTGCCTGTCAGTTTGAAATAGTTTTTTAAAAGGTTCCACAAACCTTTCACAGTGCTTTGCCATACCTATGCCCTGATAGTTATAGCAGCAATCTCCAGCAGCGAGATGTTGGCAAATGGGGAGGAAGGAATCTCAGAGAAGATCAACAAAATGTAATCTAGTACTTACTGACATGGTATGTAGGACCACACAGTAAATCTAACAGATAACTAGTAGGTTGGGATGCAGGGGAAACAGAAGTTCAGGGAGAAGAAATGATCTTCTTGAGTAGCAGTCTTTTGAATTGTCTTGCTTAATACAATTCGGGTTTGTGTTAAAGATGTATATGTTTCCTAGCTCAGGTGAGTACCAATGTAGCGATAAGTAGCTGGAATACTGACTGAAAAGTGAGTGTGAGGAAGACTTTGAAAGAGGGCAGAGACTTTGTTACACAGGAAGAGGGTTCCAGGGTTACGACTGTGAGAAGAGGTTGAGAGCCACAAGTGGGTGATGTAAACAAAGGGAGCAATTGGATAAGCTGAGTGAGCATAAGGTACAAAAAAAATTGGAGAGAGTTCAGAGAAGAGAAAGACAGGTTGCTAGGGACAGAAAGTCTTTATCAGTTAAGGGTAGTTTAGTGACCTACAAAACTAAGTTGACAAGCTCGGTCTAGTCCCTGTGAATGGGCTAGAAAACACACCATATAGTGACAGACTCCAGGAGTTCAGTCTATTCAGATTAATAAGGAGAAGGTTAAAGGGAGACTTGGTTGGAGTCTAGAAATACTTACACAGGGAACAAATATTTGATAATGGGCTGTTCAGTCTAACAGAGAAAGATATAACAGAATCCAGTGGCTGGAGGTTGAAGCTTGACAAATTCAGACTTGAAATAAGGCATACATTTTTAACACCACCACCAAGACTAACCAACCATTGGAACAATGTACCAAAGATCAGTGTGGATTCTCCATCACTGGCAATTTTAAAATCCAGATTAGATGTTTTTCTCAAAGATATATTTTAGCGATTTTGGGAGAGAAGTTCAATGGCCTGTGATATAGAAGAGGCTAGACTAGATGATCACAGTGGTGCTTTCTGGTCTCGGAGTCTACGAAGGTGGAAGTAGGAGGAAATGAGAAACAGAGGAGATGCAAAGCTGTGGAATGACTTGAGGAAGAGATGCTTGGATTTGATATACATGGACACAAAAAACCCACAAAGGGACTGGAGAGCAGCAATAGAGAGATGATTTTGACTTCAGCATTTGGGAGAGTGGAGGATTATGAGGTGAGAAAGAGCTTGCTGAAGCAGTGGCCCTTAGAGGGGACCAAAAATGCACTATTTGTGTCTGGTTTTGTAGTTATGTTTTTGGTACTATTTAGGTGACAGTCCCCACATTATTCACTGTGGCCTCCAAACTCCTGGAAGATTAAAGAAGATTAGACTTCGATTGTAATTTCCTTGGGGCAGGGTCAATATTTTCTGTCAGTGCTGCTTCTCGCACAGTGGGGTCCTGGTCCATGACTGAGACTCCCAGATACTATGGTAATACAAATAATTATTAATAATAAGGAATTCCAGAGACATGACACGGCAGAATTAGCAGGATTTGACACCAGATATGGGTGGGACTTGGTAAAACAGAAAGAGGAGTTGAGTTGACTATCACACTGAAAGCACAAGCATAAGTGACGGAGAGGCAAGTGGACATATTGGCAGAGACAGGGCAAGGACACTATGTGAATTTAAATTGTTGGTGAGAGAACTAGGTGGAGACGTCAAAACAAAAAAAAAAGAAAAGTCAGTGAAGCTAAAGGAGAGAAGAGGATGGAGATGGAGAGGTAGATTTGGGTACCATCAGCAGAGAGCTGGTAGATGAATCTATGCCAACACACTAGGTCACTCAGGTGCAGAGGGCAGAATCGTGAGACACACCAGTCCTGGGAGGGCAAAAGTGGGGAGAAGGAGCCATCACGAGGAGTAACTGATGAGGTAAGAGATGAACAAGGAAAGCAGAGGGTTGGGGGTTGATGGGGGTGGGGAAGAAAGAGTGAGTGATTTGAGAAGGTGGGAACTGCTAACTGTCTAAGGCTAAATCTACACTGGCAAGTTAGTTCGAATTAAGGAGGCTTAATTCAAACTAACTAAAGCCATGGCTACACTAGGCTTTCATTAGTTCGAATTAAGGACTTCCTTAATTCGAACTAATAAATTTGAATATGCTATTCGAACTAAGGGTTAATTCAAACTAGTTAGTTTGAATTAACCAATTGCTTAGTTCGAACTAACCGGCCCATTGAACTCAATGCAATTCGCTAATTCGAACTAAGCAAGTGCCATGAATGGCACTTGCTTAGTTCAAACTAAATTTTTCTAGTTCGAATTAAGTTAATTCGAACTAACTAAAATTAGTTCGAATTAGTTAGTTCGAATTAACTAATTTGAACTAACTTTAGTAAGTGTAGACATGGCCTAAGATGGCAAACATTTCGAGAAGCAAAGAGGTCTTTTGGTTAAGACCAGGGTGAGGTTAGTAAGTGATCTTAATGGGTAGCAGTGATAGGGGTCCAGCAGAGAGTTAAAAGTAAAAAAGTGGAGGCAACAGGAAAAGAAAGCATGCAAGGAGCTTGGAGAAAAAGTTAGAGGAGAGAGAGATGGGGAAGTCATTGGATAGCTTGCTGATGGCATAATTAGGGGTGGGCATAAAACTATATTTGAAAGGTGTAAACTTCAAGGAAGAAGAGGAATTATTCCAGGAGGTACGAAGGGTATAACTGGGATTAATGGGATGAAATTAAAAGAGAGGAAATATAGGCTGAACACCAAGCTAACATTCCAATGAGTGATTTCTGATTTGACTGTTAAGAAATTTCCCAAGTGAAGTTTTGGAAACTGCATTGGTGCATTTAAAAATGGACTGGACAAAATATTAGAATAAGTACTGTCAGGAACAACCTTGCATTGCCAGGGATGATACACAAGAGGTCTGATTCAAAGACTACTGGCTGATCTAATAGGTCTTTTCCATTCCTAACTCCCAATATTCTATGATTTTTATGGAATTCTAAAGTACTTGGTAATGGTTTATACGTTTCACCTTTTTTGATTCATACACAGATCCCATTTTTCTCATTTCAAAATTACTCACTGAACAATTACTGTAACTAACTCTTGGTCTGTGATTTCTCCTCTGTCAGTTTCTTGTGAACATTTAATATTGAAAGTTCAAGTTGTCTTGGACATATGATACATCTGTTCACTAAATGGATGAACATAACTCTTAGAATCTCGTTTTCACTGCATATACTTGCAGTTAAAATACATAATTTGCTTTCTTGATTGGTGTATGATTCACCCCTGTGTAGATGGCCATCAGAAACTACTATGCTTTATTTAAGTCCCATGTAAACCTATTTCATTTGTGCAAAGACTTTGAGTTGATACATGTGTGAATTTCACTCTGAATCTGTATAAATGGACAGAAGAACAAAATGCAGTATCTGCCTAGTAGAAAGCACTGAAGATGTGCACACATCCTCATGAATGCTAAACACAAGTATGTTTGTTTTGTGCATAGCCAGGGAATAGCCAATTTGTTTATGTTTGTATTCATTTTGCTAGACGGAATGGACCAAATACTCCCACGCAGAAACATTAGTCCTAAAGTGAATCATCTGCGTATTGAATGCATTGTGCATTGACATGTGCTACAGATAGTGATATGAAGATGCAATTGCTGAACCAAATTCTGAGTCTGTAACTCCAGTCAGTTTCAGTGGGAGTGCTGGATATTCAGCCCTTTTTCGGATTAAATTCTCTTCAATGGCCCACAGTTTGTGCAACACCTTTGATTTCAGTGAGGCTGAATGGTATCAATCCTGAAAAATTCTAAGCATCAGGAGCGGCTGACTCCCCGCATAACCCTATTGAAATATAGATGATTAGCACTTCTTTAGAGGTGCTGAGAAACCTGCAGGCTCATATGTTAAATGAGGGGAGATTATGGCCAGCTGATTAGGAAGGAATTGCTCTAATATTATCATAAACAAAATTCCTTTAGTCTATATATTACAATAGCTGCAAGTTAGCCTGCTTTTAATAGTGCAAATAAAGTCATGGAATTTCAATAAATAATTCAGTCACAGCTCTAGTTTCAGGTTCAGTGTTAACTTTCAGCCCCTGGCTGCTGTTGTTATTTGTTAGTCTGAGACTCTGCTTAGAGGCATGGAAATTTGGCTGTCATTCATCAACATTTGCAGAATATACAGCATGACGAAGTGACTGCCCCAGACTCGGAGATTTTTAAGACATTGAAATTCCAGATGTACACAGATTTACTTCGTACAAAGAACCTACATGCAGAATTCCAGCACTGTGCAGTGGGGACAAAAGCTCATTGCCTAATAACTGTGGAGACCAGAAATTACTTCTGTATCGGCACCCCATCTCTCCTCATTTTACTATCATTTCCATTACCACGGCTCCTTGATCTGTGGACAGTGATCTATCGCTAAGCCTCATTTTCTACTACTTTTCCTAATGAAATTTTAAATATTTTTAAAAATATCTATTCAGCTCACAGTCTATAGACATATTTAGAGTAGAAACTCTGGGTATGCCTAAGCTGCCATAAAACACTGTGACTGGCTTGGGTTAGCTGACTTGCATTAAGTGGCTCAGTTTACTGGGCTATAAATTGGGGCTTGGACTGGAGCCTAAGATCTGAGACCCCATGGACTCAACATCCACAAAGACAAATGTCCAGACTGCAATTTTATAGTCCTGTAGCCTCACTCCTGCGAGCCCAAGTCAGCTGACCCAGCCCAGCTGTGGGTGTTTCATGGCAGTGTAGATAAATACCCAAGCCATCTATGGAAGCCTACGAAGACTTCAAAACTTTTTCTCAAAGTTTGAGCCTTTTTGTAGACATCTGATGGGCAGAAACTAGACAGATTTCTTTACAAGACAATGAATCTAGCCTTTGCCCGAGAACTGCTCATTGAGTCTGCTCCCACTGAAATTCTTGGAAGGTTTGTCAATTTGTCAACTGACTTCACCGGACCGAAGGTCCAGTGTGCCGTACTGTAGTCTGTCTAGGAGCTGTGCACAAAGGTCAAGGAAAGAATGTGACTCTGTGTGTAGCCTCCAGAAACCTAAAAGCTCCATTACATGTATGTAGAGAACAAGCAGCGATTTACTATTACCGTATACCAGGGGAGGGGGGGATTGTAATGCTCTTAGTAACGGAGGCGTCTGAGTTTATGCAAAGTGCTGACCTCTTCCAGTGCAAAAAACACCTTAGTCACAGTACAACACAGCCACGGTGAAGTCTGATCCTGGAGCCAAAGCACAGACCTTAATGACACTGTGTCTATTTCCTGGTGCGACGATTGATAGAGTCCACGGTCTCCCGCTCCACAGGGCTTCGACCCAGGGTCCTTTGAGGGCCATCAGTGCTCTGCCAGCCTGGTGCCAGTTCCTACCACCTTCCTGCGACTGTCCCAAGGTTGCTGTCTGGGTTGAGGCAAAATGAGTTTTCAGCTCACCCTAGGGCACCTTCTGGTGACGGCGTGTAGTGAGGTCATTCACCTTTTCTCTCAGGCACCAACTGCCTTTTCTCAGGGAATGGCCCAGTCTCCTGGGTCCAGCTCAGTCCACGGCTTTTCCCTGCTGGGAGAAGCCAAACAAAAAATAAAGGGGATCAATCAAGTGCAAAGCTCATAAGCAAGGGAGTGCTTTCCTCTTGGTCTGTCTTTGTAGCTGGTCCCCTTCCTTCAGGGCGGGAGATGAGACATTCTGCCTTCCCTCAGCTCGTCTCTCCTGGAGCTTCAGTAGCAAGTCTGCTCTCTTCCCTGGGCTGCCCCAAAATGAGCTGCTGTTCCTCTGCCTTTTAACTCCTCCTCCAGTTGGCACGTTTGCTGCAGGTATGTCAGGGCAGAATTGGCTGGGTCTGGCATAATTCCTTACTCCTTTGTTGCCCAGTGTGGAGTTCACACATCCCATCACACTTCGGTAGCATCATAATCCTGCCAACAACAACCAGCTGTCCACCCAGCCCAGCCGCTGACCTTCCCTCCACACCCAACTGCACAATTGCAAAAAGCGTCTCTCAGTGACACCTCCCTTGCTGGGCTGGGGCCTCATCTCTCACCATGCCCAGTTCCAGCACAGGGCTGGCCTAGGACAGGTTACAGGACTTACCACACAGTCTCTGCCTGTAATATTTTTGTTTAGGAATGAACCTAGCAATCACACAAATGTGTATGACTTTGCTATGGAGCAGCTCAGAATATTCATGCATTGTCATACCATCTGTTCCACCCTCTTTAAAGTTCCACATACCAAGTCCGTGAGCATTTCGTGTCAATTGTCATCAAGATGAAGGCGAGATCCATCATAACAATACATGGACTCAAGAAAAGGTTCTCTTGTTATTTGTATTTGCAGACCACTTGGGTTTCTCTTCTTTGCTTAATAACAGATCAGAATGATACTTCCTCAGTTCTGGCTGCAAAGGACACATCGCAATCTCTGAATTAGAGATGGAACAAACAGCACTTTTTTGCTATTGGAGTAAATACCAGATAGTCTGTTCATAGTTAACCCCTTTTACACCAGAATGGATTGATGTCTCCGTTATATTGCATTGACTTTGCCATGTTCACTGGAAGAGAGCCTAGGTACTTTTCTCCCATGAAAGCTCTTGCGATAAATAAACCTGTTAGTCTTTAAAAGTGTAACAGGATTCCTTGTTTGTTTTGCTGAACTAGACTAACACGGCTTCCCCTTTGGAACTAGATACTTCATGTAAGCAATCTTAGCAGCATAATAGGGGCAAAGCAGCATAGCTTCTAGACAATCCTCTGAGAGTCAGCAAAATAGTGGAGAAAGTAGAACTGTAAGTCTAAGCTAAGATTTTCAAATGTTACCAATGATTTTAAGTGCTTCACCTTTGGGGTACCCAAACTGAGATACTTTAAAGGGGCCTGATTTTCAGAAAGTGTTGAGCACCCACCTTCCAAGAGCTGGGCTCCTGTAATGTGTCTCATCTTGGGCATCCAGCCATTGAGGCACCCTAAATCATTCGTCACTTTTGAAA
The DNA here is from genome assembly GCA_007922175.1 of Pelusios castaneus. Lineage (NCBI taxonomy): Eukaryota > Metazoa > Chordata > Testudines > Pelomedusidae > Pelusios > Pelusios castaneus. The sequence goes on along the minus strand of ML685887.1, from coordinate 1,268,363 downwards.
ATCTTGGTCATTTTTTAAAAAAAAATTTTATTTTCAAGAAGCCTTTGAGAACATCCTTCATGGTAATGAAACAAGCAGTCTTGGGGTGAGAGGCTAAATTATTGTAATGAAAGAGAAACTGGCTAAGAGACAAAAAGCAAAAAGTAGAAATAAAGGATTACTATTCATCAAGGCAAAAGGTTAAGAGCGTAATTAGCTGTTAAAGATGGAGCTAGAATTACTATTGGTCTTATTTGGAATGGCTGTGTCTGAGTCCCTTTTTTGCTATGCTGGAGTTACTGAATTGTAAAGAATTATTACTACTTTTATCTTTGGATCACAAATCACCTTACAAATAGTAATTAATAAAGCCTGGCAACATGTGTGGGGGCTGGATATAATTACCCTCTTTTTACAAACAAGGACCCTGAGGCACAAAGGCTATGTCTACACTATAAAAAGTTAGGTTGACTTTGTTGTCGACTTAATAAGGTCGACTTTAAGTTGACCTAAAGTCGTCCTTATTAGGTCGACTTAACAAAGTGGTTTCCCTTAACCAGGACTTAGTTATTCAACCTAACTTCCCTTAAGTCAACCTAAGAAAGTGGATTTATGCATCCACACTGGGCTTAGGTAGACCTAAGGAAGGGTTAGGTCGACCTAAGGAGCATTAGTTCGAATACTCCACGGTTCTTATTAAGTTGACCTAAGAGTTTACTATGTCGACTTAAGGAAGCCCCTTAAGTTGACCTAATGAAAGCCTAGTGTGGACAGGGATTAAGTTAGCCAAAGAGACTGAGTGACTTGCTTAAGGTGGCACTTTTAAAAACTAACACATTTATTTATCGCATGAGTTTTCGTGGGAGAGGAAGGCAGTTACTCTGGTTCTTGGTCCTGTGTCCAAACACATGGCCATCCTGCTTCCCCAAATGCCATGTTATAATGAGAGCCTATGCCTTTGCAAATTGTGAACTCAACCTTTAAGGACTATACATGCATACGGTGAAAAATTCCCAGAGCAAGTTGAGCTTCCAATGGCTTATCGCTCCTTCCCACACAGGTCCTGAATGGAGATCTCCCACAAAATGCACGTGCCACTTAACAAAGGCTTTGATCAATAATTATCAGATGCAGTAGTAAATCCTCAGGGACGCACCAAGCCATCTGACTGTTCAAACTAGCATTCAGCTGAACAGAAAGAGCCAGAAAATGTCACTATTTTTGTGTCTGAATCAAGTCTGAAGAAAATATATATCACTATTGATATATATTTATAGTATATATTTTTATAATATATTAAATAAATATACATATTTGTTATTTGTTTATTATTAAATAAATTAAATACATGTGTGTGTGTGTATATATTTTTCATTATAAATACCTAAGAGAACTCCGAAGAGCATCTCTGCTCCCATGAGGAGCGTAAAGGCCATATGTGTGCAGCTCCCCTTCCCACCCCCATCCTTCTATCCCCTAACCTCAGCTGCCACACTGGAAATCCTAAATGCTGCAAGAATGCAAATCAACCAAGTGGCCAATGATGCTGAGCAAGTTTGGTTAAAATGTGTACACAATATGTTGTTTGTCTGGGTCAAATTTGGACAACACTTTGGCTGGGCTTTTGCAAAGTTGACTGAAAACCTCTGCTCCTCTGTTTTGTTACTACCCCCCCTTCCTCCCCCTCCAGTTTTTCTAGCAAATATTACATTCCCATTTGGCTCATTCACAAATGGTGCCATTTCCAAGAATATATTTTTTCAAGACTGTTGCTTGGAATTTCCTCTAACAAGAGCTGAAATCTTGGAAGAAGTCCAACAAAGTTTCAATGTTAAATAGTCAATTTATTATTGTTGTTATAGGCCCCTGTTCAGGAAAGTACTTAAGTACATGTTTAAGTCCTATTAAAGTTAATGGGACTTATGTACATGCTTAAAGTCAAGCATATAGTTACCCTGAATTGGGATTATTTCAGCTCATAGTTAAATAATTTCCTGAACTGGGGTCATGGTCAATAAGAACATTCTATCGTGCGCGGTTCCTACAATACCTAATTAAGTTTTTAACCAAGAACCAGTACCCACATTATGGATATACCTTTCTTAGCTTCTTTCTCCTCTGATGGCACTCTAAACAGCTAACTGGCTTTCATATTTGGTAGAGAACACCTTAAAGAAAAGAGACTAGAAATTTTTCACTACAGCATGGCATGCTTGATCTCATCTTGCAGCCAATTATTTTTCCCTTCAGTGGAGACTTATGTAATTGTATGTGTAGTATAATTATTAAAGCAGATATATACATATATGGGGTGCGTGCAATAAATAGGATATTTCCTGGCTTGCTCTACATTTCAAATAGAGTTTTCAATTCCCCTTTGGGTTCTGAAAGTAACTAGAGTAAGTGTCATAAGGCAGACTCCTTCCCAATTATAAAAAATCCTGTGTAGCATGAAAAAATATTTTTACTGTAGGAACAATGAAACTGAATTTCTTGTTAATCCTCATTAGAAAATATGTAGATCAATTAGCGTTCCTGCTTTTGCTAACTTTCTAAAATCCCTTTGAAGAAGAAAAATATATGAGCATCAATCAAAAACACATTCCAAAGGGGTAGCTGTGTTTAGTCTAGTTCAGCAAAACAAACGAAGAATCTAGTGGCATTTTAAAAATAATGTATTTATTTATTTATTACATGAGCTTTCATGGGAGAAAATCCCACTTCGTCAGCCATTTTGAAGATGGGTAACTTACATGTTGTCCAAAGGGACCTGAAAAACCTTCGTCGCATTATGCAGAATGGTTCCAGGCCAGTTGAAAAATTAAAATACAAGGAAATGGGATGGCTCCAAACACAAACTGATCCTCCAGAAAGCCAGCACTTTCCAATATTCTGCTACAATACTTGAGCTAGGCATTTAGTCATTTTTATGATCATAATTAATGATAATATTGTTTTTCCTTTCAAGTTGCTGCATTCTTGGAATAATAAGAAATGAAGCTGCATTTTTAAGGTTAATTAAAATAATGTACAGTCCTCTCTGCGAGATGGTATATAGTGTGGGCACACCAGCTGGACTATTTCAGGAATGAGTGAGAGAGCCAATTACATTTAATAGATTATAATAGCTTGCATACGTAGTCTGTCCATCACCGTTATTAATTACATTGGATGAAGATTGAGTCTCTAGGTATTACTTGATGCTATTAATAAATACTTGGATCAGACCCATAAAGTTACTAGCACCTTTTTAAAAACCCATCTGATTTTGTTCTTCAGTAAATTATCAACCCTCTACTCCCCTACCCCACACCTCATTGTTGAATTAATAAATTAAAAGTAGCTGAACTGTTTATGGAGGAGTCTCCTATAAGTAATAAGACTGTAGATAGAACACCCTGTTCATTCTTCCCTCCATTCACTTAGAGGCAAGCAGCTGGGTGAGACAGTGTAGTTATCCAAATATGTTTACACCAAGTTCTAGAGGAGGATCCTCTTGTAACTGGATTTGGACTTTTCATATTTAAGAATCTGGAGGCAAATTAGAAAAATAACAGACACCTTTTATTAGCAGCTTAATTCTTTTGAGTATAATTGAAAATACATAGCAAACTGGGGGTTTCAAAGATGAAAGGAGACTGTTCTAGAGAAATCCCACTCCCCACAAATTCCACACCATTGTCAAGTTCTAAGCAATAAGAAACTGATCTTGCAGACCTTAGAGTACTCGCCATCACATGAGTAAGGATCACTCATATGAGTCAGGGCATGTAGGATCAGATCCTTATTCACTGGACCACATAGGCACTGGCTGATCAGTGTTTCTGAGGGCAAGAAGTGATTACTGAATAATTATGAGAACTTTGTTACCCTTCCATGGATATATCTATTATACTCGAGATACTTTAAGAAATACACGTTTCCAGAAAATTTTAGTCTAGCCTTTGAACTTCCTACTCGTAATCCTCAAATCCAATCCCAGTCACCATCAGGAAATAGAGCTGGCATTAAATCTGGTGCAGAAACATACGTTAAAAGTTTCTGACTTACAAAGGAACATCTGATTCAGTTTGCTATGCAACAGAGACCATCTATGCCATAGCATTTCAATGGCAAATTCACTTTGAATAATGGCAAGAACAAATCTAATTTCTTCAATTTGCCAGTTATTAGCTTCTCTCTCTGGCTATGTCTACACTTGGCCAAATAAGTCAACTTAGCATGTCCACACTATAAAATTAGGTCGACTTAAAGTAGACGTTGCCAAATTGACTTAGAGCATCCACACTGGATGCCTAAGTCAACTTCTAGGGGATAGGAGGACCTGGGAGTGGTCCATGGTGGGAGTGGGGGCACCCCTTTCAAAGTGCCAGGGGGCTCAGCATTTGCCCCATTGTACCAGGGAACAATGGGGGCTGAGCAGGACAGGGACAGGGGCAGGGTATAGGAGCAGGGTGGGCAGGGCTGTGTCCTGCCCTGTGGGGGGGCATGCCAGGCTCTGGCTGTGCCAGCCACCCTGGCAGGAAGGTCAGTGGGGGAGCCCTTTAAGTCAACTTAAAGTTGATTTAGGGCTAATCCGCATCCACACTGGCTAAGTCAACTTAATAAAGTCGACTTAGCCAGTAAAGTTGACTATATACTAGGTTTTATAAAGTCAACTTAAAATTTCCTTAAGTCGACTTAAGCAGCAGCTTAAATCGACTTAAGGAAATTGTAGTGTAGACGCAGAGTAAATTAAGTCAATTTAAGCAGGCTTAAATCGACTTAATTTACAAGTGTAGACGCACCCTCTGTCTCTCTTGTTCACTGCTTTGACTTTTTATTTGGACTAAGATGTTGTTTATTCTCTGCATTGTCTTGGACGGATGTATAAAGGGCTTTTATTTAATTGCTAGGGAGGTGCTATCATGCAAACTGTTTCCCTTTGAAGTTCAATCTGTGTAAGATAAGGAAGCCCCTTTTTCTTCTCCTTCTCTTCCTGGTATATTAAAATAGACTTCACCAATAATCCAAGAATGCTCTGCTTGCCCTTCGAAGTTGAAACCTACATAAGATTTTTACTCTTGGTCTGACTGTTACATATTGAAATACTGGCTTCTATTATTAGCAATGAAGAAGGACTCACTGATCTAACTGAGCCTTGCCTATGTTTTCTGTAGAGACGGAGCATGGTCCAGTGGAAAAATAACATTATTGAGGAGGCTGGCTTATACTGTCCGCTTTGCCAATGACCGTGGTGACATTTCACACCCACTTTAAATAGACTGCTGGGCAATAGTGGATCAGGCACCATGGAATTAATAAACCTGTGTAAATGAGACAGGAATCAGGCCCGTTGTCTACACTGATCTCTCCTTGGGCTCAGTGATCATATGTTGTTCTCAAAATGGTTACCCGTCTAGTAGGTTGACTGTAGACTCCATGGGCTAGTTTGAGAGGCATTGTCACAATATTAGGGATAGGAGAATTTGGTTTCAGGCCAGCATATCCACTTACAGCACTTGCCTCTCTTCAGGAAGTTAACAGGATCTGGTGCTGGTTTAACAAGAGAGCAAAATAAATGAACATAATTTCACAAAAATGACTTGGGTCCAACAATGTGAAAGGGCCCAGTTTTCCATGGTAACTCAGTGTCTGTTCTTACCATTCAATTTGGAGATAAAAATAACTGTTATGTTGCAATGCTGTGCAAAACTTCCTGGGGATTTGTGAAAATTTATTTTCTTCAGCTTTACCCCAGTGTCTGCTAGTTCTGTGTCAAAATCAAGTGCATGATGAATCCAAGGCTTCAAGTAGAGATGTGCTTGAACCAACCCTTCAGATTTGAATATCCCCACACTTTGAGTATGTTTAATCTGAATCTACACTCAAATTAGAGTTTTTTTCAAATGGCCCTATCCTCATAATAGATTAGACCAAAACAGGTGAAATCCTGGCTCTTGATTGGAGTTTAGTAGATCGGGTCAATCTAATGTCTCTGCAAACCCAGGCTCACCTAAAACTGAGCCCTGGTCACTTGAAAAGTTCATGACCCTTAGTAGCAAGTCTTTCAGCCAAACAGCCCAAGTTTGATAAAAGCAGCCAAGTTCCATGTGGTTTCCGGTTGTGTTGCAAACCTTTAGCAGAGCTGTATTAACTAGAAATAATTCCTGCTCCAGGACACACTAATGCTGCCTCTCAGTTATAGTACCCAGGAGACAAAACTTATGAGAGCAAACAGTGTAATACGATATTTTTTTCTAAAGAAAAGAACATATATTTGCTGCATTCTTTCATCAGCTATATCCCAAATATACTCAGCATCCATAAATCAGATTTATGCAACCCATATGAGTAAACAAGGGAAGGTTGGTTGCTTCAACAGGATCATAAGACTCATTTAAACACAATGGTACCGCAAATTAAAATTGAGTTTGTTGAAACCATTATTGTGCTGAAAGCTTTGACCGTCTTGGTAATTACTATGCAAGGATGTTGTTGTTGGATGTAGCTTTGGTTCAATTTTGTTTGTATCTTTGCATGGCTAAGGACTATAAACTTCTGGAGGAAAAACCAGGCCATTTCCACAATGCTAAGGCTAGCAGTTTTTTATTGTCTTGAAACTGTTTGTAGGAAATTCACTAGCTACTAGAGATGAGCAGAGACCGGAACGCTGGTGCTGACATTTCCCTTGAGCTTTGCAAAAGTTCAGATTATGATCTGGATCCAAATGCCCTATTTCATCAATGGATGTAAACTAAAACTCCAGATCCAAATATCCCTGGATGTTGCAAACACTTGGATTCTGATCTGGATCTGAAAGTCTTTGCTTGGGTCCTTTCTTCATGGGAACCACGTGGCAGTGCTTCTGTTGACATGAAAGTGCCATAGCTCCATCAAAGGCCAGTGACAATCTATATCAGCTGAACACCTGTCTCTGAGTTTTCTAACAGCTCTATTGCACAATTAAGAGTTTATACGATGTTCCAGAAAGTAGCTAAACGGTGACTAGGAATTCACCTTCCCTAGACAGGGTGCGATGTTCCCCTCCTGCAATCTGGAACGGTCAGCCCAGTTCTCCACTCCTGTGGCCTGACATTCCCTGCTTTGGTGTGTGAATCCCCGCTCTTTGGACATCTCACACCCAGCCTCCTGCATATAAGTGGTTCCTCACCCAGGGGAGGAGTCCTCTGCCCAGCCAGTCATGGGATAGACCCCCAACAAATACCCCTAGCTCCAGATGCAATCTTGTGAACTACCATCTTGCAAGGTTCAATGCTACCCACTGCACCGTGCAAGCTCATTAACACTTGTCTGTCAATTTATTAAATAAATTGATATGCACCAGCTTTGTCCTTCCCAGTGATATCTCTCCAGACACTTCATCCACATGCACTGCTTCAGATAAAATAAACAAATACTTTATTGACTACAGTAAGATTTTAAGCGATTCTAAGTTAGAGTAATACAAATCAAAAAGAGTATTAAGTCAAGGACTTAACTTAATTCGAACTAGCAAAATTTAGTTCGAACTAAGCAAGTGCTGTTCATGGCACTTGCTTAGTTCGCATTAGCGAATTGCATTGAGTTCAATGGGCTGGTTTGTTCGAACTAAGCAATTAGTTTGAACTAACATGGCCACATTGGTTAATTCAAACTCACTAGTTCGAATTAACCCTTAGTTCGAATAGCCTATTCAAATTTATTAGTTCAAATTAAGGAAGCCCTTAATTCGAACTAATTAAAGCCTAGTGTAGCCATGGCTTTAGTTAGTTTGAATTTAGCTTCCGCAATTCGAACTAATTTGCCAGTGTAGACATAGCCATAGGCTCTAAGGTCAGAAGGGACCAATATGATCATCTAGTCTGACCTCCTGCACAACGCAGGCCACAAAACCTCACCCTCCCACTCCTGTAATAAACTTCTAACCTATGATTGAGTTATTAAAATCCTCAGATTATGATTTAAAGACTTTAAAGTACAGAGAATCCACTAGCAAGTGAGCCTGGCACTATGCTACAGAGGAAGGTGAAATGTGTGTGATCTTTCCCTCTTGAGCCAAAGTACTCAAAGGTGCTTTCAGTCAGTCCATTGTTCCTGTACGCAAGCCTGTACAGGGTGTGTAACCACAGCTCTGTGTTTGTCTGCATCCATTCAAGCCACATGAGAGGCGCAAGTGGGGTTATGGACTAGCAGAGTTTCATACCTGGACATATGTGTGATATTGCAGGAAACATGTTACCGTAACAGTAATACTCAGTCTGTATGAGCATTCCAAAAACACCTTACATGGCATATTTGGATTCGACAGCACACAGTTACACTGTAAGTGTGATACACAGACCACATCACAAGGGTGTACGTGAAGTACAGTGTGTCACACAAACCTTCTGTCATTAAAAGGGAAGGGTGTTGTCTCAAACTACTGTTCAAAGCTCAGCCCTGAAGTAATTTCATTATTATGTTAGTGATATCCTACAATGTTCTTGCATAATATTGTATATTTTCAGTCTGGTAATTTTTATTTTGACCTCCAGTTTTCCTTCTCATGGGATGTGAGCAGAATTCATAGTGCATAATCATTATTTTCTCTTTCTTTTCCCTAGGCTGGAATAGATGGAGAGAGTATTGGGAACTGTCCTTTTTCACAGCGCCTCTTCATGATCCTCTGGCTCAAAGGGGTTGTGTTTAATGTCACCACAGTTGACCTGAAAAGGTAATAAGTTATTGGCTTGTTTATTTATTTGAAAACCATCACAATAGCCATAGTTTGCTCTAGGCTTTCCATCAGGCACATGATTCTGAACACATCAGAGCAGATGATATTCAATTTCTTGATTATTTCTTATTTGTTTAAAAAAAAGGCATTTTGTGGATTCTTTCAAAATACTGGGAATGCTGCATGAAATAAAAGGATGCAAGGAACTGGTTTCCTATGGGCCACAAACACCAGTGTGGCTGTATGATAATATGACTGGTGATACCATGAAGTTTACTTTTCTCTCTGCAGAAAGCCAGCTGATCTACACAATTTGGCTCCTGGGACCCATCCGCCATTCTTGACTTTTAATGGAGAGGTCAAGACAGATATCAACAAAATTGAGGAGTTCCTGGAAGAGATACTTGCACCTCCAAAGTAACAAATTGCGCTCTTTTTGCCGGGTTTTTTAGGAATGGAGGAAGATGTTCTGTCTGGAGCTATAAGAAGCTCCCAGTCCTGCAACTGTTACTCACAGGAGTAGTCTTTACTCATAGAACAGTCCAGCTGACTTCAATGGAACTTGTTGCATGTGTAAAACCTGCTTGCATGATTAATACTTGCAGGATGTTCTCTCCATACAAAGCCTTGATGAGATCCATACTGGTATAGTGTGTCCATTTCTGATGTCCACATGAAAAATTGGAATAAATGTAGAAAAAAGCACCAAAATTATTTGAAGACTAGAGAAAAATGTCTTATAGTGAGAGATAAAAGGAGCTCAATATGTTTAGTTCAGGAAAAAGAAGATTAAGAGGAGACATGATTACAGTGTCTGAATACCTTCATGGCAAGGAAATACCAGGTATTAAAGAGATTTATAATCTAGAGGTGAAAGGCATGACAAGAAGGAACAGCTAGAAATGAAAGCCAAACATACTGAAGTTAGAAATAAGGCAAGAATATTTAACCGAGAAGGTGACTAACCATTGGAACAAACGACCAGGTGTAATGGTGGATTCCCCATCTCTTGCTGTCTTCACGTCAAGACTGGTTGCCTTTCTAGATCGGCTTTAGCCAAACACAAGTTTTTGGTCTCATAACAGGGTAACTGGGTGAAATGCTTTGGCCTGTGCTATATAGGAGGTCAAATTAATGATCTAATGGTCCCTTTTGACCTTAAGTTCTCCAAATCAGAAAACTGGCTTGGTGTATTATGGGATGATTTCACCTTCCACAGAATCATTCACTGTTGGACAATACTGGTGGTAGGAGCTCAGCTATGCTAGAGTTCTTTAGAGCCCTAGCTAAGACCAACTGAAATCAAGGGCTATGTCTACACTATAAAAAGTTAGATCGACTTTGTTAAGTCAACTTAATAAGGTCGACTTTAAGTTGACCTAAAGTCAACCTTATTAGGTCGACTTAACAAAGTGGTTTCCCTTAACTGGGACTTAGTAATTCCGCCTAACTTCCCTTAGGTCGACCTAAGAAAGTGGACTTATGCATCCACACTGGACTTAGGTCGTCCTAAGGAGGGTTAGCTCGAATATCCTGCAGTTCTTATTAAGTCGACCTAAGCGTTCATTAGGTCGAGTTAAGGAAGCCCCTTAAATCGACCTAATGAAAGCCTAGTGTGGACAGGGATTAAGTTAGGTCAACTTAAGCCTCCTTTAGTCGACCTAACTTGCCAGTGTGGACATAGCCAATGAGCATACTTTTGTTGACTTCAGTGTGCTGTGGATCAGGCCCTTAATTCTGATCTTTCAAATCAATATGTTTCTTTTCACCAGATGTCTCTTTAAAAACACACACACACAGTCAAATCTCCACATTCATCCACCTTTGCTCCTTGCTATCACATTCTGGGCTGTATTTTCTGCTCAGGAAATTAGGCAGAGGTTTGCCATTGATAACACAGGGAGTTTGCTGCCAACCCTTCTGTGTCCTTCTAGAAATCTATGCCTCTTTCTGATTTAAGGCCATTGTACCTTGGCTGCTGGTTAAATTGAGCACTAGTACAATGACCCTTGGCATAAAACCATCACTGTGTAACTCTCCAAATGCCTGTCTCCCCTAGACAGCAATATTATTAAGAGGGTTTTGCCAAGCTGCCATGAGGTGATAAATGACAGAATTAATTACAGTTCCTGGTACAGGCATGTTTTCTCCTTCCTCGTCTAAACGCTATTTGTGAGTACCAGTATATTGCTGGTAACAACAGGACATTATTTTCCACACTGTTCTTTTTCTTTTCAGGTGCCCCAAGCTGGCTGCCACACACCGTGAATCAAACACAGCAGGGATAGATATCTTCTCCAAATTTTCTGCATACATCAAGAACACTAAGCAGCAGGATAATGCTAGTGAGTAGAGTGCATTACCAGCTCTTTTCAAGGAGGTTTTGCTCTTAAAAAACCAAAGCACATTATCGTTCATATATTTCATCTCACTGGCATGTTCGAAGATGTGATCAAGCGGCATCAGGTATTATTGCCTATCAGTCTGGGCCAGTGAATTTAAAGGAGTTATTCCAAATTTATACCAGTCTAGTTAAGATCAAGAACTGCTCAGGACTGTGTTTAATCAGCACACCTAGTTTACCGTCATAGCTTGCACAATAGTGACACCTTATTGAAAAACTAATTAGATGAAGGGAGTGATTTGATTTGGCTTCTTAGCTTGTGTTATTACAGCTGAGATACTCCAAACCTCCCCTCTAAAGCACCCTAGTGGAAGTGTCAAAAATAAATAAATACCTCTTAGAACCTATCTTGCATGCACAGTTAGAGCGAACTCTAACCCATCGGCCTAAGCAGCTACCTTTCTCTTCCATTCTCCCCTCCCAACAGAGAGCCAGGTCCTCAACTGGTGTAAATAGGTGTAGCTCCATGGATGTCCATTGATCAGCACCAGTTTACACCTGCTGCAGGTCTGGCAGAGTGTTTGTAAAGTTGTGAAGCCTGTGGGGCAAGGATCATGTTTTCTATTTATCTGTTAAGCACCAGGCACGTGTGGTGTTTACCAGCTGGATGATTGGTCTTATGGTTAAGGCACTGGACGAAGACCCAAGAGATGTAGGTTCTGGTCCTGGCTTTGACACAGACTCCCTGTGTGACCTTAGAGTGATGGGACACCTCCTCATCCCACTGACAGCAAGCCTCATGAGTGTCCCTGCACACAGATCTTCAGACCATGCTCATCCCACACCTCTGACATGTCCTCTACATAGAAGTTGGGGATCAGTGGCATAGAGTTGGCTATTTCTGCAATTTGAACACTCCCCTGGGACAGGGAAATCCATGAAATTCCCTTTTAGGGCTGCTATCTGAGGCTGCATCTACACTTGTAAATTAAGTCGACTTAATTTACCCTGCATCTACTCTACAGTTTCCTTAAGTCGACTTAAGCAACTTGCTTAAGTCGACTTAAGGAAAATAAAGTCGACTTAATGAAAATTAAGTTGACTTTATTAAACCTAGATTTAGTTGGATTTAGGGCTTAAGT
>ML685887.1:1205129-1249363 GCA_007922175.1 Pelusios castaneus | reverse complement strand
CACAAGGAGCCAAGTGGGCACACACACAAGTGATTTAATAACTGTGGTGATTTGCCAACATAAGTTATGTCAACACAAATTTGTAGTGGCCTCCGTCTCTCAGGGGTGCAGGTTTTTCACATGATTTTTCACACTGATGTAAATTCCCAGTACAGAGCAGCCCTCTACCTCTCCATTGTTCTACAACTGCAGAGTTGTCAATGGTCTGTTTCATTTTATGTGGTCCTCTGCAACATGTGTAAATCCCTTATAAGTCACAGTCTGTCCCACCTTGTATTTAACATGGATGATGGTTACCTACTCCTGTCCTAAAGAGCTCTGTGGAACTTGAAAATGTTTTCTCTCCACCGACAGAAGCTGGTCCAAGAAAAGATGCTGCCTCATCCATCTGGCCTATCTCATTGGCGTATTGAAACAAAACATTTCAATGGCACTGAATTGAAGTTTTTCAGAATTTTCATTTTGTGGGAAATTTTGCCTTTTCATTCTGATTTGGAACTACTTTTTTAAAATGCTGGAATTTTCCATGGAATGGATATTTTGGTTCCCAATCAACCCTAGTATCAATTCACTTTGAGTTATCGGATCACTTGAAATACCTATAAACCAAGTGCTTTAATGTTAACAGGGAAAAGGTAATTTTTGCTGGATCCAGGCTGTGGTCCATAGGCCACATCCATCGTATTTTGTGCCTGGCACAGAAGCAGGTGGTAACCTTCTGGTGTAGCTCTGTGTGGCAAGATTCATTTACTTACCAGAGGTATTTGGCAGCAGAGCTGCCCTGATTTAACAGTTCTCTGAATTTCTGATCTTCTTTTCCTTCTTTGTTTTGCTAACTTTGCTGTCTTTTAATATAAAAATGTTGAAAGGCTTGGAACAGGCTGAGTAGGGCTGTAAGCCCAGAAGCAAACATACTCATGCCATATCAAAGTTCGACCACTTTTAAGTGTCTTGAAAGGGAAGGAATTGATTCCAGAGTCTCAGGATGTGGCAAGCTGTGTTTAAAGAAAGTGTGCGTATTTATTATTTCAAGCCAGTTCAGTTACAATGGGCTTGATTCCTTCCACCCCCCTCCCCCATGTCATCCAGTAATTTCCTAACAGGCTTCTCTAAAAGTGTGGTCTTCACAGCACAGGAGTAGCCCCACTTCCTGCTTGGATAGTGTGTCTAGATTGTTCTGTCCTCTGACCTTTTTCTCAAGACTGCACAGCTGTAGTTGTAATCATGAACATTTAATCCCTTGCACAGCTGATGCTGGAGGCAGAAACCCTAGGAAAAACCAGTGAATATGATCTCGATATTAATTGCATAGATAGAGAAGGTAGATGAGATAATATCTTCTTTGGATCAGATTCTGTTGGCGAGAGAGACATGCTTTTGCGCTTCTTCTCCTTAGCCTCAGTTACTTGAGGTTTCCTGCCTCAGTGGAGAGCAGATTCTTTTAATTGCCAGATACTTACATGGCTTGGTCTGAACACAGGACTGAGAGCCAGGATCTTATGAGTCCTTACACTGACTCCTTCTGTGATCTAGTGCAAGACCCTTAAGATCTATAAAATGAGGATAGCAATAGCTATTCACCTATTCCTTGTCGTATCCTCGGGATTAATTACCTGAAATAGTGTGTATGTGTTCAGCATTATGATTATTATTTCTGCATCTCTATATTGCTCATGAAGTGGCTGATGCACAGTAAATACCCAATTGCAGTTAGCTCTTCCTAAAATGGTGCACTCTTTGGCTCATAGAATGAGCCCTTTGATTTCATTCATGAGTTTAAAAAGTTGTTCTTGAATTAAGTTCTTAGGGGCACTAGATCCTGTGTGGGTGGGCACATTCATTAGTGAAATGAGAGGATGTTTTACTGTACTGCTCTTCACTAGGATCTGAGCTGGGAGACCACCAACAGAATTTAACTCGCTGGAATTTCTAGCCGTCTGACCAGAGGATTCCATTGGTCTGGTTTGGATTTAGATCAAGGACCCAGAAATAAAAGAGCATGAAATCATTAATTTACATGTGATTAAATGCCGTTCACCTCCTTCGGCAGCAACATCACACTTTGTGGTTAGGCATGTGAGGTGAGAAACATCTCTCTCTCTCTTTATGCGCTATATATATATGTCTATAATATATATGCGCACGCACGCTCAGGGCCTGACTCTCCTCTGACCTACATTGCCTAGTTTCATTCCACTGCCCTCAATGGAGTTACTCCAGGTGAGAGCAGCATCCACCCCGCAGTGTGTATACATGCACAGTATGAACACTGTGTGTGTGTGCTCTGATCCCTTCTAGAGGCCATCATGTACCTCCGCAAATAAACAGAAAACATCAGTTCACTTCAAACGGAATTCATGCCACACAGAAAAGTTACAGTAGGGATGAGACTGTGGGGCAGATTCCCCCCCCCGAATCCAAGCCCTGCTGGGTGCCAGAGCGGATGAGGGTCATTATAAAGATGGTTACAGTTCTCTAATTCTGCATTAGTTCTGGCTCCAGCTGCACCACGAATTAGAACAGCCTGTGTCCTGCGCTACCTTCCAGCAGTTGAGAATTAACATAGCACAAAGCAATGCCAGCTCTCCCCTCCAACACCACCTACAGTTGGGTGAGGCGTAGTGGTTAAAGTATAATATGACGGGCCCCGGAACCCTCCTAATCTCTGGGCCCCCATCCAGTATTGTCTGGGCCCCCTTCATGCATGTGTGGGCCCCAGCCCATGTAGGCATTTGCAACCACTTCTCAGTACCACGTGCATCGGTCATCGCTCCATAAAAATATTTATAATTTTATATGGCATTTATGTCTATAGCAATTACTGTCACAAATTAGCAAACACTGCATCACCCAGTAAGTATTGTGATTAACAACGGTGGGGCATAGGACCTACCAGCAGCCAGGGCAGGGTGGAACATGCATTCCGTCTGATTTTTCTATGTTTAGAGGCCCCGGAACTCTGGCCCCTCAAATTTGGGGGCCCCGGAACTGCGTTCCAGTGAGTTCCCCCTTACTTTAACCACTGGGTGAGGGGCAGTTGGTCACAAGTCACATCCAACTGAGCTAGAGGGACCAGATAGCAAAAATCGAGACGGGGTAGCAAATAATAGGCGCCCTATATAAAACAAAGCCCCAAATATTGGGGCTGTCCCTATAAAACCAGGACCTCTGGTCACCCTAACTAGAGTGCTCCTCCCAGAGTTGAATCCTAATTGTAATCCTAAGTGGTGTGTTCTCTTTGGACAGCACTTTGAGCTCCTGTTGTTATCTATATATGCAGACAAATAGTATGTCATGGTGGTATAAATGTAATCCAGCAAATGGCTGTACACATTACATAGACCTTTGACGCCCTCCCTCCCCTACACACTTTCCAGTAAGGGCTTGATCCTGTGCTCACTGAAATCAATATGCGCGTGCTGACGTTAACAGTGCAGGAGCCGGGTCTGATCCACATTCCTTGAAGTTAAATGGCAAGATCACCAGATTTCAGGGGGCCCTAATTTCTTTCCCCAGGACTCCCCTGACATTGCATACCCATAAAAGGTACAATTTAAAAAAAATAGTCTGCTGGAAAAATGTTTACATTCTTCCTCTCAGTTGCAGAATTTCCTCCTGCCTCACAAAACCCCACGTTTCTCCAGGGCCCACCATTGACAATATTTTCTCCTGCACCAATGGTGTGTCTACGGTTCTATCTTATGACCAGACAGACCTCGAAATGGATGTTGGAAACCATTCTGAAAACTTTGTCATGGGTGGAAACAGCCATGGAAGATCTCAAGATGACAGATCTTAAATTGTGGCATTCAGAAGCATAGAAAGGCTATTTTCGGCTGTTTTTAGAGGGTTTTCTGGCTCCCTCTGAGCTGAATATATCATTGAGTTCATGATAACTAAAGCACCTGGCTTTACTAAGACAGACTTATGAAAAATGGTCCCAATATAAACCTCCCCACTCTTTAACACATAGGTAAAATGTTTTTTTCTGTACCATTTGTGGCATAGAAAGCACTGAATATATATTAAGGGGTTTTGTATATGGCAGTATCCTTCTTAAATGAATCAGATAATTACTCACGTGGCATGCTATTAAAACCTGTCCTCTGTTTTTTCGCTCCATAAGAACATATATATGCACATCACAAACGTGGTGCTAAACTGCTGAGTAATGTGATAAATTGTATTATCATAACAAACAAGGAGTCTGGTGGCACTTTTGAAGACTAACAAATTTATTTCTCACATGAGTTTTCGTGGGAGAAAATCCCATGTGATAAATAAATGTGTTAGTCTTCAAAAGTGCCACCAGACTCCAGGTTTGTTTTGCTGGGCTAGACTAACACGGCTCCCACTTTTGGAACTTTGTATGATCATGCATCTTTGATTGCTTCACCTGCACTCTGGCCGCTAATCTAGGGTTCATTCTAACATCTCATTGAGCTTCCACTTAAAAAATCAATTTGCTTGAGGAATATTTTCTTCGACTTTTCACCCAAAGCTGACTAAAGGTCTAGGACAGTCAATATTCAGTCTGGCACCAGAGACTGGTTTAAGGACAGATGCCCTGTGTGCTTAAAGTAAGACACGTGCTTAAATCCCTGACTGAATCTGGGCCTATATGCCACAGTCCAGCCCAGCCTGAGGTAACTGCAATTGGAACGCAAGCAGGCAGACATTTTTTTTTACGAGAACGTTATTTCCCCTGTGAGCTTGAATACTTCTGCTGCTGGCTCATCTGAGGTGCTTTATTCCCCTTCACATCCAAGCTCCCGTGGGCACACACAGGAGCAGGAGAGGGACTGGAACTGGATTGGAGCAATCTGGCGGCAGCAGTCTTGGGAGGAATTAAGCATCTAGCTGCTAGAATAGAATGCTTTAAATTGCATTATTATTTACAATCCAGTTTTAAGCATCATCGCTCCTTTCCCTTCCCTGCTGGCCCTTTCTATAAGTCATGGATTGTGAGATTGCTACAGGCGCCACAGGTCTGAATCTGATTTTATTAACTCCACTTTCACACTGGGGTGATTCCACTGACTTCCCTGCAGTCAGAATCAGGTCCTTTATATGGCTGTCATGGACATGGATTTGTGAGAAATTGTGTCCCCTATTCAGGAAATTTTGCTTAAGTGCATGTCTAAATTTAAGTACATGAGTAGCCCTGTTGACTCCAAGAGGATTACTTACAGCCTTAAATTTAGCCACATACTTTATTGCTTTCCTGAATATGTTATTAGAGGGCAGAATATCTAATGACATAGAATTCTGTGGCATAATCTTGCTTTTTTAGAAGTCACTTTACAAAACTTCTGTTGCCGTCAATGGGAGCAGGAATGGGCTGTAATATCCTTTTCCCCCAAAAGATTTTTGATTGTTATCCTGATGCAAATTGTCTTCTTCATACAAGAACTAGGGTGGGGGGGATTAATAAAACATAACTGGAAAACAATGTTACCAGTCTCGTGATTTGATCACGTCTCGAATAATGTGGTGGGTTTTTTTAAAAAACTCCATTTCTGCAGGCAAGTTATTGTCTGAGAATCCCAGATTTCGTTTTTTAAAATGGTAAATTTCTAGCCCCCTGGTTGCAGAGGAAAGCTTGGCAGGAGAACCCCACAGCCTCAGAAGGAAAAGGAAAAGAACCCAAAGTTTATTATTTTCAAGATCTCGTGGTTTTAAGTAAGATTTTGATGATCTAATGCATGATTTTTTTAATGCTGTGGTTCAAGTGACATTACTGAAATTATTAAGGAAAAAAAAGCAAAAACAAATTTAAGACTGAGATTTTCAAAGCCAGCAAAGAAATTTCAACACCATAAAGAACATAAGAATGCCTTAGTATCCTTTCTTCAGACTAATCCCACGTGCTTCAGAGGGAATGTAGAGAACAGTGGTCCTTGTCATCCACTCCCAACTTCTGGCAATCAGAAGCTAAAGACACTTAGAAGATAGGGTTGCATCCCTGATCATCTTGGCTAATAGCCATTGATAGACCTATCCTCCATGGGCTTCTCTAGTTTGTTTTTGACTCCCATTATAATTTTGGTTTTCACAGCATCCCCTGGAAATGAGTTCCACAGGTTAACTGTGCACAGTGTGAAGAAATACTTCCTTTTGCTTGTTTTAAACCTGCTGCCTATTAATTTAATTGGGTGATCCCAGGTTCTTGCATTCCTTATTTATTTTCTCCACACCAGTCACAATTTTTTAGACCTCTCTCTTATCCCCCTTAGTCATCTGTTTTCTAAACTGTCCATTTTTTAAAATCTCAACTCATTCAGAACTTGTTGTATAGCCTTAATCGTTTTGTGGTTCTCTGTATCTTTTCCAATTCTAATAAAACTTTTTGAAATGGGGTAACCAGTACTGCATGTAGTTTTCAAGGTGCTGGCATACAATGGATTTATTTAGCAACATTACAACAATCTCTGTTGCCTTATTTATCTCTTTCCTAATGGGTCTTAACGTTCTGTTAGCTTTTTTGTCTGCCGCTGCACATTGAGTGGATGTTTTCAGAGAACTCTCCACAGTGACTCCCAGGTCTCTTTCTTGGGTGGTAACAGCTAATTTGGACACCATCATTATATATGTGTAGTTGGGGTTATGTTTTCCAATGTGCATTAATTTGTACTTATCAACATTCAGTTTCATCTGCCATTTTATTACCTGGTCATCCAGAGTTGTGAGAGCCTTTTGTAACTTTTCACAGTCTACCCTGGATTTAACAATCTTGAGTATTTTTTTTATTGTCTGTATATTTTGCCACCTCACTGTTTACCCTTTTTCCAGATCATTTATGAATATGTTGAGCAGCCCTAGTCCCATTATAGACCACTCTTAACCTTTCTCCATTCTGAAAACTGACCATTTATTGCTACTGTTTTTCTGTCTTTTAACCAGTTACTGATCCATGAGGGGACCTTCCCTTTTATCCCATTCTCATGCTTCTTATTTTGCTTAAGAAGCTTTGGCGAGGGACCTTGTCAAAGGCTTTCTGAAAGCCTTGGCTGGATCACACTTGTCCACAATGTTGCTGAACCCACAACAAAGTTTAATAGATTGGTGAGATGTGGCTTCTCTTCACAAAAGCCATGTTGATTGTTCCCCAATAAATCATGTTCCTCTGTGTGTCTGATAATTCTATTCTAGTTTCAACCAATTTGTCTGCTACTGAATTAGATTTACTAGCCTGTAATTGCTAGGATGGCATCTGGAGCCTTTTTTAAAAAGTGGCATCACATTAGCACTGTTTGTTTGGCAGACTTTCTGCTCCTGATGTATTTTTTTTTCTGTTAGTTTTTGAGTCTTTGGCTAGTTGCTCTTTAAATTTTTTTTTGGCCTGCCTAAATTATATTTTTACACTTCACTTGTCTGAATTTATGCTCCTCTTTATTTTCTTCCATAGCATTTAAATTCTAATTTTTAAAGGATTTTTTTTTTGCCTCTAACTGTTTCTTTTACTTGTTTGGTTACCTATGATGGCACTGTTTTGATCCTATCTCTTTTTCAGTTTGGGGTACACATTTAATTTGAGCTTTTATTATGGTTTTTAAAAAAAGTTTCCATGCAATTTACAGACATTTCACTTTTGTGACTGTACCTTTTAATTGCCATGTAATTAGCTTGTTCATTTTGTGTAGTTCCCCTTTCTCAAGTTAAATGCTACTGTGGCATTTGACTCTATGCTCCCACATTCCTAATGCCTTCGGCAGCTGTGAAGTCAGTCTAAAGTTCTCCTAGAAGAGATAAGGCATCTAGATTGATGTATCTTATTCATATAATAGTTACATAGTGCCAGTGGCCTTTACAGACACTCTGAAAATAAATTCAGTGCCTTGAAAACTAACAGTCTAAATAGCAGTACAGTGCTTTCTAGGCTTGATTCTCCTCTCACCTGTTGCTGTTCCCACCTTCTCAATTCAGGAGTAACTCAGAACTCCATGGACATCACAACTGGTGCAAGGAAAGAATCAGGCCCTTTATTTGTAGGTGAACATAATATTATTCTGAATGTATCATACAGTAATTATCAATTTTTACCTAGTGAGCCAAATTCTGCTCTCTGAGACGCAACTGTATTTATCTAAGTGGCGTGCATCTGGATTTAGACTGGTATAAATCACGACAGCAGAATGTGGCCCTTGTGTGCACAGTAGGAGAAACCTATGTTAAACATTTTCGTTGCTTCAAAACTAGAACACAAGGGGTCCCCACAGCACTGTGACAGAAAGCTAGGCTGTGCGTTTTAACGTTTTCTCTCCTTTTCCACAGGAAAGTCCTGCCGTTAGTGCCTCTTTGTTAGTTCCAGAAGCATCTCTTGTTGTTTGTTGTTTGATAAGTACACAACATAGCCTAGTCTGGATAAACACACAGCAGTCTAAACAGAGATGGAGTGAAAATCCTCCCTTCTGAATAAATACTGTGGCTTTAGAACACCCAGGGCCTCATTCTTCTTTCAGGCCCCAGGGGCAAATCAGTAGCCACTCCACAGAAATGAACAGCAACACTAGTATCAAATTAGTGTCAATAAGGTCCAAATCAGGCCCTTGGGGAAGTGCTGCTGGAATGGCATATATCGGTGTCCCCTGAAGAATTCGTGAAATAGAAGGTGTTTTCCCTGGAGCAGCTATACAACAGTGGCTTTACATTTTGCCATCTCCTGGCTATAAAGCAACTGTCAGACAGTTGGAAGTGAAACCTTTTTAATGCATTTTAACTGCATTCCAACTCCTGTATTCCTCTGTTCAAAACAACCCTCTCTCTACACGTTCCCGATACTCTTGTCATACAGACACTATAGGAGCATCTGATGTGTGTTTTACACCTCCATTGTAATCCAGATTAAAGACAAGCAAAGCATTTGAGATGTGAATAAACCTAATGAGGAGTCTAGTGGCACTTTTGAAGACTAACAAATTTATTTATCGCATGAGATTTTGTGGGAGAAAATCCCACAAAAACTCATGCGATAAATAAATGTGTTAATCTTTAAACGTGGCATTAGACTCCATGTTTATTTTGCTGAACTAGACTAACACAGCTACCCCTTTGGAACAAATAAACCTGAATTTGCTTCCCAAACCTGGAACTGAAGGAAATGTAAAGCGTTAGGGAGGCTTGAAAAAATTCACCCATCTTTCTTTCAAAAGAATTTCAAATGCAACGGTGTTACCTTGTTTTATATAGGAATAAAACTGATGGTACCAAAGTAATGTGATAAATCACATTTTTGTGATATTTTCAGCTTGGGTGAAACTGGGAAATCTCACCAAAGAGCCTAATAATCCCAGATTTCCAAATCTTCAAAGCGTCTGACAAAGTGGGATTTTCTCCCATGAAAGCTCATGCGATGAATAAATCGGTTAGTCTTTAAAAAGTGCCACGGTATTTTGTTTGTTTCCCCAGATTTCCAGGTTCAGATACATTGAAATAAGTTACAAATAAGCAGCCAAACTTTTTGATCCTTCTCTGACCTAAGCCTTTCCTAGCTGGCTCCTCATTGCTCCTGACAACATCGACCCCCGGTAGCAGAGCCCACGAAGTGAAAGTCGAGGGGAGGGAGATTACAAAGTGATCTAAGGGGGTTCAGCACAACTGAAAAAGTGAGCAGGTGTCTATCTTTGGAACTTTTATGCCCCCCCACTATCTGAGCACCTGACCGTCTGTAATGTATTTAGTCTTGCAACACACCCATAAAGTAGGACAGCACTAATATCCTCGTTTTACAGAGGGGCAACCATGGCTCAGAAAAGCTAAGTGACATGCCCAAGGTGATGCAGAAAAGCTGGGAATTGACCACAGATAGCCCAGAAGTCAGGGGAGTCGCTCCAGCACTGCATCAGCCTTCTTCTCACCAAAAGGAAGAAATGATGGGCAGTGAGAGGATGTGAAATTTCTGTTTCTGCCCTCTGTGACATCCAGCAGCAGGGCTGCTAGGCAGTGCTTGGAAACTGACACAGTTCTGACAAAGTGACCCCAAACCATTGGGGAGTCCCTGTGGCTGTGTGACCCTCATTGGCATGTGACTGCAGAGTCAATGGCACCATGAGAATGACGGGTAATGATTTTCTGAAGTGCCAAAATGATTTAGGCCTATTGATTTCCATGTGCTTACAGGAGTGTGGCCTGATACACAGACCCTTGCAAAAGAGAGATAGCACCTAGAAGAGTGAGGTCAAGAAACGGAAGGACTTTAAACTGAGGGTTTGTCTATACTGTGATTGCAGCTCATGTAGACGTGTCTGAACCTGCTTTATTCCCACTAGCTTGGGGATCTAAGATAGGGGGTCATGGTAGCATGAGGTTAAACACCCACACGTTGCCCACGTTGCCAGCATGCCAGGTAAGCTTGTGCAGCACACACTGACACCTAGTCTGCCATGATTTCATGGCTCCAGTTCCCACCCTAGATGGATTAAAACTAGCTCAGATATTGCAGTCACACCTGTGATTGCAGAGTAGACATATCCTAAGAAACAAAGGCAATCAGGGCAAGATGCCCACGCCAGAATCCACACAAAAGTGGCCTCGACTGCAAGCATTGTAATTAATGATGGAGAGAAACCATCAGAAAAGGAAGAAAAGTAGCTTGATTTATTTTATTTTAATTTTTTGAAGAGGAAGGCAAAAATATTCTCCGTATCTGACTGCAAAGGGCATGTGGTAGTCTTGGTGCATCTGTTTGTTAAAAGGCTAACCTGCACAGTTAAAGGTTATAAAACAGAGCTTCCGCTTGTTTGGAAGAGTGGGTGGCAGAGTAGGAGTTGACACTACGGATCTCTGGTCTTTAATCAGACTGTTTGATGAATAGAATTATATTATTTTCCTACCATAAATTGCTGGTTCTAAGTTGTTTTTCCCCTGCTACCAGAAAACAGTATTGGATCTCTTCTAATATCAAATGCCATGAATCTGGAAGTGATCAAGGAAAGTGGTTTGTTTTCTTAAAAGAAAAATAAATCTCAGGTTGTTTGTGTGAGCCTGAGAATATTTATGTGCTGTTCCCCCTTTTCCCTCATTGCATATTTCATCGAGTTCATTTGTGTGTGTTATGGGATAAATCTTGATTGGAGGGGGCGGGGCAGCCGAAAAGAGCAGTAAAAAGCATCAATCAGTTAGTTACCCATGGTAGCTGCAGCAATCACAATTTATTTTATGCATAGATCACAGTTTGTTAAACTTGCTTGGGCTTGACAATTAAGGAACCTGCTGTTGTGCAGGGGTCATTCTGGGTGGTTTCACATGAGAAATACAAAGGAATTCACGTTGTTTTGTTTTGACAACTCAGAAGCATTGCTGTCACTGTCTTTCCAATGGTAGTCCCTCAGAGAATGGACCGCATATATTGTAGGTCCCCCTACACCCAGGCTCGGATGCCTCATTGTAAGAAGTATTCATTAAAGCCCTGATCCTCCAGTCAGATCCACACAGGCTTACCTCCATACCAATGTAGTGTTGCACTTCAGTTCTTTCTCCTTCTGATCGTTTCTCTCAGTCCCTGCCTCACGACACCCCTTATCAATGTTATAAAATATCCTAGCAATAACACGGACCCATCACTACTATTCCTTTATTTGTTTCTGAAGTCCCTGTTATCAGGTATTTTTAAAAAAGCCTGATTGCCTTCTGCCTTTTTCTGGTGCAAATCACAAGTAGGTGTGTGGAGCTGCTAGGACTTTATACTGGTGTAACTGAGACCAGGGGAAGTGACAAACGAAATAGCACGGAAACTGAACTTCAGCAGTTCAATAAAGGAGGGGGAGTCTTAAATTCTGATTGACAAAGAGCAGCTCAATAGGCTCACCAGAGTCTCCCATAGGAAGGGCTCCGTAAAGTGTGCAAAATCACCATTTTCCAACAGTCTTTTAAAATAGTATGAGAATCTAATGGATTTCTGTAGCCCCTTTGCTTTCTAACACTGTGAGACAGTGCTTCAGTTCAGATACAGGCCCTAGATTCAGATGATTGTCTGAATTTATTCAGTCTTTTGGGAGCTTTTTACTCCTTCCTCACTTCCTTTTGTCCTATCTTTCTAAACTAGTTATTACCTGATTGCCCTGGCTATGTCTACACTTGCACTTTTAAGTCAACTTTAACTAAGTCGACTTAGTGTGTCTACACTTAAAATTAAAGTCGACTTAAAGGGGAACTTACAAAGTCGACCTAGAGCGTCCACAGTGGATGCTCTAGGTCGACTTTGTGTGGCTAGGGGGACCTTGGGCAGGTCCACGGTAGCAGGAGGGGCACCCCCTATGTACAATAGGGCAAAGGCGTACAGGGACCCTGGCAGGGCAGAGCCCTGTGTGTGATGCTGTCTGGATTTAGGGAAGCATTTATGATATTATTTTCAATGGATATTTCATAAATGCTATAATCCATAGGGACTATGTCATGTTTGGTATCAATAGAAAGGTAGTAATTTGCTGGGAATGATTATATAGTTTATGTCTATGAATTCTATTTCGATTAGAAGTTAAGAATTTGATGTTATATCCATACTTTAACTTGTGTCATTCTGGAGGAATGCCTTAGACGGGAGGGTGTGAACAACCATTGTCTCCTTAATGTTTAGGAAATTTCCAGGTAGAATGGTCCCAGGGAGTATCCTGATGAACCATTAAGGACATACAGAATCTGACCATTGTGTCCTTAATGGCTCATCATTTTACTTCCTGGGACCATATCATCTGGCAGATTCCTTAACATTAAGGAGACAATGGTTGTTCACACCCTCCCATCTGAGGCATTCCTCCAGCATGACACAAGTTAAAGTACCTTTCTGTTGATACCAAACATGACAGAGTTCCTATGGATTATAGCATTTATGAGATATCCATAGAAAATAATATCATAAATGCTTCCCTAAATCCAGACAGTGCCACACCGTGCCCACATGCCCTGCCCTTTGGGGGGCATGCCAGGCTCCCCCTGTGCCCCCCCCAGCAGGGAGGGCATTGGTGTAGTCCTGGGGTAGCCCTAAGTAAACTTAGGGCTACCCCAGGGCTACACTGGCTTAATTCGACTTTAAAAAGTCGAATTAAGCCTTAGGTCGAGTAGAAAGGTGGTTTAATAAAGTCGACTTAATTTTCATTAAGTCGGCTTTATTTTGCTTATGTCGACTTAAGCAAGCTGCTTAAGTCGACTTAAGCAAAGTGTAGTGTAGACGCAGGGCAAATTAAGTCGACTTAAGCCAAGCTTAAGTCGACTTAATTTACCAGTGTAGACGCAGCCCCTTATTGGTAGTATGAGAGCCCCTTACAAACTCTGGTGTACTTACCTTACAGCATCCCTGAAAGACAGGGAAATGCAGCTATCTCCATTTTACAGAAAAGAAACTGAGGGAGAAAAAGGGGAGACTAAGTGTTTTGCACAAAGTCACACAAGAGGTCTGTGGGAGTGCAGAGACTTGAATTCAGGTCTGTCCAGGTGCTAGGTTAGCACCCAAGCCCCATGCCATCATTTTTTCTGACCTTCCTTCCCATTTATTCCATCTGCATGATCTATTCCTCTGCTATTTTCCTCCTTCAAGACTGATCAGCTCTCTGGCTGAACCTCCAACTTGGACCCCCTGACTCTTATTCCCCATCTGTCATCAACACACTCCCTCCTTCCTATTGATCTCCATTGCACTTACAGAGTTTTACGTTTGAATGTATTTGAATGCATTACATGTATTACATTCCAGAGTCTTACATTTGAATGTATTTCAGCTTCCCCAGGGCAGTTGTGACCCACACTGCATCTTGGAGGGTGACCAGATGTCCCAATTTTATGGGGGCAGTCCCAACATATGGGTTTTTTTCTTATATAGATTTTTACTACACCCAACCCAGCCTGATTTAGTCACGTTGGCTATCTGATAACCCTAGGATACCAAGGTACAGACACAGCAGCCAGTCAAGACTTCATTCTAAGTCTGCAGTGAACTACAATGAGTTGTGTGAGCGGAATAAACGTTGGAAGAAGGCATTTTAGGGTTCCAGGAGAAGAGGAGAGGATTTGGTCCACTTGAATCCATTCTTATTTTTTCCAAAGCTTTCTCCTATAACTAGTAAATTTCCATTTTACTTTATCCTGATTGGAATAATAGAAATGAGATATGGAAAAGACCTATGATGCCTGAACTTTTATGGCTACTCAGCGGGTCAAAGTAATTGGTCATATTGGTCCCTTCTGGCTTTAAAATCTATGGATGAAATACCGCTCTCTCCCCCCGTCCCCATTAAAGTCAATGGCAAAACTCCCATTCACAATTCAATGAGGCCAGGATTCCCTGCTGAGATCTGTCAATGAATCTTTGTTGTGTAATACTTTTCCTGTCGATTTTCTTTCTGCATTATATTCTCCAATGTGGTGTTCAGTCCACTGTTTCAAGACATCAGGATTCCTCCATGTCTCTTTGGAAATAACAATCATCATTTAAGGACATTTTTTGCTTGTAGATTTGAGTGACTGAGCCAAATTCTCAGTTAAGCTGGTGTAAATATGGAGTAAATTTGTTGTAACTGTGGAGTTACTCTAGATTTATGCCAGTGTAACTGACAGAAGAAGTTTGCCAATTACTGTTAACTTCTGTTACAATCTTTATTATTCTGTGCATGTCAGGATTTGTTATTCTCATTGTTCAGCACCAAGTAACCTTATCCTGAAAACAGGGTATCATCATAAATTTGGTCTCATCAGCTTAACTGAACCTCACCCTGTGTATTTGGCAGACAGTAAAGCATGCATTAAATGTTCTGTGGTTTTTCTGAGGTCGTAAAGTGTTATTTCTCTGGCTTGTAAGAACTGTTAGACGAAGTTTGTAATTTTCCTGTCCCACCCCCTTGCGCGAGAATGGTGTGAAATTTTTTTACCAATCTCTTTTTGTATGATTGGCTGGATGAGGTGGTGTTCAGCCATCCTCAGTGCTTAACACGCTTGCAAAAACTGTGCTTTCTTCTGGGTTTCATGCTTGGTTTCAACTGCAGTGCTTAACAACGAGAGCTTCACAGCACCCAGACGTGGCATCTGGGAAGCTTGACTCGGAAAGGTGTAGTCTCTAGTACAATGGCTGATACCACAGGACCACAAATGGTGTAAAATATCCCCGACTAAGGGCTTGTACGCACTACAGCCTTATCGCACAGTAAGGAGCTTTACTGTGCAATATGGCTGCCAGCATACACGCTACAATCTTGCTTGTTGCGGGGCAACAGTCCTCTTCCCACGCAGCAGGTAAACCACCTAAACGAGGGTGGTTAGGCTTACCACGGAACAGCTGTTCCACGGTAGAGCCAGTGTGTACGCTCCTTGCACTTTTGACAGCTTCTGGAAATGTCCCAGAGTGCCAGTCGAGGCCACACTGGGACACTGGAGCTGTCACGCTTGTCAATTTCACTATGAAATTGACATGTAGCAGAGCTCCTGCCACAGGAGCTCCACTGCCGTTGGAGCCACTAGGAACCCTGGTGGCTCCTGGGGACTGGGAACCTCACTGCTGCCTGCCACCCGGGCTGGCGGCTCCCGAGCAAGAGTGGCCAAGCCCAGGCAGCTTGATCGCCTCTGCCTGCCCCCTGGGCTGCCCGATGTTGCTGGGTCCCGAGCAGCTAGAGGGAATCCCAATGGCAGCTCCCAGCAGCTTGAGCCCCGCTGCCAGCCCAAATGCTGGTTCCTGCAGTGCATGGTGGGGTAGGTGCCCACCATGCACTGCTCCTTCTAATGAAAATTCAAAGGAGCGTGTGAACACTCCTGTTTGTTAGAATGATTACTGTATGGTTGGGGGAAAGTGTTACAGTTATAACGCTTTGCTTCTACTGCAACAACTTATTGCGGGACAAGTCTGTAGTGTGTACATGGCCTGAGTGTGTTGTCCATCATGAGGCACTGGAAAAAAGTGATGTGGTGTCACTGTGTATTTGTACCTGATCTCTGATGCAGGAGAACGTGGAATCTGTAGCTAAGTTAAATAGGTCGCTCACCATGTAGGCATCCCCAGCGCCAGTTGTGCTTGAAGCTTTCATTGTCCATGTAGATGATTTATTTCAGTTCACCCAGATTTCCATGCTTCCCATGATAACCATGGGAATGGAACCTTTTTACAAAGCTGTCCACACTCCTGGAGCTAGTGTCTAGATTTGGACTGAAGGTCTGGCAGGTGGTGATTGGGGGTAACATTTTCAAAAGTGTTTCAAAATCCATTGACTTTCAGTGAGTCTTAGGGTTCTAGGTGATGAACGTACAAAGATATTTAGATACCTGACAATGCAGAGGGGCACCAAGGGAATTGGGTGCCTAAGTGCTTTTGAAAATCTCACTAGGTGCCATTTACATCT
Source organism: Pelusios castaneus (assembly GCA_007922175.1). Lineage (NCBI taxonomy): Eukaryota > Metazoa > Chordata > Testudines > Pelomedusidae > Pelusios > Pelusios castaneus. The sequence goes on along the minus strand of ML685887.1, from coordinate 1,233,047 downwards.
TTAGGCACCTAAATCCCTTAAAATCTGGTTCTAAGTGCCTAAATTACTTCTGAAATGGAACTTAGGGTCCTAATTGCCTTAGGAGCTTTTGAGACTTTTAACCTAGGTCTTTATCATGAACTAGTCTTTATCTCAGTCAATTTAGGATTAGGACGGTTCTCTCCTGTTGCAATAACAGATCTGGTTTGATGGTCCATCCTTGGATTTTAAGGCGTAGAGCGGCTAATTCAATTGCCCAAGGTCACACAATAACTCAATGTCACAATTCTCATGCCTCAGAATGTATTGCTCCCCACTGTTTTCAGTGGGAGATGGTGGGATCCTGCAGAGACCAAACAGAGCCCCTGGATTAGAATGCAAATCTAGCGACACCCACTCCTATTCTATCAGGCAAATGCCTTCTAAGTATGATGAGGTTTAAGAGCCCTGGAGGATTTACATAGATGTTATTTTCTACTCTCACAACAGGCATCACTCCAGCCATTGTTTCTGAGAGAGCCTTAAGACACACTGTTACAGGGATAGCAGCAAGAGAAATGGATGAGTTCCAGAAAAGAGCTACATTAAAAACACCTTGCCTCTGCCCTGTCTTCATAAACACACCTATCTGACTCTATCGTCCAGCATACAAAGTGCTTAATGCATTTCTCCAGTGTTGTGCAATACCTTCTTCTCATACTGGAAATATAAAACAGATGATCCAGCAAAACCAAAGATTTTATTGGGTTGTGGGGGAATATGGGAAAAATGCTCAGTGTTAAGCCAGTTTTCAAAAAATCCAAGTGAGCTAAATTGAGTTAAATCAGAGTAATTCAATTCCATTGTCTCCAAATGCGTTCACTAAAAGAGAATATTATCTGATGCTGACCAGGAGAGAGAAAACTTTCTGTTCAACAGGTGTTATGGGTCAAAACAAAGAGATTGCTGGCATTGCTGCCACATGAGGGTATATTAAACATCGTGTCCTTATTACCTTTCGATATGAGCCGTGTAGCAGAACACAGCTGCAGGAAATTACAGACAATAATGCCAGAATCTGACAGTAGAATGTCAGTGTCAAAATTTGGGAGCTGATTAAATAAGGGATGGCAATGCTTTTGTTTTATAGATGGCAATGCTTCAATCATTTGAAAGTCTTTGCTTTCAGACATGAAATTTGAACCCTTCCTACCATATTTGCTGGGGGCAGGAGTGGTCAGGTGGGGCTGAAATAGTTTTTCAGTCAAAGAGGTCTGAGCATGGCAGCAAAAGAGAGCGGGTGTCCCTGGCCAACAAATCCTGGTGGAAATGAAAGCAACAGAGAGCCTACTTTAACTTCCACCACTGGCGTAAGGTCCGTAATGGATGTTTGCCAGGGGATGATCAGGAGCCGGGATGTTCTCCTCTGCCCTCATGCCAGGGGCGGGGGCGTGGCTGATGCCGAAGATGATCTAGGCACCTATGTCAGCTTTCTGCTGGCAGAGTTCCTGTATTCTAGGGGAATTCTTCAGCTAGTTGAAACCTTCTTTGCACCATGTCAGATGGGTTTAAAAGCCTGGTCCTGCAAAGACTTACACACATGCGTAACTTCACTTATTTGCTGTGTCAGCATTTGAGGGGGGAGGCGTGAGTCCCAGCTGGCACAGACATACCCACTAGCTAAGAATAACAAAGTAACTGGGCTAGTGTGGGAGATAGCTCAGACTAGCTGCCTGCATAGGCACCTGCCCAGACCTCCTGGGAACATACTTGGATGTATGCTCAATCTGTCCGTTATGATACCCAGGCTGCATGGCTATTTTTAGTATGCTGGCTCAAGCAGAGTTGATGCAGGTATGTCTCTATCAACTGGGAATCACACCTTCCAGCACAAATAAGCAGTGAATAAAGTTGCTCACAGATGTAAAACTGTCCAGGATCGGGCCTATAAATGGTGTAAATCAACTGAAGTTTTGGCCCTTCTTCTCTTAGGGCCATTTGTTATTTTGCACACTGTAGATTATTTATTTAGTTGTATTATTATAGCCCAGAGTCATGGACGAGTACCCTGTTGTGCTAGGTGATGTACAAACCCAGAACAAAAAGAGAGTCCCTGCTCAAGAGAGCTTCAATCCAAGGCATAACTTGCAAAGCCTCTACCTAGGGTAAATACACTGCTTTTGATGGATGAGTAAACTATCAGTAATTTATTCATTCTCCTGAAGTGTGAAGTGTGGACACAGAGACCTTGCACCTGAGCTGATATTTTTGCAGGAGAATTTAGCACTTTTGTTATATGCTGTATCTTGTCATCATTTGAAATGAGGAATTCCCACTGGAGTCAACAAGAATTTTGGGAGGAAGGGCTTGATGGCAGCATTTAGCCTTTAGTAAGTCTTAAAAATGAAAGATCCGAATTCTCCACACTGTTGTGCAACACCTTTGAAATCAACTGAAAGGAGAACTTGACCCAAATTCAATTCTGAAATTGGAAGGGGTTTGAAATGGCTGAACATCACGAGTGCTTTGTGCAACGTCATGTTTCATTGTTGTCAAATGGCTTTCAACAATACGGTATCTTCAAAGTGACTGGTAGAACATGGCACTGTTGCAGTATGGTTGGCGTCTTCTGTGAGACATTCCTACCACCTTAAATGAATGTACACGCAAGAAAAAATGAGTATGACGTACTCAAAAACTGGATAAACTGGAGGTGGTTACAGAGCAGTGGAATAGCAATATGGTAGGATTGTAACTGGATGCTCCAATCCATTGACCCTCTTAGTTGGATGTTCAATAATAACAGTGTGACAGAAGTACAGGGACATTGCATAGTCCATGGTACTGCTCTGTACATGGCCATTTACCACATACAATCTACAGCTGTTCTAACTGGTGTAGATCCAGTGACTCTAGGGAACTGAAAACATGACCTTGGATTAACACAGTGCAGGAACATCATCACTGCACTCCTTTTCCTTCTTCCAGGGTCCCTCTGGTTGCTATGCTGGTAGGAAGGTGGGGCTGTGGCATAAGAGTTCCCTATGTCACTTCTGTGTCACTGGAAGACTAGCTCCATCTTAAGGCAATCCTCATTTAGCCGCTTTACAGTCAGATTCCACTGGGCATACAACTCAATTGGAACCCCACACCAGGGCATCTGGCCTTAGTTTGTAGGTATGGTCACAGTCAATGTTGACGAGAGTGTTTCTAAGCATTTCTTTCTTCCCACCCACTCATCTTTTGTTTTTATTTTATTTTATTTTGTTGACAAAGGCCTTGAAAGGGGTTTGACAAAGGCTTTAAAGAAGCTGGACGACTATCTGAACACTCCTCTGCCCGAAGAGATCGATGCGAACAGCACTGAAGAGGAGAAAGTGTCTAAACGCAAGTTTCTGGATGGGGATGAGCTGACGCTTGCTGATTGCAACCTCCTGCCCAAACTTCATGTGGTTAAGGTAAAAGGCCTCATCTGATGGACAAGCAAGTCTAGCCCGAGAGTAAAGTGCCCAGGTCTGTAAATCTGACATATCCCAGCAATTCTGTACCTTTATCTGGCAGTCCCCTCATTTCTCTCGTAAAGATCTGATCTATACATAGTAAGTTCCTAAGATCTTGGCCAACTCTGCAAAGAAAATGAAACAAAATAAAAAAAGACTCTTTGTTTGTAAAGAGGAAGAAATGCTTGATAGAGTGTGCATTAATGTGAGATGCCAGCTCATCTCCAGCGCACTGTGAGGTCGGAAGAACAGGCTGGTGTATTGCATGGTACTTCCCAGCTAGCCAGAGACTCTATCACTCACTATTCACTAGTTTGCTTCAGCACGTATGTAGGGTTTGGGTTCTGTGAGATGTATGCCACAAATAATGTAGAGTAAATAGGATTCCCCGTATTGCTCCAAAATGGGGGAAGCGACGTGTAAGTCTAGCAGGTACATTTACAGGATATGGAGCAGCTAAATCTCTTCCTACAAGGTAAAAGGGAGGTGGTCAGTTAAATTCACTAGATCTCTCCCCCACAGTAGTGTCTTCCCGCTGCTGGTAGCTGTGTATCATAGCAAGGGATCAGAGAAAGTGGAACTTCTCTTCCTTGCCAGATACTGTTGGGTTGGGGGAGTCCAGTTCTCCAACCTTAAGAATATAAATAGGAGGGGAAGGGCCAGAATTATGGACTCAGGACCACCATACAGTGACTGGGAAAAGAGGACGGTCTTGAGGCCAATACATATACAGCTTTTTTTTTCCCCTGGTTCCAAAGGGGGAGCCGTGTTAGTCTAGTTCAGCAAAACAAACAAGGAGTCCTGTGGCACTTTTAATTTTTATTTAATTTTTATTTGTTAGTCTTTAAAAGTGGCACAGGACTCCTTGTTTCTTTTTTCCCTGGTGTCCATTGTTTGCAGGAAGGAAAGAGCAGGAGCTTGTGCTAGCTGGAGTTATTAGGAACACACCAGCATATCTCCCATCTAATATCACACAGGCCAGTTAGCTTTTTCTTTGGACTACTTAAAAATATTTTGCCTTTAATCTTTTGCACTCATTGCATGCTGTCACTGTATTTCCTATTTGTTTCTTGGTGTTAGTATCAAATCACTTCTGGATCTCTGAACTAACCCATACAACTCCTTGGAGTGATTATCTCCGTCTCCCTCATTCTGCACTCAGAGCCTCACCACACATTGATTTTATAAAATAAGGTTATATAAACTTTGTGGCCTTTTGGCTTCCCTTGATAGGAAGTGTATTTTAAAAGCTAGCTACCATGACAGCTGCAAACCCTCATCATCCAGGTTCTTTCTTTCCACCGCACCAGCGTATAAATTATTTTATTCTGACTATTGGGTGTATATTGTATTCATGATAAAGTAGCCCTATACATGTGTGAAAATAATGCTTCACGCTTCTTAGGCTCTGTCTACACTAATTAAAAACCCACAGCTGGCTCTGGCTCATGGGGCTGGGGCTAAGGGGCTGTTTAATTGCAGTATAGGCATTCAAGCCCTCTGAGCTGGAGACAACTGGCACAGCCATGGGTGTGCAATTGTAGTGTAAACATATCTTAGCGCTTTTCTCCGTATATCTTAAAGCTCTGCAAGATAGTGGCTAAGCATCATTTGCCCCATTTTGGGAAACTTGACGTGACCTGCCCAAGGTCACAGAGGGTGCATCTACACTTACAAATTAAGTTGACTTAAGCTTGCTTAAGTCGACCTGATTTACTCTGTGTCTACACTTCACTTTCCTTAAGTCGACTTAAGCAGCTGCTTAAGTCGACTTAAGGAAAAATTAAGTTGAGTTTATAAAACTTTATTTTAAGTTGACTTTGCTGGCTAAGTCGACTTTAGAAAGTTTACTTAGCCAGTGTGGATGTGGAGTAGCCCTAAGTCAACTTTAAGTCGATTTAGAGGGCTCCAGGGCTTCTCCACTGCATTCCCTGCCAGGGTGGCTGGCACAGCCACAGCCTGACGTGCCCCCCCAAAGGGCAGGGCAGAGCCCTGCCCCTATGCCCTGCCAGGGTCCCTGTCCCCCTTTGCCCCATTGTACCAAGGTACAATGGGGCAAAGGCTGAGCCCCCTGTCACTTGGCAAGGGGTACCCCCTCGCCACCATGGACCTGTCCCAGGTCCACCTAGCCCCTACAAGTCGACCTAGGAGTCCAGTGTGGACGCTCTAGGTCGATTTTGTAGGGTCCCCTCTAAGTTGACTTAAAATTTGAGTGTGGACATGCTAAATCGACTTAAATTAACAAGTGTAGACATAGCCAGAGTGAGTCAGTGGCAGATCCAGGATTAGCATCCAGGATTAGAACTGCCTCATAGTTTTTACCCTATGCATCCATTCCCACCCATGTATAATTTAACAAGAGCTCTTCAGCTTTTTGGGTATACAATTCAACTGGTATTTCACACAATAAAGTTAATACATGAAAATTATGGGACCAGAGCTTAAAATGCAGAACAGTAGGGGTAGTGCAAGAGATGTACATCATTCTGTCTTCTAGGTGCTCTATTAATTCAATTTATCAGATTACGTATTTCTTCAGAATAAAATAAGTACCTGGTAGACACTGGCAAGTGAGAAAATTAGAAAGTAGAGCCAAGTCATGTATCGAGCTTGGCTCCATGGGTGCTTCTACACTTAGAAATTAAGTCGACTTAAGGAGGCTTAAATGGACTTAATTTACTTCTCGTCTACATTGGGCTTTCCTTAATTCGACTTAAGCTGCTCCTTAAGTTGAATTAAGGAAAAGTTAGTTCGAATTAATAACACCTCGTTTTAATTTGAACTAGCGCTTAAGTCGACTTAAGCCAGTGGAGATGTGGAGTAGTGCCTAGGTGGACCTTTTTAAATCGACTTAAAATGTTAAGTCGACTTAATAAGACCAAAAAAGGGACCACGTCTACACTTGAAAAGTTGTCAACTTTTGTTAAGTTGACTTAATAAGGTCCACTTTAAGTCGACTTGAAGTCGACCTTATTAAGTCGACTTCACAAAGTCGACCTAACTTTTCAAGTGTAGACATAGCCCATGAGTCAAAACATAGACTAAGCCATGGAAGCTGACTGTACACATGTAAAAAACAAATACAAAATGTGATGCATAAGTCACTTGCAGAAGTAATGGGAAGATATTCTCATTGGTTTTGCTCTTTCTGTGTCTCATCTTTCCTCGTAGAGGCATAGCTGGACATTTTAATGTGAAAGCTTTTATTGTGTGGACTGACGCTAGTTCTTATCTCCTTGAGGCAAAATGAAAGATAGGCTAAACAGATCTTGTACAATTTTAAATGTCTTATAGCCATACCCAGCTGCAGACTAGTGTCCTAGACCTGTTTTACAGACACAAGGAAAAGGTAGTCATGTAAGGACATTCTCATTTGGTACAAGACTTCTACTGGAAATTGGGTGCATTTCAACCTAAATTGATGACTGGGTTCTACTCTCTGTATGAAACACTTCTGAAAGGAAGGGAGTTGCACAGATGCAACTTCTAAATGGATTTTGCCTTGAATATGCCAAAGGGATCTTGGTAATGAGAATAAACCATAATCCCTTCTAAGAACAGAGCTGTCTTGAAAAACCTGAGATGGATAGAAACTCTAATAAGTACTTTAGAAAACAGAGGGGAGTTGTAGAGTACATATGGATGTAATTCCCTTTATGCTCAGGAATAACTTTACACTGTCATAAAAACTAGAGATGGGAAAGACCCAATAAATTAACTAATCCTTTCCTCTCAATGAATTTGTCCATTCTGTCACTAGAGGATTGTTACATACAGTGTATTATTAACTTCACTTCCCAATCAGAATGAAAGGCTCCTGTCCAACAAGGTATTTAAGCATGTACTTTAACCATAAACACAGGAATCAGTTCCCTTGATTATATACATATTTAAAGTAAGGCATGTGCTTAATTACCTTGATGAATCAGGGCCTAAATGTCTTTAATGGTTGGGCTTTCACAGAGATTTCCAGTCTAATAAAGATCAGAGATAGGAAATTTCCTGATACGCAGATGTATTTTCCCAGTTCACACCAATACTCCCAGTTCTATCAGTCGGAGATAATTTCTAAGGCGCCTAATTCTTAGTATCTAAGTCATGGCGCCCTGTGCTAGCTAAACAGCTCTGTACCCTCCTTGTTGTGTCTCTCTTTCCAATGTTTGTATATGGTTGAATCCACTGCCATTGTTGTTTGACCAAACAGTACATCTTTCATTCTCTAGTCTTCCCTCATTTCATACCCTTTAAACAATCTACCTTCTTCAGTGTCATCTCATCAGGCTTCTTTTCTGATGATGCCCTTCTGGGGAGCACAGCTTTTTGTGGTGATGTTCATAGGAATGAAGGGGGAAAAAAATCATGGTGCAGCCTGTTGGGTCTTTGGATACAATGCTTGCTATTACAGTCAGGATTTGGCATCATTTCCCACCCAATGGCATTGGATTTCTTTTACTTCTTCACAACAGGAACACTTAGTTTGCAGCAAGCTGGGGCAGTGCTCTTTTTGTGACAGTACGCACTGGTACAGGGTACCAGCACCATTTTTTCACAGGGATGCGGCCCCAGCTCCTACTGCTGCCGGATCTGGCAGTCCTGAGTTCCCAGCTGGGGCTGGGGTTGAATCGGGCTCCTCCTGCCACGGCGGCCTGGCCCTGCATCCCCGGCCAGGGTTGGGGCCAGTTCGGGCTGAATACCGGCACCTTTTTTTTAAAAAAACAAAAAAAGCACTAGGCTGGGGTATAAATCTACTCCATGCTAGCCTGCTGTGCACTAAGTATCCACATGTACCCTGCTACATCACACTCAAAATTCCTAATTTACCCCCGTTTCAAAACAGGGATAATCAAAGCCCACTTTTAGTGTATGGCAGCCTGGACCACATGGACACTGAGGCTATGTCTACACTTGCACTTTTAAGTCGACTTAGTGTGTCTACACTTAAAATTAAAGTCGACTTAAAGGGGAACTTACAAAGTCGACCTAGAGCATCCACACTGGATGCTCTAGGTCGACTTTGTGGGGCTAGGGGGACCTTGGGCAGGTCCACGGTGGCAGGGAGGAGCACCCGCTGTGTGCAATGGGGCAAAGGGGGACAGGGACCCTGGCAGGGCAGAACCCTGTGTGTGATGCTGTCTGGATTTAGGGCAGCATTTATGATATTATTTTCAATGGCTATCTCATAAATGCTATAATCCATAGGAACTATGTCATGTTTGGTATCAATAGAAAGGTAGTAATTTGCTGGGAATGATTATATAGTTTATGTCTATGAATTCTATTTCGATTAGAAGTTAGGAATTAGATGTTATATCCATACTTTAACTTCTGTCATTCTGGAGGAAAGCCTTAGACGGGAGGATGTGAACAACCATTGTCTCCTCAATGTTTAGGAATTTTCCAGGTAGAATGGTCCCAGGGAGTATCCTGATGAGCCACTAAGGACATAAAGAATACAACCATTGTGTCCTTAATGGCTCATCAGTTTACTCCCTGGGACCATATCACCTGGCAGATTCCTTAACATTAAGGAGACAATGGTTGTTCACACCCTCCCATCTAAGGCATTCCTCCAGCATGACACAAGTTAAAGTATGGATATAACATCAAATTCCTAACTTCTAATCGAAATAGAATTCCTAGACATAAACTATATAATCATTCCCAGCAAATTACTACCTTTCTATTGATACCAAACATGACATAGTTCCTATGGATTATAGCATTTATGAGATATCCATAGAAAATAATATCATAAATGCTGCCCTAAATCCAGACAGTGTCACACCCTTCCCACATGCCCTGCCCTTTGGGAGGCATGCCAGGCTCCCCCTGTGCCCCCCCGAGCAGGGAGGGCATTGGTGTAGTCCTGGGGTAGCCCTAAGTCGACTTAGGGCTACCCCAGGGCTACACTGGCTTAATTCGACTTTAAAAAGTTGAATTAAGCCTTAGGTCGAGTAGAAAGGTGGTTTAATAAAGTCAACTTAATTTTCATTAAGTAGACTTTATTTTGCTTAAGTCGACTTAAGTAAAGTGTAGTGTAGACGCAGGGCCAATTAAGTCGACTTAAGCCAAGCTTAAGGTAGACTAGGTAATGTATTTGTATGGTAGCGATCAGCAAACGCTGACTTTTAATGGTCTGTGCTATGGGACCCTGCACTTTTGTTTCAAAGGGGTCACTGTGTTAGTCTAGGTCAGCAAAACAAACAAGGAGTCCTGTGGCACTTCTAAAGACTGACATATTTTTGGACTCTTTTGTCTGTTGTGTAACAAAAAACAACAAAATGAAGCCTAAAAGCATAACGTGAGCAGTTTCTTTGTTTGTCTTTGCTCTAGATTGTAGCTAAGAAATACCGCAACTACGAATTCCCAACAGAGATGACGGGGCTCTGGCGATACCTGAAGAATGCTTATGCCAGGGATGAATTCACCAATACTTGTGCTGCGGACAAAGAAATTGAGCAAGCCTATGCAGACGTGGCCAAGCGGCTCAGCAAATCCTAACGGACATTGCCAAGGGTTCAGTATCCCCAGGGGGTTCTCAGTTCAGACGTCTCTCTTGGTTGCCTTAGGATATATTCATCATTATGTTTCCGGCTGGCATCCCCATGATTTCAACTGCTTACGTGTATTGGTCAGGGCCAAGCCTGTCTCTCCCTCAAGAAAACATAAGGCAACAGCAGGGGATAAAAAGCCCAATGGAATCTGAACCCAAAAGCTGGAGAGAGTATTATTATTGGTGATCATCAGTATTTGAAACCTCTTCTTTTTTTTTTAATATCAGCCACCTATTTTATTGGGAATGTTTAAAAAAAATAGGGTATTTAGCTGAAAATTTCAAGTAGATGGATTAGGAATGTCCAGAACTGGTTCTTCTCTGGCCCTTGTCAAGGAATCTATTTTCTGATGTGATCTACACAAAATAACAGCGCTAGTGGGGGCCTTGAGGTAGGAACTAAGTGTGCATGAAAGCAAAAAGAGTTTGACTCTAAGGAAGACATTCCCTCAGCAGCTGAAATATTTTAAAACCTCTGTCTTAATAGGGATGGGTAAGTTATAAAGTGTTCATTACTCAGCTGGTGATAGCGAGGAAAGCATTGGTGAATATGTCGAACTTGCAGATGTTGCTTGGCATGTGATTTGCATATTTCTGCTTCATCCAGATCAGAAAAGGAAAAGTGAGAGAATGAGAGATTAAGTGGGCAGGTCTTAGAAGAGCAGTGGTGATACCCAAAGCCCATCAGATCTGCCAGTTGATGGAGGCGCTCAGATGCGACTGTGGTAGGGGCCACATATTATTCCGATACATTAGACAGAATCCTCACAGCTAAGCTGAATCACTTAAGATATTCTCACCGTAACCTTATATTTGTCAGCTTGTTTAGGTTGAGAGTCCTGGGTGGGGGTGGAAATTGTTGCCTCATAGGAATGCCGGATTGTGGGGGGAAATACCCAATTTATTTTTGAGCTCCAAATGGATCATTTTCCAACATTCAGCTCCCATTCTAGAGATCAGGTTTGCCTGAAAACCTGAAGAAGGATGGGGTCGAAGGGAGTCCTGAAGCAGAGACTTCCACTCCTAGGCAGAAGACTGGCAAATATACGAGCACACACCCCCATGCGTGGTGGCTTTGTCCCATTCATTCTCTGCTTCATATCACTGCACAGTATGATGATCCTCCTGACTGTGCACAAGGATTATTTTCTGAACCTGATTACTTTGCGACAGGCAGCCATTATATGAACAAATCTGCTTTGTTGGTGAATTACTTTAAGAAATGAAGAACAACGGGTCTTTGCTATGAAATATAAAGGATTGAGCTCCCATAACCTGCAATGTACAAGGGAGAACAAAGTCCCCAATCTACATCAAATTTTGGAGATTTGTAGTTGTTTGAAAAGATAAAATAAAAAGATAAAAGATGAAATAAAATTGAATTCCTTGGCTTCACTCCTGCTCCTGAACAGAACCACAGTGACCTCAATGGGAGTCCACATTGGCAAATCCTCATATGGGGGAGCCCAAAATTAGGCCCTTGTTTGCTATGAGAAAACTAATCGGCTGGAGACAACTTGTGAGGCCAGAATCTGCTTTTTTGCACCGATACAGATCTAGAGTAATTCCATTGACTTTGGAAGAGTTCTCTGCCTTCACACCAGTACAGCTGAGAACAGAATCTTGCCCATTAGCTGATGACATTTATGGCTGACTGTAGTATTTCACAGAGCAGGCAATTTATTCTGAACTTTCCAAAACCTTGGAAGAAAGTCCATGAAAGGCCAAGTCTTCCCTCAGAATGGGCTGTTTACACAATGGAAGGCTCACACAATTTAAAATATTGCTGAGAAATCGCCTGGCTCTGAAAGCATTAGTGACAGCCAGCAAAGTCCAATGAGACTAGAAAAGCCTGCACAGGGCACCTTTGGCTCATTAAAAATGTTTCTTCATAAAATAACCAGATTGGAATTATTTGTATATTTTTGAAAATTAAGCTATTTAATTATTTATTTTGATTGATTAAATTTCTTTCTGTCTTCTCAGCATATTGGTTGAGCTGACTCGCTCTGTAAGACTGTGTTATAACCAAGGCTCTTCAAATTTAGTTTGTAATGAATAGTGATTTCCTGTGCCTGATTAATGGTCATTTTGGATTTTTTTTTTCACCCCGGCTTGGCTACCAGAACTCCAGTTGACCAAGACTGCACTTTTTCAATCATCATTTCACAGTTGTTTAAAAAAAAAAATCAGCGATTTTGTCTAATTAGAGTTATGTTAACTGGGAATAAAGATGTAGAAAGAGGAAGCAGCTTGCTGTTCTGTGCATATTTCACTTGGCTCCTCTGAGAAGTTCATACAAACAGACAGTGGGTCTTAGGCAAGGGTCGGTGAACCGGATCAGGAGATATACCAATTTCTGCTTTCCTATGTGAACTTGTCATCCACTTCTTGAACCAAACAGGAATGAAATCTTTTAATGTTCTGAAGTGGTCTAATATTGTTTGCTTTCATTTTCATTAAAAACAGATCCAAACTAAAATCTCTAGGTCTGAACAACCTCAAAGTAGAACTGGTTTTAAAAATTTCCTTTTAAAATTTTGTTGATTATTGGTTTGTTGCTTTAGTGGAAAATGGCTTTTCAATGCAATGGACATTTTCGTGAGAAAATTTCCATAGGCTCTGGAAACTTTTGAGTTTTTTTTTTTTTAAATAAAAATTGAAACTCTCTAAACCACAATTTATTTTGGTTTTCAGCAACCAAAAGCCTATTTTTTTATTTTTTTTAGTAAGTTAATTTTCTTTTTTCAACATTAATCTGAAAAATCAAAAGAAATGAAAATGGGGAGATTATTTTAATAAAAAATATTTACATGGAAAATGAAAAAATACCCCTCCCCCCCTTCTGATGATCTCTATGTCAAGTTCTGTAGGAGATTCACATCTGTTTCTGGATCCTAATTTTGTATCTCATCACTAACTCAGCAATGGGCTGACCCAAAATTCTGGATCCAAACCCTCCTGAACTTTGTTTGAAATTCAGGATGATAATTTATGCACACCTTTGTGCTTCTGACTCAAAATGTGACCAGACGAAGGCAGTTCTGGAAATCCACATAGAAGATTGTGTTGCTAAGATTTCCAGCCCACTTCCCTAGAACCAGAAGGCTCAGATAAGCATCTCTTTTTACCATCAACAGTAGATTTTAAAGAGCTTCAGAATTCCTCTATTCAAGGCATTTTTGTGGTCTTCCATTGTATTTAGAATTTTAAGTAGTATGTGTTAATCCTGCATGAGATTGTTTATCTACATTGGCAAAGCCACATTTCTGAAAAGAATCTAAGTGACAAGACAGACAGAACAGATTTACAATAACTTTGTTCATAAATTTCTTGCAAGATGTAAAGAGAGACATAGTGCTGAGGGGGAAGAAGCCAACCATGTGGATTTAATCATCTACATTGCAGAAATGCAGACCAAATGTCTGTAAAGATGGTCATTTCATCCAAACATTTCTTAGGTATTTGTTTCAAAGATGCAAGTTCACTCAATCCAAAACTCCATTCATACTTGGAACCCATTCCTCTTTCATTAATATTAATTTTGGGACTGCAGGGAGAACGCATGAATTTGTAACACCCTTATTTTCTGTTAGGATATTTGAGTTGTCAATGAGCCTCCGTAGCTGTAAATGTGGGAAGACTACGGACATATCTGTTTCTAGGACGCTTAAAATAGGAGTCATGACAAACACCTGCCCTCATCAAGGAAAGAAATCTTCAGAGGATGTTGCTTTTCCATAGTAATGCAACTCCAAGATTTATTTTGCTGCATATATGGCTCCTGCATATCAGTCTTGTCCTAAATTTGCAATAGCTTAAAGGTTAATTGGCAGTGAGAAATGGCATGCACATATCAGAAGGAAATTAGGAAAGGGACTGAGGAAAAGTAAGAAGTCACTTTTCTATTCTGGCTCGTGAGGCCGACCACACATTTTGCCTGGCATCTGTTCTGATGATGGACTTGTTAATCCTTCACACTTTTTCCACTCTCTTCTCTCCCTCTCTCAGCTCACCTCTGGCAATTCTGTCCTCCTTTATTATTCATACCAAAACACGAGAGAAACAGGATCATATGCCCAGATCCCCAAAGGTATGTAGGATGCTCACTTCCATTGAGATCAGTGGAAGTTAGAAGTCTAAATACTGTAAAAGTTCACTTTTTAAAATGAGTTGAACATTTTAAGAAAAGAAAAGAAACTCTCGATTTTTTTTATAGACACTTTTTTTAGGCCTGGAGAAGTTGGAACTGGTTTATTATTCCTCTTCACATAATAATCCTTCCTGATATATTTTTGATTTAAGAAATTTTTTCTAGCAGGTTTTCTCCCTTTTTTGTAGCCCGTATCTCTTCATTGACGCTCACATCTGTGATGATCTACCGAGGCCAGAAGAGACAGGAAAGGATTAGACTCACTGAGTAGCTGAAGGAACTTATGAATTTTTGGAGAAATTTAGTATGAAAACCTATTTATATTTTCAAATCCACCTACATTTCTTTTTAATGTGGTATCCTAGAGAGATCGTAACCATGACCACTCTATTTGATGGGCTAGACTGTGACATCAGACACGGCACTGAGCAAGGCGTGGTGCGTACGTGAGTCCATTATAGGTGGAACGTCAGGAAGAATTATGATCTTGAGACACCCTCTGAGTTGCACTGATTCCTCTGTCACTGTTCTGGCAGGATAATGATTTACTACTGGCCTATACCAGCAGTAAACTATGACCTCACCCGCAATGCTATCATGGCCAATGAGTGGTGGGAAAGGAGTAGAGCCTATTCTTTGCTCCTTCCTTTCCTCTCAACTGTTCTGGGGAAATCAGAAGCATGTGTGTGTCAGAAATGTTTTAACAGTTCAGCAAAGATTGTATGAGCTCAGTGGCATTTCTAAGGCCACGTATACACTTATTTACAAGAGTGCTCATATAGCTGCACTACGCTGATAGAAGACAGCTCTTCTGTCGGCAGAATAAAGCCAGCTCAAAAAGCGGTGCTAGCCATGTCAATGGGAGACGCTTTCCTGCTGACATAGCTCTCTGCACAAGAGCACTTACCAGCAGAACTTATGTCACCCATTGGGATTTTTTTTTTACCACCACCCCTGCCCCCGAGTAACAAAAGTTTGCCATCATAAGTGCTAATGTAGACACGGCTTTAGGATTTTGGGCAGCCAGGAATTCCTCTGTGGCACCATGACAATATCAAAATCATTCCCTCACTCCCTTATTGCAGAGATTTTACAATTTTAGCCACTGAAGACAATAATACAGCTAGAATATAGTCATCAACCAATGACTCTGAATTATGGCATTGAGTTCAGTAAGCTCTGCTGCCAAATAGACGTTTCTATTATGTGGTCTCTGGTGTATTATATGTCTGTGATGGGGTTGCCAGGCTCTTCTATGAAGTGTCCACTTATAGGTCACTCCATTGGCTATGCTACAGAGACAGAGAGACAAGCATGCCGAGGGGCCAATGCACTTTTCTTGAGCCTACGCCTCTAGCCACAGCGTATTAGGCCAGGCAGGGCCGTCACTAGTGCGGGGCGAATGGAGCAATCGCCCTGGGCCCCGCGGTTACGTGGGCCCCGTGCTGTCCCGCTCCCAGCAGGGCAGTGCGGAGCCTGCACCGTGGCACCCCCACGGCCACACTTTTCCCTGCTCCCCACTGCCTTCGGCTCCGGGGCAGGCAGGGAGCACTAAACCCAGCCTCTGGGTTAGCCCTCCCCGCCCGCGGGGCAGAGCCCTCCACCAGCGCCCCCCCCCTTTCCAGGGCCGGGGCCGGAGCTGGCTCCGAGCCGGAGCCGGCTCCGGGCCGGCAGCCTTAGTTTCCCCGCCTGGGCTGGCTCCCTGGGGGGGGGGAGGGTGGAGTGGCCCGACTCCCCTCCAGCATGGGGGTGGGGATGGGGCCCTGTCTAGGCCAGTTGGCCCTGGGCCCCACTCTCCCCACGGGACAGTGCTGAGGCCAGGTCTACAGTGGCGGCAAAATTCGGCAGCAGTCAACTGGAGTTACACAAGCTACACAGAATAGCTTGCATAACTCCCATCAACTTCCTAATTCCCCTTCAGTGTGGCATCTTCCCTGTGCAGTGCAGATGGGAAGTACATTCCCATTGACTCAGCGCTGCTCCACTTGAGGGGGTGGTTTTTGTAAGTCAATCTCCGGATCGACTTAGCGGATCCTAACTGACTGCTAAGTTGATCCAAAAAGATTGTTCTGACAGTGGCAAGTCTGCCGCCATCCGTGTAGACATGGCCTTAGCCTTCAGTGTGTTGATCCCAAGACTAGACCACCACAAAAGCATTTGAGCACATCTTTAGCTTTATGGTTAAGTGATTAGCTGGATTAGAACTGCTCACAACAGAGACGCCTAGACAAATAAAGAACACAATTCTGTTTCCTTTGATGTCCTATAGGCAAAATACTTCAGAAACTTTGGTTAAGATTCTCAGAGGTATTCAGGTACCCAGCTACCATCTGGGACATTGTCTTTAGTGAATAATGAATAGCTGAAGAAAACAGACTATAGCAGTGAGATAAGGTTTTCAGTAAAGTGGAAGCACAACAGGGGGCCAAATTCTGCTTTTGATGTAAATGGAGAAATTCAATGACTCTGTTATCAATTCTTTACTTACATCAGTGAAGGTTAGAGCAGAGTTTGGAGTAGGATATCTAATATCATTGCCTATTATACAACAGGATGCGTGGTCTAGCAAACCACACACTCTTTGGTGCTATCCATCAGTATAACCAAGCCCCCATTGTGTCTGTTTCACTCTTATTAGGAAGCGGCTTGTCTAAAGGAAACTATTTAGGGCATTGTTTGTGGTGGAGAAGAAGCAATCCAGCCATGCTTTCATTGGTACTCATTTTGCACCTCGGTGTGGCATTTGTTGGGAGAATATTGCCTGAGATTAAAACATTCAAGTAGCAAAGTTTGGGTGTTGCGTGTAACAGATGCTACAGGAAGCCCATAAAAGCAGTTCATATCATAATACATTATTACCTTCAACTCCCAAGGAACCATTTGAGTTAGAAGTGGGTCATATCAGCCTAGGTACAGGATGGCTTCTCGACCATCTGAGTAGAACCACAGCCTGTAAAGAATTTGTGAGGTGACTGCTGGCACCAAATTAATCGCTTTTTGCACTAGGTTAATTACTGTTGTTTGGAAACAAGTAAGAATTAAATGACATTTACAAATGGCAAATTTATCTACTTTTTTTTATTGAGTTTAACCAAACCAACCCACCCACCAGACCATCATCAGCCTGTTAGGAAATGTGAGTTTCTCCACAGCTTTTTGAGATTCTAATAAGTAAATCATACTAACACAAAATAGAACGGGGAGTTGTTTAAACAGCGTGAGTGCCATGTGTTTTTTAGATTAGAGCTAGGGCTAAATTAACAGATATTCTAGTCAGGTTGATGGAATTGGGCATTTGGAACTTTTTTCCATTTCCAACTCTTTTGATGCTTGCTGAGGGTCCTGGATCAAGACACATCCGCTTCCTGGGCTAGATACCTTACTCACCATGGCTGTGTCTACACTGGTAAATTAAGTCGACTTAAGCTTGCTTAAGTCAACTTAATTTACCCTGCGTCTACACTACAGTTTCCTTAAGTCGACTTAAGCAAGCTGCTTAAGTCAACTTAAGGAAAATAAAGTTGACTTAATTAAAATTAAGTCGACTTTATAACACCACCTTTCTATTAGACCTAAGGCTTAAGTCGACTCCCTAGAGTCGACTTAAGCCAGTGTAGACGTGGGGTAGCCCTAAGTTGACTTAGGGCTACCCCAGGGCTACACCAATGCCCTCCCTGCCGGGGGGGGCAGGGGGAGCCTGGCATGCCCCCCCACAGGGCAGGGCAGAGCCCTGCCCACCCTGCCTTCATGCCCTGCCAGGGTCCCTGACCACCTTTGCCCCATTGTACCTATGTACAATGGGGCAAAGGCTGAGCCCCCTGGCATTGGGCAAGTGGTGCCCCCCTGCCCCCGTGGTCCTCCTCTAGGTCTCCCTAAGCCCCTAGAAGTCGACCTAGGTGTCCAGTGTTGACTTTTTAAGTTCCCCTTTAAGTCAACTTTATTTTTAAGTGTAGACACACTAAGTCGACTTAAAGTCGACTTAGTTACGTCGACTTAGTTAAAGTCGACTTAAATTAACAAGTGTAGACATAGCCCATGAGTGGCACATTCCTCCATGAATGGTCCCATCAACTTTATGGAGACAATTTATGGATTAACATTTCAATTCATTGTGCACAAGTGCATCAGGCGGGATCTCTGCATCTCCATTTGCCCATCTGTGATGTGGACATAATCTATCCCCACCTTAGAGCCCCATGGTGAGATTTAATTGATTAATGTTGTAAAGGGCTTTGAGATCCTTGGATGGAAGGTAGTGTCATGAAATTATGATCATGTGAGTCAGCCAAGGTTGTGATTTTGCTACCTTTGAATTAAGTGGGAGTTATATCATTTACTTCACTGAGAGCAGGCTCTGGACTCAGAAACCAAGTTAATTATAGTAATCCCTTGGGGGACTCAGTGTAATTACTTGGCACTTTGAACCTTAGGGTAAGGACAGGTTACAGGACAAGGGGCTGCATCCTGGTCTCTTTGAGGTATGCTAACCTGCTCCCGGATGGTTTTCCAGCACTCCTCGTTACAGACTGCACCACATTATAAAATGGCATTCAGAAATCATGTGCTGTGGACTGGCTAGCTGTGAGTCAGACCCATTCGCCTAAAGCACAGCCACAAAATTGGGCTGACATCAGTAACCACAGCGTAAGAGTCCGGACACTGAAGAGATTCAAACCAGCATCTTTGTCACCAGTCGTTTTCTATTTATAATAACGCCACCACAGATCCATTTTATAATCACAATAAGGCACAACAGGGGTGGGCATTGTTCTGCCTAAATCTCATTTCTCGTGTGGGTGAATAAAAGCTTTCAGCCTTTGGCCTCCTGCCTCACACCACACGCACACAAGGCAGCCAATTATGGCCCAACAATGCACAGCCTGTTGTGTTTGAATGCATAAAGTCTGCTGCACTCCAGCACTAACCTCTTGCTAAATGGATTTAAACTGTTCCTCTAAGTGCTGAGTCGCCACCCGCCCCAACTTGTTCTTTCCAGTGTCGAAGTCTTTGGTTCCCAACAAGTGAGAGTGCATTGCATTGTTTAATGCTGGAAACTGCTGGGCACGGGTGGCAATAAAAAGAAAGGGAAAAGTCTTTTGCAGTGAAAAATCAACTGTTGTGGTGTGATGAATTCAGAGACCATGAATCCTTCACAAAGGGGGCTCTATTGTTTTGGTGGTGCTTTATTCAGCTGGAGTAAATACTCATCACACGATCAAAGTCAGGGGAGCCGTGACAATTTCCATCAGTTACAGATCTACCCCCTGGTATCTAGAGCATTTGGGATCCACTAACTCACAGACCTTTTCTGCCTGGAGTGTTTTCAATTACTGACTACCCCATTCCAAACCAAAATGGATAAGGAAAACTGAATTAATCTGAAAGGTGAAAAAAAATGCTTTAAATGCTAATTAAATACATGAAATGCTTAGAATCCTGACTCATTAGATACCCTCATGTGAAGGGGACAAAAATCCTGCAATATTGGATTGTGGGTGGGTTGTACTGTGAAGTGGAATAGGTAGTGAGACTCCACATTAATCTATGCCTGCTTCCGCGCAGACACACTGCTGCCATGGTCGAGAGAGGGGAGGATCCGTGTCAGTGTAGAGGCACAGGGAATTTGTGAGGTCAATGGCTTCCATAGGAGGGGAATTTTACAGAGCAATGTGGAGGAAAACATGTGTGCAAATTTAGAGCTTCCAATCACTGACATGGGGCAGTGCAGACCCTAAACTACCCCACAGTAGTTCTAAAAATTACAAATACGTTTTAAAACAAAATATTGACTATGAATAATGATCATGCTTAGCACTTATCTAGCACTGTGCCACTTCAAAGCTGTGTACAAACAACATCTTTCATTTGAAAGTACATTACAATTTTTAGTTATCTGCAGGATTCTAAGTTTGGGGACTGGGTTTCTCCAGGAAAGGGTCATTAATATCCAAAACAGTTAAGGCTCTGTCGGGAATGCAGTTACCTCATCTACTATAAGGACTACTCAGATCACTAACTCTTGCTAGAAAAAACTTTTGAACTCAGATCTGAATAGGCTTTAAAAAATTGGCTTCCCTTTCCTTTTAAAACATGCATATGGTGGTTGACAATGAAAGGTGACCATTTACCTTAACAGCCTCCAGGGACTTTGTGAGTTAACAAGGAAGACACGATTGGCCCCCTCGGCATATTTGTCATTTGCAGGTGACATACGTATTCTGTTAATGTATAATTTTGGATTTGACTGCAAACTTTTTGAGGAAGAAACCCTCTCTTTGTTTTATGAATGTACAGCTCCTAGCACAATAGGATTTGCTTGGAGCCTATAACTGCTGCTGTAATGCACATTAATAAATAATAATAAGAAAAGGCATTTTCATTTAATGCTATGGTTAAGTGACTGTACTCACTACAAATGATGAATGCACTTAATATCCTAATGATAATATAGCAAGGATATTTTATTACTGAAGAAGCAGTTGCACTTTTTACTTTTTCATGTTTTAAAGCTGAAAAAATCTTATTGTTTCTTTCTAGGCCTTTGCCTATGAAAGTGGAAATTTCTCATGTAGCTTTAAAATTGTACCTGCACCATTTATAATACTGTTTCCCAGTATTGATTAGCAGTCAATTATTGGAATGACATTGGTTCATTTTCTCGTATTAAATAAATATTACTCTGTCCTCGTCTTCTGCAAATTGTCAATTACTTAACAGCCAAACTCTGCTCAGTAGTAGAACGACATTACATTGGTATAAGTGAGAACAAAGCGCTAGTAATGCTGCCCCTGAACAACCATTTTAAGAAGGTCATCTTGCTTGAAGGCCACAAACCCCTCCTGCATGTCATAAAATATTGGAATTAGAGCCCATCCCAAACAGGAGGTGTTTATTATGGAAACAGGAACAATTACAGACACAAACAAAAAGGCTTGCATATACTTTCAGTTCTAACTTTCTGTCCTTTGTATATCAGGTGACCATAACCTGCAAACAGAGACAGCTAACGTCCACACGCGTACAACTCACATCATTACTTCCCACACTGTCATTTCCCTCCAACCTCCCTGGTTCAGGTCCTTGGGACTATTCCTGTGATACAGTAGATTACATTATAGGGTTTCTGGCCAATCTACTCTAGAGCACGGAGCTCTCTATTGACACATTGCTGGTGAATAGGGAGAAAAGCAGCCCACAGTTGCTTGAGGACTAGACAGACAAGGGCTCCACAAAATGGAGTGCTCTGCTGGCATTTGTTGATGAGCAAGGGGAAGTGACTGTATTGGCTGGGCCTTATTTGCATTTCAGTTGTGTGACAGATTGGAGCATTATGGTCAAAATACAGTTAAGTGTTCAGTCTGGGGGCGATAAAATGCTATTGACCCTGTTAGGAAATGAAGGGATTAGAGAGCCACACCAAACATGCCTGGAGTGAAGGGTCACCCTGACCAAGACTACAGTGAGGTACTGCTTGTAAAAGGAACCTGGAATAGGCTAAAGAGAAAATAAGAACAGGGCTGCCTGTCTTCCACTGGTGGTCCCTCTAGTACAGGAAAGATTCTATAAAAGGGTTTAGATATCCCTTGATCCACCCCTGAAGGCTCTGCACAGACACTGTTATGTTGAGCTGAGCGGAGGTAGTGTTGAAGGAAGCTCGTGGCTTGGCCGAACCACCGAAAGCAGCAGCAGCAGCCTACCTAAGGTACTCCAAAGCCAGCTTCCCTGGCCAGATAACAGACTCTCTGGGGTAGTTTAAGAAGCACTGGATTAATGGGCTGGATTCTGGCCTACCAAAATACTTGGATTTAACTAGCCCTGGACAACAAAGTGTGAGTGAGGGGAGCTGGGGTGTAGGGAAGTGTTGTGTTCCTGGCCTACTCACAGAGAAGTTAGATACAAAACTTAAAATGCTCTTGCTGGAAGGTTGCAATGTAATATTGCTTTACGTCTTAGCTCTCAGATTAAGAACTAAAAACCACAGAGAGAGCAGATTGTTACCTAAAACTGAAAGGTGGAGAGACTTGCTATCTGTCAGCAAGCTGCTAGACCCAGATCACACACTTGCCTACAGAACCGCCTAGCCTGTAAGTAGGAGCAGGAACCCAAAATTTAAAGTGGCGGCCTACAAATTTCACAGAACAAACTGGGAGTCCTGTGGCACTTCTAAAAGCTAACAAATTGATTTAAGGCATAGGCTTTCATGGACATAACCCATTTCCTCAGATGAATGAAATGAGAACTGCATTATGTTAGGTATATATATATATATATACATATATACACACACACACATACAGGCGGAGAAGGGTGAGTCACATTATTATCTGGGCCATTAACAAAATCATTTTGAACAGTTCCAGACGCATATGATGGTATCACTTGAGTAGATATGTGGGCAGAGTTGGCAGTGGGGTTTGTTGCAGGGATAGGTACTTGGTTAATGTTTCTGTTGTATGGTGTGTGGTTGCTGCTGAGTATTTGCTTAAGATTGGTGGGCTGTTTGTAAGCAAGGACTGGCTTACCTCCCAAGGCTTGAGAGAGTCAGGGATTGTTTTCCGGGATAGGTTGTAGATCCTTGATGATGTGCTGGAGAGGTTTTACTTGGGGGCTGTAGGTGATGACCAGTGGCGTTCATTGCTTTCCTTCTTGGGCTTTGTTGGATACCTATCTGATACTGTCAATCTGTTTCTTCACTTCCCCAGGTGGGTATGGTTTTAAGAATGTTTGATTAGAGATCTTGAAGATGTTGGTCTCTGAGGGATTGGAGAAAATGTGGCTACATCTTAGGGTATGACTGTAGACAGTGGATCGTGTGATGTGTCCTGGATGAAAGCTGGAAGGATGTAGGTAACTGTAGTGGTCATTAGGTTTCCAGTATAGGGTCGTGTGTATGTGGCCATCACTTATGTGTACTGTCGTGTCCAGGAAGTGGATCTTCCATGTGGAATGGTCCAAGTTAAAGTTGATGGTGGGGTTGAAATCTTGGTGGACGTCCTCAAGGGCCTCCTTTCCATAGGTTCAGATGATGAAAATGTCATCAGTGTAGTGCAAGTAGAGGAGTGGCACTTGGGGATGAGAGTTGAGGAAGTGATGTTCTAAGTCAGCCATAAAAATGCTGGTATGTTGTGTGGCCAAGTGAGTACCCATAGCAGTGCT
The DNA here is from genome assembly GCA_007922175.1 of Pelusios castaneus. Lineage (NCBI taxonomy): Eukaryota > Metazoa > Chordata > Testudines > Pelomedusidae > Pelusios > Pelusios castaneus. The sequence continues at coordinate 1,209,727 of ML685887.1, read as the reverse complement.
GGTGACTTGAAGATATAAATCATCTCCAAATCTGAAATGGTTGTGGGTGAGTACAAAATCACAAAGTTCAGCTGCTAGGTGTGCCATGACATCACCAAGGATACTGTTCCTGTTGGTTTGTAGTCCATCTTTGTGTGGGATGTTGGTGTAAAGAGTGTCTACATCCATAGTGGCCAGAATAGTGTTTTCTGGAAGATCACCAATGGATTTTAGCTTAATTTTTAAAGGCTATGTCTACACTGGCAAAGTTAATTTTTCTTTGTTAAGTCAACTTAACAAGGTCAGCTTTAGGTCAACTTAAAGTCGTCCTAAAGTCAACCTTGTTAAGTCAACCTAACAGAGTGGCATTACTTTAAGTTGACTTTGTTAAGTTGACTTAATGGCCTTAAGTTGACTTAATAAGGTCAATTTAGCACTAATCCCGTGTCCACGCTGGCTTTAAGGCAATTTAAGAAGTTGACTGAAGGTTTAAGTCGACCTCAGAGGAGGTGTTATTAAGTCGACTTAAGGAAGGGCTTAATTCGACTTAATAAAAGCCCAATGTGGATGTAGCTTTGTTTAGGTCGACTTAAGCCTCCTTAAGTCGACCTAACTTGCCATTGTAGATGTACCCAAAGAGTTTTCAATAGTGTTTTCAATATATCAGAGGAAATGGCTAGAATATGCTAGCTGCTCACAATGGCAAGAGAAAGAACTGAGGTTGGGAACTACAGGGAAGACACTTTGGACAGTTGGGCGGCTTTCTTGACGGGCAGTGTTAACTTTTTAATTGCTGTTTTTCCGGATTCATTCTATTGCACTTTAATAATAATCTCTTTGTTTGTTATAAACCCCTAGACTTGGGGCTTTCTAGTGGGGAAGTATTGCACATTGTTACAGGGTGGACAGTCCCCTAAAGAAAGACCTGTGCCAGTCCACATTTGTCTGAGCAGAGGTGGGCTGGGTTATAAACCCAGGAAGCTGGCAGCAGGAGGAAATTTGCAGTCACACTGGCTGCGTCTACACTGGTAAATTAAGTCGACTTAAGCTTGCTTAAGTTAGCTTAATTTACCCTGCGTCTACACTAGTTTCCTTAAGTCAACTTAAACAGCTTGCTTAAGTAAGCCGACTTAAGGAAAATCAAGTCGACTTTATTAAACCTAGATTTAAGTAGACTTAAGGCTTAATTCGACCTTTTAAAGTCGAATTAAGCCAGTGTAGCCCTGGGGTAGCCCTAAGACGACTTAGGGCTACCCCAGGACTACACCAATGCCCTCCCTGCCGGGGGTGGGAGGCACAGGGGGAGCCTGGCATGCCCCCAAAGAGCAGGGCATGTGGGCAGGGTGTGACACTGTCTGGATTTAGGGAAACATTTATGATATTATTTTCAATGGATATCTCATAAATGCTATCATCCGTAGGAACTATGTCATGTTTGGTATCAATAGAAAGGTAGTAATTTGCTGGGAATGATTATATAGTTTATGTCTAGGAATTCTATTTTGATTAGAAGTTAGGAATTCGGTGTTCTATCTATACTTTAACTTGTGTGATTTTATGGGAACACCCCATACAGGATGTCATCAACCATTGTCTCCTTAATGTTTAGGAATTTTTCAGGTAGGATGGTCCCAGGGAGTAACCTGATAAGCCATTAAGGACACAAGGAGTACAAGCATTGTATCCTTAATGGCTCATCAGTTTACTCCCTAGGACCATTCTACCTGGAAAATTCCTAAACATTAAGGAGACAATGGTTGTTCACACCCTCCCGTCTAAAGCTTTTGTCCAGAATGACACAAGTTAAAGTATGGATATAACATCAAATTCTTAACTTCTAATCGAAATAGAATTCCTAGACATAAACTATATAATCATTCCCAGCAAATTACTACCTTTCTTTTCGGGGGAGAAAATCCCACTTCGTCAGACGCCCTGCAATTAATTTCCTCCCATTCTGTAACTTTCCCATCTTCAAAGCGTCTGACGAAATGGGATTTTCTCCCACGAAAGCTCATGCGATAAATAAATCTGTTAGTCTTTAAAAGTGCCACAGGACTCTGTTGTCTTTCTACAATAGACTAACACGGCTACCCCTTTGGAATTTCCCTAAATCCAGACAGCATCACACACAGGGCTCTGCCCTGCCAGGGTCCCTGTCCCCCTTTGCCCCATTGCACACAAGAGGTACCCCCCTCACCACCGTGGACCTGCCCAAGGTCCCCCTAGCCCCACAAAGTCGACCTAGAGCATCCAGTGTGGACGCTCTAGGTCGACTTTGTAAGTTCCCCTTCAAGTCGACTTTAATTTTAAGTGTAGACACACTAAGTCGACTTAACTAAGTCGACTTAGTTAAAGTCGACTTAAAAGTGCAAGTGTAGACATAGCCACTCTGCTTGGTAGAGAGGGAAAGAGTGGGGCCTGGCCCAGAGAGATGTACACTAAAGAAAACAGGGTGGAGAAGACAGTCTGTAGGATAGAAAGCAGCCTAAGGAGTAAGCAACAAGAGTGGGGACCGAACACCCTTTGGCTGCCTGTTGTAGGGTCCCTGGGCTCGCACCTAGAGTAGGAGCCTGGCCTGGGTTCCTCTATCTCCCACCGGGAAGTGGCACTAGCAGGGCAGTGAGCTAAAAGACAGCCTTGGTCACTGCAGGAGAGACAGACTTTGAAGGATTGTACCGTGGGAGAGGGGAAAATGCTGAGTGACCTGGTCGGAGGGCTGATTCCCAAAGAGAATGCTGCAGTTCCTGACATGAGAGGGGGGCAGCAGGCCAATAGGACCAGCGTAAAGCTTAACAAAGGGGCTGCCCCAAGAGCTAATCCCCAGAATGGCCAGAAGGAGGCGCTATCCCTATGGTGGACACAGGACAGAAGTAGTTGTGGCAAAAAACAGCTGCAGTGGGTAGGAATTTCCTGCAGGGGACTTCAATGGGGGGAAAAGTTTGGGTGTGGAAGTCAAAGTGATCTAGCTGAGCTCCAGTATGGAAGGGTGGTTCATAAACTGGGACAGTAGCAGAGCTACTGATGTGATAGAAAACGCCAGAGCCAAGTACCGATTTTTGGGCTGTGGCGGTGGACTTCAATTTGAACTGTTCCTATTATGAAACCAGCCCCAGGAGAAAGACTAAGCAGTTTTGATGGGGCTCTGAAGAGGGGAAATAGAGGCAGGGCACCACAAAGCTACCCCTGGACAGGAGGGGGTGCTTGGGTGGCACTGTCCCTGTTACACCCTTTCAGGTACCAGGGTGGCTAAGGTAGTTTTCCCAGGTTCTGGGTGGCCCTGATTTGGGGTTATTTAGGTTTTCGGGAGAATCCCTGGACCCTTTTGCTGCTGACACCAGCTGGCAGAAGGATTTTATTTATATAGGCCATAGATCCCTCACAGCTGATTTAGTCTAGATAAATGTTTAAAGGTGTGAGCCTAATTTTTCTAACTTGGTTCCCTAAGTGCTGGCACCACACTTTTTGGGGGGTTTTGCTGGAATTGCTGATGACTCCTTGAGAATGGCCAGGGCTCAGCACCCTCTGAGGATGAAGCCATTTTTTATTTAGGAGAGCCTGCTCCTGTTCCCATTGACTTCCATGGTGCAGGAATAAATCTTTGCAGCCTTGCTTGCCCTAAATACCACCTTAGAAAGTGACGGCTACATCAGGACAGCTCACAGCAGAACTGTCCATTGGACAGAGTGGCCTCTCTCTAACATTGGCTGGTACTGGATACTTCAGAGGAATGCGCAATCATGGACATTTATAATGCTAAGGGAAGATTCTTCCTAAACTACCTCTGTTGGTGGTTGGTTTAAGCCCCAGATCCTAAAAAATTCTAATGAACCTTCAGCTATCATTCATGTGAGTCAAATCTTTTCTTTGTATCCAACTAAGCTGTTAGCCTCAGTGGTACCCTGTAGCAGTGAATTCCACAGGCTAATTATGCATCGTGTAAAAACATACATAGCCATGTATCAGTTTAAAATGTGTTGCTCTTTAATTTGATTGACTCACAAGGTCATAAGGGACCACAAGGCTCATCTAGTCTAAACCCCTGCCAAAATGCAGGATTTGTTGGGCCTAAGCCATCCAAGGCTGATATATAGCCAGCCTCCTTTTGAAAACCTCCAGTGAAGGAGCTTCCACAACCTCCTGTTCCATTGTCCTAATGTTCTCATAGTTAGGAAGTTTATCCTGAGATTTACTCTAAAGCTGCTACGCTGCAGTTTGAACCCATTGCCTCTTGTCCTGTCCTCTGTGGTAAGAGAGAACAACTTAACTCCATCTTTTTTATGGCAATCTTTCAAGTATTTGAAGACTGCTATCATGTCCCCCCTTAATCTCCTCTTTTCCAAGCTAAACATAACCAATTCCATCAGTTTTTGCTCATATGGTTTGCATTCCACCCCTTTGATCATCTTTGTCGCTTGCCTCTGGATCCTTTCCAGTTTCTTTACATCCTTTCTATAGCTTGGTGACAAAAATTGGACACAGTACTCCAGCTGAGGCCTATCCAGTGCTGAGTAGAGTTGTACTATCACCATTTGTGATTTGCATGCTATGCCTCTGTTAATGCAGTCTAAGATTGCATTTGCTTTGCCTCCGTTAACGCAGTCTAAAATTGCATTTGC
>ML685887.1:1195107-1205119 GCA_007922175.1 Pelusios castaneus | reverse complement strand
ATTGCATTTGCTTTGCCTCCGTTAACGCAGTCTAAAATTGCATTTGCTTTGCCTCCATTAATGCAGTCTAAAATTGCATTTGCTTTGCCTTCGTTAATGCAATCTAAAATTGCATTTGCTTTGCCTTCGTTAATGCAATCTAAAATTGCATTTGCTTTTTTTTCTTTTCTTTTTTTGGCAATGACAACACATTGCTGACTCACATTGAGGTTGTGATCCATCAGAACTCCCAAATCCTTCTCCGAAGTGTTGCCGCCAAGCCAGTTATCCTCAAATTTGTGTGTTTTTTCCTTTAGTGTAGCACCTTCCATTGGTCTTTGTTGAATTTCATTTTATTGTCTATAGCCCAGTCCTCCAGTTATCAAGATCCTGCTGAATTTTAGCTCTGTCCTCCAAAGTGTTGGCAACCCCCATTTAGCTTTGTGTCATTTGCAAATTTGATTCGTATGCTTTCTATTCCTACTTCCAGGTCGTTAATAAAGATGTTAAACAATACCGGACCCAGAACACATCCCTGTGGAGCCCCCATTTGAGACTTCCCTCCAATCTGACATCATTCCATTAATAGATACTCTTTCCAAAAGGGTAGCCATGTCAGTCTAGTTCAGTAAAACAAACAAGGAGTCCTGTGGCATTAATCAATTTAATTATCGCATGAGCTTTTGTGGGAAAAATCCCACTGCATCAGAAAATCCCACTTTGTCAGTAAACTTGTTAGTCTTTAAAAGTGCCACAAAACTCTTTGTTTAGCTATTCTGTTTGCAGTTGCTTAACCATTTATGTAGCTCCTTAATGGTAGTTCCACCATGCCCACATTTCTTTAGCTTATCTATCAGAATGTTATGTAGGACTGTGTTAAAAGCTTTGCAGAAGTTCAGGTGTATTATGGCCACTGCATTTCTCTCCATCTATCAACCCAGTTACACCCTGTCATAGAAGGAAATCAAGCTGGTTTGGCGTGTCGTCTTATTTTTAAATTATGAGAGAGTGACTACTATGGACTGACATCTTCTCTGCGCCATTTGTTATTTCTTATACCTCTTTCATGTCCCCTTTAATTCATCTCTTCTGTGAACTACACAGTCCCAAACTGTTTTAACTTCTCCGTCTACCAAAGACTCTCCATGTCTCTGATCATTTTCATTATCCAGCACTGAGCCCCATAATTATGTCTGCTGTAATCTTTTAACCTATCTAATCTGTCTATTTTAGGGTACCTCTGCAACTGGAGTCAGGGACATAATTTCCAGCTTGCATAGACTGTTGGTGCTAGCTCCATTCCAGCTGGAGTGCTAAAAATAGCAGTCACTGTGATGGTGTGAGTGGTGGGATGGGCTAACCAAATGAGTACAATCCCTTTCAAGACTCTTACTCAAGGCTGTTAGTCAGTCCTGTTCACACTGCTGCAACTGCACTTCTATTTATTAGTATGTTAGCTCAATAAGAGTTAGTGGGGACATGTTTAAGCAAGCTGGAAATCGCACCTTCAGCTCTGGTGGAGACCTCATCTTCACTATCATATCACAGGCTATGTCTACACTTGTTAATTTAAGTCGACTTAGCATGTCTACACTTAAATTTTAAGTCGACTTCGGGGGGGACCCTACAAAGTTGACCTAGAGCATCCACACTGGACGCCTAGGTCGACTTCTAGGGGCTAGGGGGGACCTTGGACTGGTCCACGGTGGCAGGGAGGGCACCCCTTGCCAATTGCCAGGGGGCTCAGCCTTTGCCCCATTGTACATGGGTACAATGGAGCAAAGGGGGACAGGGATCCTGGCAGGGCATAGGGGCAGGACTCTGCCCTGCCCTGTGAGGGGGCATGCGAGGCTGTGGCTGTGCCACTCCCCCTGGCAGGGAGGGCAGTGGGGGAGTCCTGGAGAGCCCTAAGTCAACTTAGGGCTACTCCAGGTCTACACTGGCTTAAGTCGACTTTCTAAAGTCGACTTAAGCCAAAAGTCGACTTAAAACGAGGTTTTAAAAAGTCGACTTAATTTTCCTTAAGTCAACTTAAGCAGCTTGCTTAAGTCGACTTAAGGAAAGTGTAGTGTAGACGCAGAGTAAATTAAGTTGACTTAAGCAAGCTTAAGTCGACTTAATTTACAAGTGTAGGCACACCCTTAGTGCCTTCCACATTGAGCAGTTGCAAAGTCGAGTGGATTTCATGGAGTCTTCAGTACATCTCCTTTTCTGGGGTATAAACTCTCTGCTGGGGTAGGTTTTCGGGGTTGATGTAAAAGAAAGAAACGTTTCTGCTGCTGCATCCTGGTTAAGTTGTAATCAGATCTGTAGCAGTGATACAAGAGTTTAGACGTTCCATGTGTCCTGTCCTTTATGTCTGGTGCATGACTAAAGATGTGATTTTCTCACAGAGGCTTTCTGGGGCTGGTACCACTATCAGTTCGAGGGCTCTTGAAGCAGCAGCCTCAGGGATGAAGCAATAGCATTAGTTGTGTCAGCGCCTGGGGGCTTAAGCAGCAAGCTGCAGCAGCTATAAGCCCCTAGCAGGGCTCTGACTATTTGCCCTCCTCCCCCAAAATTTTTAGAAAAGTCAGGGACAGGTTGCAGGCTTCTGTGATTTTTTTTTTTTTTAAATTTCCCACAACCTGTCCCTAACTTTTAATAAAAATACCTGTGATAGAATCTTAACCTAATACATAATTTTTCTCTCTGGACCCACCAGATGCCTTTAATTGCCAGCTCTGACTGTTGGCTATCCAAGAAGTAGCTGAGGAACCTTGGAGTCTCGTTGGCGACGGATGAAATAAAGGGGCCCCATATTGTTATGACATTTTTAGTGCTGAGCCTGGATTGGGGAAGAATGGAGTCCTTTCTCTTTTTAGATAAGCACAGAAATCTTAAGCAGATGCTTGCAAAACATCAAACAGATATTCTTAAATATCTGTTATACCCCTATGCCCCATAATCTAGGCAATATTAATCCACTCCAAACAATACCACAGGAAAGGAAACAATCCATAGCTTAATGTCCTCACTGCAGGATTGAATCTTGGTCCTTCCACACCAGAATCACAGGTCTTGGCCACTTGAGCTAAAGGAGATACGTTGTTAGCTGGTTGTACTATTAGACCCTTATCTCCTAGTCAGTCAGCTACTAGCAAGAGACACAACACAGTGTGTTACCCATGCACCAAATTCCAAATGGGGAGCTATTTTAGTCTAGTGATCTTAATTCATCTCAACTACTGTTTAAACATGCATTCAAGAGAAATTGGGTGCAAAGGAGAATTAATCCTACATCAAATAGGACACACTTGTTCAGAAAGGGACAGATGCAGTAGCCCAGATGAGCCAGAGAATGTGGTAGCGTCTCCATCCCTTTCGGTCTTTAAGTCAAGGCTGGATGTCACTCTAAAAGGGACGATAAAACTCAAAGGAAGCCATGGCCCAGAGTTAGGGGACAGAGATCTGGCTGTTTCTTTTAGTCCTCTAAGAGAATCTTCACTGTGGGAACCGCAGGACTTGGGAAAGCAAGTTGAAGTCATCCTCCTACACGGAGGAGGCATATAAAGAATATATATAAACACAGCACAAAACCATGTTAGAAAGAACATTATGGTAGCAAGGGCAAGCACTCAAAAGTGAGGCAATGCCAAAATTGAGATTGCCTTTGCAATTTTAATTCCGTTCCCTTGGGTATATGCATTACGACAGTCTTTAATTAAATGACCACAGAGTATATTTTCCACAAGACCCTTGCCTCATTCAGCGTACAGACCAGATGTTACTCACTTAGAGCAGTTATTCAATATTTCGTTTTCTCCTTGTTGCTCAATGCGTGGTTCTGCAACTTATTTGCCACACACTATTGAAATCCTGTTCTAAAGACACAATTAGTAGATTTCCTGATGGGCTTTTCTAGGGAGCTCATCACTATAGTGTCAGAGTGCTTCCCAAACGTTATTTGCCCTTGCAAAAGTCCTGTGAGCTAAGGAAGTGTTATTCCCATTTTACAAATGAGAATCTGAGGTGCAGAGATTAAGGTCAAAAGTATCTGCTAATTTTGGGTGGCCTATTTGAGAAACCTGGTTTTTGGAGAATACGTAGCATTACCGAGCACTCTATGTGTTCAAAGCAAAACTGCCATTAAACATCAGGTGCAGCTGTGCGTGCTCAACACATCTTCCAATCAGACTCCAGGATCTCAGGTCGGATACCCCGGAAAATGAGAAACATCCAATTAGTGTCCACTTCTGAGATGTTTGGTTTAAGTGACTTGCCCAGCATCACATAGGAACTCTGTGGCAGAGGCAGTGATAAAGTGTAGTTCTCAAAGGCAGTAGTCAATTTTTCTTATCCTGGAGACCATCTGTTCTCTTTCTGCAATCCCCTGTCTCACTGGTTACGCACCTTCCAATTTAGGAAATAAATGAGGTGGAAGGTAGGGGGAGTCTTACAGATAACATCCAAAGGGGTAGTCGTGTTAATCTAGGTCAGTCAAACAAACAAGGAGTCCTGCGGCACTTTCAAAGACTAACACATTTATTTATCTCATGAGCTTTCGTGGGAGAAAATCCCATTTCGTCAGTGTCTGACGAAGTGGGATTTTCTCCCACAAAAGCTCATGCGATAAATAAATGTGTTAGTCTTTGAAAGTGCCGCAGGACTCCTTGTTTGTTTTACAGAGAACTGACTCCTTTACTATGCGTCCTTGATTCATCCCTACAGCAAGTCCCTCCTGTGGAAAACGTGATCAAGTAATTAAGTACTGTATCACAAAAATGCACATAAAGGGAGAACTGAATAAAGATTGCACATTTGACTTTAATTCTGGCTTCTCTTCATTTTTGCATGTTTGGTGTTGCCACCTTAATGTTCTTTTAACGAAGGAGGTGTGTCTGTGTGAGTGAGAGAGAAAGACCCGACCTCAGGGGAGACATAAGCTTTTCCATTCTCAGCTGATTTCGAAGCCTTCATTTCTAGCAAGATGTTATTTAACATACTGAGGTGAAAGTTCAGTGCTCACGTTCCTATATGAACAGGAGAATTCAATACTCTTTACTAAGGGGGACAAGATTCCCAGGGGTTCTTACCGGTAAAGAGTCAAGCTACAGGGTGAAGCCTTTTCACTGGCGTCATCTTTGTTCATAAAGAAGCAATTTCGCTTTTCAATGTCAGAACGGGCATTGAACTAATCAGAAAGGGGAGCCAGGGAAGGGCGGGGTCCATAAAAGAAGAATATGTGGGAACATAATGTTAAAGAAAAAAACACCACTCGCTGTCAGTTAAGTCTTTCCATTAGTTACCTTTACCATTATGGATTCATTTTAAGATTCAGACTTCAACATACATAACTTTAAATCACTAACATCCTTCATGGCTCTGTGATTTGCTGGTTCCATATGTAGCCTCTTGGCCCATTTACTTGGCTCTGATTCAATTCTTGTTCTTCTTTTGGGTGCAGGATTTCTTTCTTGGGAGGGGGAAGGCGAGCAGGGGAAAAGAGGGATAGGGAGAGAGGGCAGAAAGAGTGAAAGAGAGGTAGAATGGGAGATGCAGAGGAGGAGAGAGACTAGGAGAGGGAAAAGAATGAGAAAAAGGACAGAAATGAAAGCTGGACCGAGACGAGGGGAAAAGAAAGGGACTGAGGAAGAAAGATGGAGAGAACGGGTAGGTAGGGAAGAACAGAGCTTCACTATGAGTGGGAGCTGAGAGCTGATTCTGACCAGTTGGCCCACTTTGAAGATGTTGGCCTGCGCCCAGAGCCCAAAATGTCACCAGCACTCCGCTATTCTTCCTATTTCAAGTTTGCTGAACTTTAATTAAGCTCACTGCACATTTGCTTGGGGTCTGGCCTGACAGCTGCATTGAATTTTGGTTTATTCTGTGATTTATCAGGGCCGCTGATGTGCACCCGGGTGATTTAGTGCTGCAAAAATACCTTGGAATGCAATGCAAAGCAATATCTGCATTATTAATAACAATAATAATAAAGATAAATGTTCCTCTCCTGAGCTTTCGATGGCCATGCCACTCAATTTAACATTTTAACCATGGCATGTGGCCTCTCCGTGGCACCTGGTTACGTCTGATGGATTCAAGCAGGCAAAGAAAAGATTATTTGTCAAACGCTCAGTTTTAACTGTACAATGTTTTGAAAGCTCTAGGTCAGAGCAGCCTGAGCTGCATTCCTGTCCCTGACATTGAACGAGGCTGAACTTTGTCACGTTATTAAGCTGTCAGCAGGGCCGGGGCGTTATTTAGATTTCTGGTGGGAACGCCTTGCATATGCTCGGGGTGCTCTAGTGGGATTATATCAACACCATTGTAAAACACACACAAATGAGCTGTGCTGTAATTACCACGTGCAGACCTCGCTCAGCTAGGCTAATGGGAGGCGAATGGGAATACCAGATAAACACTATTTTGCCGCTGGTGTGTTCATTCCAGGGGCAACAACAGAGACGTTTCACTTGAGGACAAGCCTGATTCTGCCTACTCCTTGCACAACCAAACCTCCATTCATCCTATTGTCATCAAAAACCATTTTTATAGCACAGAAACATGATCTGGTGCTTGACAAACACAGAGCAAGACACATTTCCTGCTCCAGATGGCTTGGTCCAAGGTAGATGGGACATGGGACAGCTGTTCTGTGGAGAGGCTGGAGGTAACTAAGGAATGCAGGATGAGGTCCGAGAGTTGCATACCCGAAAAATAAAGGAAATTATCATAACGCCAACCCATACAGGCAGCCAGGCTCAAATCTGGGGTGTCTGGCACTCGATACATGAGCTTCAAGCATATCATCTCTCTTAGCTGAGGTTGTTGGAGGCTCATCGTTCTCTAAGGGGCCTAGTCACCACTAGAGGGGGACTGAGCGCCACCCTATGCCAACATCCCATATATAGTAAAACACTCCTGTGGTAACAAAGGCTCACATAAAAATAACAGGGTCTGCTTTGTTAAGAAAAGATCATCAGCTTCTAGCCAGGCACAGTGGTAAAACCCACCATTTTCTGGCTACCTTTGCTGTTTGATCTACTAAAGGTACCAGGGATCTAATAAAACTCCAGGGCTTGAGAACCTGGTGACAAAGGGCATATATCTTGAGTCACGTCTCAAGAGGCTCGATATTGCTAACTCTTCTAGTTTCTTCTGCCAATCCATCCAACTCTTTATGGATGAAGATTCAGCCATCTTGTATTCATCCATTCTCCAGACTCCGAACCTGGCCCTTGATGCTCATCCCTTTATTTATTTATTTATTTATTTATTTACTTTTTGAATACGGATTTAGAATAGAAACAGACTGCAAAATATTTCCGGGTGAGATACTCTCAAAGTGGCAAAGATGAGGCCTGGTTTCAACTAGTTTTGTAGCAAGAGGGATTCCAAAGCTGAACTTGGACTAGACTTTGCACTGAAGGTCCATCCTAATTCTAAATATACATAAAAGAAAGAGAGTAGATCATAAAGGGTAATGATAGGCTAACTCAGGGTAGGTCTACAAAGGAAATAAAGCATGGATAAGCATCCCTGTCCTAGCTTTAATGTAGCTAGCATGAGTAATAATAGCAATGTAGATGTGACAACCTGGACTCATCATGGGCTAGCTACCCAACTGCAATTCCACCAGGGTTCTTGGGTGTGTACTTAGTCTGCTACATGTCATCACACTTTTGTGATTATTGGTCTCCACGTAAACTAGATTAAAGCTAGTGTTGGTATGTCTACCAGCGCTTCGGTCATGACTTCATTTGCTCTGTGTTTCACTGTATGTTGGAAAGAGAAAGAGACACAAATGGAAAATGAGATATTGCACAACGTCACAAGCGTGACTTTTTCTTCTTGATCCTTTTGCCATCTGGTGGGTTTGTCAGAAATTACAGGCAAGAATCTTGAATAACAATTGCTGTTTGTTTGAGCTCTTTGTGTTTCTTTTAGTCGATTATAGAACTACAAAGGATAACCAAGATCATCTAAGAGGAAAATTGACAATGGCTGCTGATCCAAGAGCACTATGGCTATGTCTACACTACAAAAGTTAAGTCGACTTTATTAAGTCGACTTAAAGTCGACCTTGTTAAGTTGACTTAGAGAGTTTCCACTAGACTCTTAAGTTGACTGACAAGGTCGATGGAGATACACAGCTCTGAAGGGAGCTGCGGCTCCCCAGGCTAGGAGAGCCATGGCTCCCGGGGAAAAGGGGAGCTATGGTTCCCAGGGAAAAGGGGAGCCCCGACTCCCCGGCAAGCAGGGAGCCACAGCTCCCCCTTGGGAAAAGGGAGCCAAGCGTGGCTCCCTGGGGACAAGGCTTGAGCTGCAGCAGTAAGGGAAATCCCCACCGCCCTGGCCTGGGCTGCAATGGCTGGGGTTTCCCTCGTTGCTGCAGCCCAGGCCGGGTAGCCCCACACGGCTCCCTTCTCCCCGGGAGCTGCAGCTCCTTTGTCCTGGGGAACCACGGCTCCCTTGTCCCCCGGGGGAAGCTGGGGCTCTCGGGGAGAAGGGAGCTGCAGCTTACTTCTTCCCAGGAGTCCATCTCCCCCTGGGGACAACTTGGACAAGAAAGCCATGCGTGGCTCCCCAGCAGAAGGGAGCCACATGGGGCTCCCTTCTGCCAGGAAGCTACATGCGGCTCCCTTCTGCGAGGGAGTCATGCAGGGCTCCCTTGTCCTCCCGCCCTAGGTTGATTTATGGAATAAATCAACTTAGGGCATCCACACTGGCTTAAGTCGACTTAAGAAGTCAACTTAAGCCTTAAGTCGACCTAAAACGAGGTGTTATTAAGCCTACTTAAGAAAGCCCTTAATTCGACTTAATAAAAGCCCAGTGTGGACGGGGAGTAGTTTAGGTGGACTTAAGCGTCCTTAAGTCAACCTAAGTTCCCAGTGTAGATGCACCCTATGATTTTTCTAGTTATAACTATTTCACCATTACCTAATTCTTCCCCATGTGTCTGTTGTATTCACCTACTGTCTCATCTCATTCTTAGACTGCAAGCTCTCTTGAGCAGGGCTCTGAAATGTTTTGGAGGATAGGATTAAAATTCACAATGATCTTGACAAACTGGAGAAATGGTCTGAGGTAAAAAGGGTGAAATTCAATAAGGACAAATGCGAAGTACTCTGCTTAGGAAGGAACAATCATTTGCATGCATACAAAATGGGAAATGACTGCCTTGGAAGGAGTTTGGCAGAAAGGGATCTGCAGTCATAGCAGATCACAAGCAAAATATGAGTCAACGGAATAATACTGTAAGAAAAGCAAACATCATTCTTGGATAAATTAGCAGGATGAAAGCAAGACACAAGAAGTAATTCTTCCGCTCTACTCCATACTGATTAAGCCTCAGCTGGAGTATTATGCCCAGAGAAGAATATTGTGTCCAGAGAAGAGCAACAAAAATGAGAACATGACTCGTGAGAGAAGATAGAAAAATTTGGATCTGTTTAGTCTGTAGAAGAGAAGACATGATGATAGTTTTCAAGTACATAAAAGGCTTTTACAAGGAGGAGGGAGAAATTTTTTCTCTTTAGCCTCTGAGGAAAGGATAAGAAGCAAGGTGCTTAAACTGCGTAACAGTGGTTTAGGTAGGTTGTTAGGCAAAACTTCCTAACTATGGCTATGTCTACACTGGGGAATTTAGGTCGACTTTAAAAAGTCGACTTTAATAAGTTGACTTAAAGGGGGCCTTATTAAGTCAACTTAGAGAGTCCACACTGGACTCCTAAGTCGACTTAAAGGGGGGCCTTACTAAGTCGACTTACAGAGTCTACCCTGGACTCTCTAAGTCAACTTGTTCGGTCCAGGGAGAGCCAGCCCCGCACGGGGCTGGATCTCCCCGGGGCAGCAAGCCCCTGAGTGGTCCCGGGGAGAAGGGAGCAAGGAGCTCCCTTCTGCCCCGGACCACTCGGCTCCCTTCTGTTCGGGACTTCCCAGGTCCTGGGCAGAAGGGCACCCTCCTAGCCTGGACCACTCGGGTCCCGGGGAGAACTTCCCCAGGACCCGAGTGGTCCAGGCCAGGAGGAAGAGCCGGAGACCCGCGCTC
>ML685887.1:1151405-1180107 GCA_007922175.1 Pelusios castaneus | reverse complement strand
ATAAATAAATCTGTTAGTCTTTAAAAGTGCCACAGGACTCTGTTGTCGTTCTACAATAGACTAACACGGCTACCCCTTTGGAATTTGACTCAATAGTTTTTGGTTTTGGTTTGTGAGTTTTGGTTTAACTTTAACATTCATTCTAACCCAGTATAGTGACGGTGAAGTTCCAAGTGAAGCTGGCACTTGTCTGTGCATTACGTCTGGAATCACAAAGATTCTTTTGGCCCAGAAAACTGAGTCTCTCAGTCCAAACTTCAGATCCTCACTCAAATTCCACAGTGATTCCTATCATCATAAAGGGCCAAATGAAGAATTATTCACATAGCTGCATAGATTCTTGGATTTTTAGGTCAACATAGGACCATTATGATCATCTAGTCTGACTTCCTGCATTACTAGCCATTACTCTGGACTGAGATAGAGCATATCTTTTAAAAAGGTGTGATTTAAGGACTTTGAACAATGGAGAATCCATTGCATCCCTTGATAAAATGTTTCAATGGTTAATTGGACTTAGTAGTAAAAAAAGTGCCCGTTATTTTCATTTGAATGTGTTTAGCTTCATCTTGCAGCCACTGAATCTTCTTATGCCTTCATCTGCTGTTTTAAAGAGCCCTTTAATATCAGAAATAGACTGAGCTTCTTAAGCCTATCACTGTCATGTTTGTTTATCAAATTCCTATCATTCTTTTGACTCTTTACTTAATCTTAATCTTTTCTTGATTCAATTTTTTAGCATCCTTTTGAAAGAACTAGACATAGTACTCTAGGAATGGTCTCACAAATGCTGTATGCAGAGCTAATTTGGCCTCCCTATTCCTATTTGATATTCCCCTTTTTATATGCCAGGAGATCATATTAATCCCCTTAGCCACAACATCTCATGGAGAGCTCATGTTCAATTGTTTAGTACTATGACTCCTAAGTCCTTTTCGGCAAAACTGCTTTCCCGAATACAGTCCCCTGTCCTATATATATATATTGTTCCTAAATGTATGAACTTGCATTAGTCTGCATTAAAAAAAACCCAATGATGTTGCTTTGAAACAAGCTTATCTGTAGCTCTCTGGAAAAAGATGAGTTTAGCATGGATTTAAAATCCTCCCCTTCTGCCTATTTCCAAAGAGCCTATCACTATGATATCAAGGTACTATCCTTTTTTCTGCAGATAGAAAAGGAAAGACTTTTGCCTTTTTTCCTGTTCGATCCATCCATCTATCTACCTGTCTTAAAAAAGGCATATAGGAATTGGAAAAGATACAGAAAAGGGCAATGAAAATTATTATGGCCATGGAAAAGCTTTCATACGAGGAGAGATTAACAAAACTGAGACTTAGCTTGGAAAAGAGATGGGTAAGGGGGGCGGGGGGTTTCCTAGCAGAGGTCTATAAAATAAGACTGGTGAGGAGATAGTAAATAAGGAAATGTTATTTACTCCTTCCCATGATGCACAAACTAGGGTGTCACCAAATGAAATTAGTAAGTAGCAGGTTTAAAATGAGCAAAAGGAAGTAGTTTTTTCACAGAACACACAGTCAATCTGTGAAACTCCTTGCATGTTGCAAAAGCCAAGACTATAACAGGATTCAAAGGAGAAATAGATAAGTGCATGGAGGCTCAGTCCATCAATAGCTATTAGCCAGAGTAGTTGGGGGTTCCTTTTTGCGAGAGGCTGGGAATGGCCGATGGGGTGGATCACTTGATGATTACCTGTTTTGTTCATTCCCTCTGAAGCATCTGGAATTGGCCACTGTCAGAGAACAGAATGCCCAGCTAGATGGGTCATTGGCCTGACCCCTTATGACTATTCTTATACTTGTATTGTCCTCATCATTTAATTTGGAGTGTTTAAAGATTATAACCAGCACATGATAAAAGATTATCACTTACACTTGCTCTAGTTTCATCTCTTATTTCTTCCAACATGGTAGGATTTTCCAAAGCTCTTCCCCATTGGCCTAAGTTTCAACCCTTTGAAGACAATGGTAAAGCTCTCATTGGGTGCGTCTACACTTATAAATTAAGTCGACTTAATTTACTCTGCCTCTACACTACAGTTTCCTTAAGTCGACTTAAGCAGCTGCTTAAATCGACTTAAGGAAAAATTAAGTTGACTTTATAAAACTTCATTTTAAGTCAACTTTGCTGGCTAAGTCGACTTGAGAAAGTCAACTTAGCCAGTGTGGATGTGGAGTAGCCCTAAGTCGACTTTAAGTTGACTTAGGGGGCTCCAGGGCTTCCCCACTGACCTCCGGGCCAGGGTGGCTGGCACAGCCACAGCCAGGCATGCCCCCCCAAAGGGCAGGGCAGAGCCCTGCCCACTCTGCTCCTATTCCCTGCCAGGGTCCCTGTCCCCCTTTGCCCCATTGTACCAAGGTCCAATGGGGCAAAGGCTGAGCCCCCTGGCACTTGGCAAGGGGTGCCCCTCCTGCCACTGTGGACCTGTCCCAGGTCCACCTAGCCCCTACAGGTCGACACAGGCGTCCAGTGTGGATGCTCTAGGTCAATTTTGTAGGGTCCCCTCTAAGTCGACTTAAAATTTGAGTGTGAACATGCTAAGTCTACTTAAATTAGCAAGTGTAGACATAGCCATTGATTTTAGCGGGAGCAGGCTTAGGTCTAACTCAGTACGCTTTTGGCAATCCTACCTTAAGAGGCCTGTAAAAGAAATCCTCCTTTTAGATTTTAAGCAACATTTTTCTACCGCTTAAGCTCTTCAGGGAGAATGCCAGAAACCCTAGCATCTCCTGACAAGTTTTTTACAATGAGAGATTGTGGCTAGCCTGACTCCTTGAATTATATAAACTTCAGTCCCAAATACACTGGCTACTGTTCTCTATATTGAATTGTATTTTTGGGATCAATAAACAGCTGCAAAGTCAAATTAGCAGTGTTTACTGTCAAATTAACATGGAAAGCGATACTTTCTGTGCTTTGTTTATAGCTTCGACGCAGCCTGCCCTGACGCTGGAGTGACTAAATGAGAACGGACAGCTCCCAATGGTAGATGCTCTTTTAGATCAAACAGCTGGAAAATTTTGTTTGTCTTATAAAATAAACAGTATCTTTTCAGGTTCATGTGCTCAGAATAATAGCCCTTATATTTCACCAGCTGTTTTTTATTTCATTGCTAATTGTATGTCTCGTTCTTCAACCAACTCACAGGCCATTGTCCTCTTGCTGATGTTGATTTAGGGAAAGAGAGAAAGAGAGTCTATTGTGTGTGCATGTGTGTAAGAGAGTGGGGAGATGTCTTAGTGGCTAGAATAAAGAGAGTGGCTTATAGTCATCAGTCTGTGGTACACTAAGCTTCTGAAGACATTCCCTAGCTTTTCAACACTGTCTCTTAGTTTCATTCTGGGGGATATGGTGTAAGAAAGATCTCGAACACATGCCCGTGACAGCTATGAAATGCTAGCTCAGTCCTGCTTCAGGGTGACTTTTTCTAAATGCACCTAGCACTGTAGTCTGAGAGATACCAAACATTTTTCATATCAAACTGGTAAGATTTCTAAATTTTCCATGAAAAGACTATATTACTTTTTATCAGCCTTTCGGTTAATTAGAAAACTAGATACACTGTTCTGAGCCGAAAAAAATACCTTTCACCATTTATTTGGCTCAGTTTTTCAGGGGTTGTCAGGAACCCAGGCAACTATGGGAACAATGTTTCCTGTTCCCACTCTTGGCTTTGCGTCATCTTCCATTCTGCCCCGGTAGCAGGAATACCTTTTTTATCCCCATGCAGAGGTTCTCTTCATTCATTCAGCAGGCTCTTCATCCTCTCCCCTCCTCATTAAAACATCTCCTGCACTCACTTCTTTTGCCCAGCATCCCGATTCAAGTAAAAGTTGTCGCCATGCAGTGAAATAAACAGCTATTTGGCCTCAATCCTGCAAGAAGCTGCAAGTGCCTTTCCACAGAGTTTGCCAAGCTCTTTCTGGTATGGATTGTCCTGTTTCATCTTGTCCTGGCCAGCAGAAACCTTGCTACATGCAGTATTCCATAGCAAAATGGTGGCACTGGAGGAACAGCCAGCATATTCTTTCACGTAATTTTTAATCACTTAGTAAACTTTTATTATCTTTGAGTTCAGTCCTGCGGGGTTCAAAGGGCCTCCTAAGAAGTGCTGAGAGCTGGACTCTGGAAGCTACCTGGCATGCAGAGCTACCACTTTACTGAAGCTACTACTTATGAACAATGCCACACCTTCCTGTGAGCCAGCAGGGCTGGGCGCCCTCAGTCATTCAACTACTGTAATATTTATCATTGAAGTGTCTAAGGAAAGGGCTGCTGGGGTTTGTAGTTCTGTAGGGCTGGACAGATAGCGGAGAATAGACTGTGTGATAGGCTGAGCTGGCAGCTACTCAAGAAGCTAGAAGCAAGTTGACATCCCCATGAAAATATGAAGAATGGGTGGAATCCTATAGATCCCTTTTCTAGACGATAGCAATGATGAAGGAGGAAGGAGAGCACCTGAGAGAGGCTTGGGTGGGGCTAGAGTGGGCCTAATTTCTGCTTCTCAACCCTACAGCAGAAATTGGATTGTCCTGGGTTGGATGAGCTGCTAGGATCCAACTGAGGCCAAAGGGCAGATCTGAATCTAGAGTTCTAGATCCGGACAGCAGCAGCAAGAGTTCTGGGACTTAGTTGTTCATTCCAACTTTCTCCTTCTCTCAGAGTAACAGCAGTGTGCTATAAAGTAAATAACATATCAGTGCACAAAAATCCACTGAAATATGTTTTAATATTATAAGTGCCCCTTTACCATTGGTTTGGGTCAATGCTACTCCCTCGGTAAAAGAGGCTTGTCATGGCTGTTTGACTGCTCTGAGGTTGAACTGTAACATGACAGAAAGGGACAATTGATGACGATTTGTCTTCCTGTTTCCCGTTGCTCTATTTTATCGGATGGATACCCATTACTTGCATTGGTACATTTTACAAAACCTTATTAAAAGCTGAGCTATTTCAAAGGAGCAGTAATGGTTGTTATGTTTTTATTATCTCTTTTTAGCATAGCATCATATAATGGGGTACACTGATACTTTAAGAGGGAGGAGGGAAGACATCAGGGCCACTATCCTGTATCTGGGAACAAACATCCCAGCCCAGGTCATTAATGCGCTCAAAATAGCTAGGTAGGCATTGCTTTGATGTTGCATCTCCGGCAGGAGCACAATCTCAAGCTCAACAAAGTCCAAGTTCTAGCCTGAATCACAACACTCACACAGCTGATTTAGTGTGTTAGCATGAACCCTACAAACATAAGTCTGTTGGACTGGACTGGGAGGCTTGCTCTCAGAGGTAGTGTAGAGATACCCATAATAGCGCTCTATTCCAGGGTTGCACCTTAATGACAGACCTGTAGGACAGAGCAGGTGACGGTTGAGAAAGAGGACATGGTCCCATGGCGGAAGTTTGTGATTTGAGAGAAGACCTGGGCTGCTGGAACTGTTCAGGGTGAAGGACGGAAGCTGTGAAGTATGGGTGGATCAAGGCTTCTCTCTTTCAGGAGGCAGTGCTCTTATAATATGTAATCCCAGGCCTTCACAGTAAGGCATGCTGGGAAGATGGGACTAGGTACAAGAAGCCCCTTCCCTCATAACAGCAGAGGCTGTGGAGGGAGCCCTGCAACATATCAACTATCTGCCAAGTGCTTTGTAAGAAAAGAAGAAAGGCAAGGCTCCTACCTGGAGAATTTTCAGTTTAAAGAGACATGTAGATTGGGGACTGGGCTTAACTATTAGAGAAATGACTAAGCAATGGAAGCAGCAAATGCCTTGCCAGAAATTCCACAATTTTGATTTAGAATGTTCTGCTTTTTTCTCACCTGGTTTGGCAACACTACCTGGATGAGAGGACGGGTGTTATGTAACCCTTTTGGGTGATGGATTGTTTTAAGGATTGTAAAGAATTCCTGGAAATATTTGTACCCCTTGATTATGACAAGTTTTGACTGGATCATTCTCACTTGGCAGAGATGGAGCTATGATTTTAAAGAAATAGCTGCTGCCCACTTTTCCAAGTCAACATTTAAAAATAAGTGTAGGATTGTCACTGGGCAGAAAAGCATTTTAAGTCTAATTCCTTTGTGTCATTTGAAGATTAAGGTATAACAGATAATGGGCCAAAAGCTGCCTTCTGTTAAAATCTACTTAATCCAGGGTAGTGACATGGGTTTCACAAAGGGCACAATATGGTCCACTTTTTTTTTGTTTAGGGTTTAAGTGGGAAAAGTATTTTCATGTGTATATTTTTCCCAACAAAGTGCCAGTCTTTGAAATAAAATCCATGCGGTCTTGTTGACTCTCACTGCATGTAAAATCAAGAGCCGAGTGAATCTGATCTATGATCTGTTGTTTGTGGTTCACTGACCATATTTAATTGCTGAGCTGGCTGGTGGTGGGTTCTTCTCAGTCATAATATTATAATGCCACCATTTGTTAGAGGGCTGGTGCGCACTACAAGTACTCTGAATGGCCGGTTGTGCCTGTCAACAGGTAGCCAGCTACTGCAAGAGATGTATCCAGTGTTGTACATACATCATGTGTTTTATTGCAGTGCCAACTCTTTACTGTAAAGATGGCACCTCTGCTAAGTGAAGAAAAAAAAAAGTGCCTCCTCCTGGTTGAACTGTCCTAAATTTGCCTTATCTGGGAGGCACTTTTTCCTCCTCTTCCAGAGCTGCGTGTTGGAGAAATCACCTATAGGTGTGCCTGGTGACAGCAGCCAGATGCCGGTGTTGTTCTACTGGCTGGGTTCCCTGTGTGTGCCATTGACTTTCCCTTGCAAGATACCACAGCTGACACGTGGATGAGGAGATGCTTGTATTCGAAAGGCAACCGGCTACTTAGTGAGTCGAAAGGGGAAGTTGCTTCCTCTGGCCGAGCCAGCAAGAGCCGAACTCAGCCCATCTCAGCAGGAATTCACTCTTTGCTGAGCGTACAGGCTGCATCTTGCTCTTAGTTTCCTACCACATTGTGCAGCCCCTCACATCTTCAGTAAGGAATGGGATAAATGGTAGAAGCAGGAAAGCCAATGAAAGGTTAAACCAGCCTCCAGCTGAGCATCTGGCTCGAGCACTAGCTGTGTCCATGAGTGAGGGCAGGCCACAGAGAAAATTCTAGGGTTGGTCTCCAGCGTTCATAGAGGTCTTATACATTGCTTTCTATATTTTCTTCTTCACAGCGACAGCCTCAATTGCTCAGCTTATTCTTTGGCTTCAAATATGAAGCTCAGACCTTGGATTTAGACTTGGCAACCCTTGGCTTGGTTTGGCTCCATCTCCAAGCTTTCATGTTTCTCCAGACCTATTAAACTTAGTACTTAGAGGGCATCTTTCATGCAGGGATCTCAAAGCGCTTTAAAAACAAGCAGATTCTGGTCCTGTATCATCTTTTGCTTCAGCACCCAACTTGTAGGTGTCTTATTTTCCTACAGGTGGTGCTATGCTGGTGGTTTCCTCTTCAGGCCCAAATTAAGGCTTTCAACTCCATGAGAGTTAAGCTTCAGTGAGTCTGTAACATTAAGGGTACCTCCCAGTTGAAACTAATTGGAGCCATACTCCAATATCCGTGCTTATTTCCAAAAGACTATAATGATACCAGCCAGACTGTTTGCTCAGTGTCAGTCTGAATTTAACTCCACACGACTTTGTTTTATTTTAATTTGACATTATTTTCATGTTTATTTTACCTAATAAGTGAATCATTTAACTATAAAAGACTAATTTTGGAGGGTTAAGGATGGAATTCAGGAATGGGTGAAGCTTGGAATAACCACTGACCTGCTCAATTATATTGGAATATGGCATGAACAGTGATGTCACATTAATGATGCAGGCCAGACGCATAGGGATAAACACAGGCCAGACATTCTCCTTTTACTAGAATTGAAAATGCCAATATATTTGTTCAGAAGCAGGGAGGAAATGGTGTTGATTTAATTATAAAGACACCATAAAGTTTCCCCAAATTAAAATGTGTTGAACGTACTGTTCACTTCTAAATCAGGGGATGGATTTTAGTAGGATGTTGAAGATATTGGCCTCTATAAAACACTAATTCTTTAAAAAAACGACATAATGCTAAAGACTACAGTCAAGATTTTCAAAGGTGCCTATTGGTTTGGGGTTATTTTCTGGGTGCAAAACCTGAAACACTTTAAAGGGACCTAGAATCAGCACTTTTCTGAAAATCAGCCCCTTTACGATATATTGAGTACCCAAAATCAGTAGTCACATCTGAAAATCTTGGCCTAAATGGCTAATTCTCCTCTCACCATTGCAAAACCACATGCATTGTAAGGAGTTATTTTTTATTTATACTGGCGGGTACGTGCAATTTCTTTTGAGATATTTTGATATCTGCTAACTTTAAGGGAATTTTTATCTAGCTATAGGTTTTGTGCATTTATTTGTCATCAAAAAATTGAAAATGAACAGAGCTTTCCATTGAAATTGTCAACATTTCATTGAAGATCTGGAAATCAGTTTTATTCAGCTGAAACCCCAAAGCAGACACTTTTTCACACACAAAAAAAGTTTGTTAGGCACCCCATTTTCCATTAAAAAAAATAGTTTCATGTGAAAACTTTTGACCAGCTCTATTAAAACATGTCACTTCACAATCCTTCTAAATAATGTTTCACAACAAGCAAACATGGAAGGAAAGAAAGGTGGATTTGACTTTAGTCCCTTAGAGGACAAATATACTAACAAATCTATGACCAGCTAGGATTTGCCATTGAGCCATGGAGTTTCAGGCCATAAGGGCCCATAAGATCATGTAGTCTCACCAGTATATATTAACTTTTACCCAATTACCGGGATGCTGAACCCAATAACTTGTGTTTAGACTAAAACTAAAGCTAATCTTTCAGAAAACCACCCACTTTTGATCTGAAGACATCAAGGGTACGTCCACACTGGAGTCTTAGGTCGACTTAAGGACAGTTAAGTCAACCTACAGACTGCTGCATCCACACTGGGCACTTATTAAGTCGACTTAAGCACTTCCTTAAGTCGACTTAATAACACCGCCTCTTAAGGTCAACCTAAGGCTTAAGTCGACTTTATTAAGTTGACTTAAGCCAGCGTAGATGGGGAATAGCCCTTAAGTCAACCTAATTGGCCTCCAGGCCTCCTCGCAGAGTTCCTGGTCACTCCTCGTCAACCTAGCACCTGCCAGTGTGGACGCAGGGTTGTGGACTCTAAGTCGACCTAACAAGGTTGACTTTAAGGAGACTTAAAGTCGACCTTGGTTAAGTCAATTTACCAGGGCCTCCAGAGTAGATGCACCCCAAGTGATGGAGAGTACCCCACTTCTCTTGATAGTTTTTTTCCAGGAGTTAATTATCCTTCTTGTTAAAATATGTCTAATTAACTATTTGAATTTGTCTGGCTCCAACATCTAGTCATTGGTTCTTTTTCTGCCTTTCTATGCTAGATTAGATGGTCCTTTGGTATCCAGTGTTGTCTCCCATGAAGGAATTTACGGGTTGTAATCAAATCTCCTTTCAATCTTCTTTTTGATAAACTCTGAGACATTTAAGTATCTCACTGTAGGGAATATTCTTCAGTCTGCAAACCACTTTTGTGGCTCTTTTCTGCACCTTTGTCAATTTTTCAATATCCTTAAAAAAAATTGGACACCAGAAAAATACACAGTATTCTAGTATGAATTGCACCCACCCCACACCCAGAGGTAAAATCACCTTCCCATTCCTATTCACTATTCCCCACATCCAAGGATTGCATTAGCCTTTTTTGCCACATCAGTGCAATAGGACGCCACACTGAGGATATCACTTTAGGATGCAATCACTCATTTTGTAGATATGGTCTGCATTCCTCTTCATTTAACCACATTAAATGCATTTTGTTTGAATGAGCCCATGTTACTAAGAGAGCCTGATCTGTCAGTATGACCACACTGTCCTCATCATTATTTAAATAATGACCACTGATCTTAGTGTCATCGCAAATTTTATTAGTTGTGATTTTATATTTATCTCCATATCACTGATGAAAATGTGGAATTGTGCAATCCTACTACCAATCCCTGTGGAGCCCCACTAGAAACACCTGCATTCGATGATGATTCCCCATTAAAAACTACTTTTTAAATATCTCTCGGGGTGCGTCTTCACTTACAAATTAAGTCGATTTAAGCTTGCTTAAGTCGACTTAATTTAATCTGCGTCCACACTACATTTTCCTTAAGTCGACTTAAGCAGCTGCTTAAATTGATTTATGGAAAATTAAAGTTGACTTTACTAAACCTAGTTTTAAGTTGACTTTTCTGGCTAAGTCAACTTTAGAAAGTCAACTTAGCCAGTGTGGACACAGAGTAGCCCTAAATCAACTTTAAGTCGACTTAGGGGGCTTCAGGACTTCCCCACTGCTCTCCCTGCCAGGTTGGCTGGCACAGCCACAGCCTGGCATGCCCCCCCACAGGGCAGGACAGAGCCCTGCCCACCCTGCTCCTATGCCCTGCCAGGGTCTCTGTCCCCCTCAGCCCCCATTGTACCAAGGTACAATGGGGCAAAGACTGAGCCCCCTGGCACTTGGCAAGGGGTGCCCCTCCTGCCACCGTGGACCTGTCCCAGGTCCACCTAGCCCCTACAAGTCGACACAGGCGTCCAGTGTGGATGCTAGGTCGATTTGGCAGGGTCCCCTCTAAGTCGACTTAATTTTTGAGTGGGGACATGCTAAGTCGACTTAACAAAGTTGACTTAAAGTTGACTTAAATTAACAAGTGTAGACATAGCCTCAGTTAGCCAGTTCTTTACCTCTTTAATGGGTGCGCCATTGATACTGTATAGTACAAATGTTTTAATTGGAATTTTATGCAGTACTAAGTCAAATGCCTTACAAAAGTCCACATCTATGCATCTATTGTTGTCAACAAAATTTATAATCTCCTCAAAGAAGGAAATCAGGTTTGTTTGACAGGACTTATTTTCCATGAAACCATCTTAATTGATATTATTTATAATTCTATCATATAATTTTTTAGCAGATGACTTCTGTATCAACCCTTCCATTATTTTGCCTGGGATTGATAACAGGCTAACCAACCTATGTTTACCCCAGTCATCTCATTTGTCCTTTATGAATATCGACATAACATTAGTTTTACTATTAGTATTATTAGACTAACACAGCTACTCCTTTGAAACTTATCAACATGCAAGACACTGACAATAGCCGTATAAAGTGGAGAACCCACAGAGTTAGAATTCATATGCAAATTTGACACCAAAGGGATTAAAAAGTTCAAGCCTCGGGAAGGGACAGAAGTTCCTTGTGACATGTTTCAGTTCATTTTTTATTTTTTTGAGGCACTCCCAGGAGCAGCCCTAGGCCCAGCTGCTCTGACACAGGAGTCAAATAGAAGAGGTGCCTTGGAGGGGCAGAAGATAGCAGACTGATGACAGGTGGTGTGAGGGGCACTGTTTGTGTAGGATGCTGATGCATTGGGAAGGGAGGAGAGATTTTAAAGTGATCAGAAGACCAGGTCAGAAGAAGAGAGTCTTTCACCACATGGCCAGAGCAGTGGTCAAGAGAGGTTGCTAGGTGACAAATGAGCTGCTCCATTATACCACCAAGAGGCCTGCCTACTTTGAGTGTACTTGTCTACACTGACATCTTTGATTTGCTTTTCATAATATTATTCACTCATCTAATTTCTTATTTCCACGTTATTGTTCCAATATCCAAACAGTTGACAAAGGGCTTATCATGAGCCCTCCTGGTTTATTGAGTTAAGTAGCCCACCTGAAAGAAAATGAGGAGAAAGTGACAGGAACTGATCTGCGAACTGCCATGCCTTGGACATTTCCAACGCCTTTAAAAATATTAGGCTTGTATACACTTCTGTAGACAAATTACATTGGGGCAAATTCTGCTCTCACTAATACCAGTGCAACCCGTTGAAGTCAGGGGATGGTTTTATATAAAGTCAGGCTTGGGAAACCCAAACCAAATGTGATTCTGATCTAACAGGATGGTCTTCTGGAGAAGGCATAGGATTGGCACTCAGGATATATGGGAAAAAATTCTGATTCTGCCACAGTCTTCATGTCTGACCATGGGAAATTGATTTTAATTTCTCTGGGTTTCAGTTTCTTATCTGTAAAATAGGATTAATTATACTGTGTATGGGTGATAATATGAGTGCTATATAAGGATCTAGATAGATCTGGTTCATATTTTATCTGAGGTCTCGAGGTTTCAGAAAAACATTTCTGACCTAGAGTCACTTCTAATTAATTTCATTTTTAAAAACTTCCAGCTGCTTTCTTTGGGTTGAAGATTATCATTTTGGAGTGAATTTTTAGGCTGACTCATAAAGTTCTCAAAATCATAGTATCTAATGAAAATGCAGAATTACTGACTTGATCATCATAAGTTTCATAATTACTTAATTTGCATTCCACAACCATAATAAACCTGAACATACATTTTTCTTCCTCTAAAAGGGAAGCTACCAGGAAGGAAAAAGTATGATATAAGAAACACATATGTTACAGCTATGGTGTCCATCAACTCTTTTTATACCATAAATGCTGCAAAAAATGAATGATTTTTTAACATATACTATACCCTAATAGTGATAGAAGAAGATTACAAAAAGAGAAAAATTCATTTTACTATAGGATCAACTCTGTTCTGGGTATAGATTATGTAACTCATTATTATTGATGAGAGAGATATGTATATCAACAGGAAAATAGGTTCCCCTGCAGTCAGATAACCTGTATCAAGTCCATTGGCTTAAATAAATTTGTCTTGCTCAGACTGGAGCTCTGTTAGTTATCCTTGCTGCACCAGAGTATACTGATTGTTAAAACTTTCATGGCTGGCTTTTGTCTTTGTGGCTCTATGGGCCATGAGCCTTCCAACAAAATCCTACACAACAGGAAGAAAAAACCTTCAATGCTAGGGAGATAGCACATTAATATAGCGGTTCACAGAACAGCATTTGGAGGAAGACATTGCTGCTTAGAAATTGACCATGGTGGTGTGATGAACACCACAAGTTCCTCTAATTTCAAAGGCTAAGTTGCCAGTTAGCAGATGATGATACCCATGTCCTTGGCGATGTCTACACTGGCAATATAAGTCGACTTAAGGAGGCTTAAATTGACTTAAATTAAGCCGTACCCACACTAGCTTTCATTAAGTCAATTTAAGAAATTCCTTAATGAACACTTAAGTTGACTTAATAAGAACCACCGGGTAGGTTGACTTAAGCCTCCTTAAGTCAACCTAACCCTTCTTTAGGTCCACCTAATAAGAACCGCCTATTAGGTTGACTGAAGCTGCTTAGGTCGACCTAACCCTTCTTTAGGTAGATCTAAGCCCAACGTGGACGTTTAAGTCCACTTTGATAAGTCGATTTAAGGGTGGTTAGGTAAAATGATCAGACAAGTCCACAAAGGCTTGGGCCTACATGAAAGCTGAAGAACTTATAAGTAGAACTATGGAAATGAGAGGGGTCTGTCTGCCCATCTAGGTAATCATCAGCTCATCAGTTAGTAATACCATATATTATTAAGGTTGTTTGTCAGTTCCCATTATAAAACTTTGATTTCAGTTGCTTACCACTTGGCAAACTTTAATGGTTAGGACTGAAACTTGAACAATTTGAGCTCAGATCCTGCAGTTATGAGGATCACCAAAAAAAGCCAACGAGCAAATTAGTAATTCTGCCTTCAGATCAGGGTTACAATTGTGGGGCCCTCTGATGAATGTTGAAATTTTCTGTAATATTTTCATGAGATGGCTATATGACTCTGTACTTATCACCTTAGCACCACTATACATTGGGAAGAAAAGCATTGATTTTCTCCCTAAAACATGGGAGATTGAGCTAGGTGTATAAGACAGAGCCAATAGGAATCTATGGCTGGAATCAGTCATTGGATGGTTGATTAGAAAACCCTACAGAGACAGTGGGGAACCCCAATGACCAAAACTTAACACCTGACTGCAGAGGCAGCTGAACATATGAACACAGCTTTGCTTGATCCAGAGATCAAAGACAAGAAGCGTCATCTATATTAAGAGCTGAGCTCTCAAAGACACAGGCACGCACCTGGAACTAAAGATAAAGGCACAGCGACAGAGAGAGAGAAAACACCAAAATGACTCCTCCAGGGAGTCTTGGCTTGGTGTTTGGCCAGTCTGAATTCTACCCTAAACTTTGCCTCCCTATGCTAAGCAAAGGATTTCAGATTCTGAATGCCAGGAGACTGGCATGGTTGTCCTGCTTTGAAAAAGCTGTGTAGTGTCACTGCAAATACTCACAAAGGCTATATCTACACTGGCAAATTAAGTCGACTTAAGGAGGCTTAAGTCAACTTAAACAAAGCCGCGTCCACACTAGGCTTTCATTAAGTTGACTTAAGAAATTCCTTAAGTCGACTTAATGAAGGCTTAGGTCGACTTAATAAGAACCACCTATTAGGTCAATTTAAGCCTGCTTAGGTCAACCTAACCCTTCTTTAGGACGACCTAAGCCCAGTGTGGACATTTAAGTCCACTTTGTTAAGTTGACCTAAAGGCAGTTAGGTCGACTTAACAAAGTGGACTTAGTCCACGTCCAGGGACAGCACTTTAAGTCAACTTAATAAGGTCGATTTTAAGTCAACTTAAAGTCGACCTTATTAAGTCGAGTTAAAAAAGTCAGCCTAAATTTTTGTAGTGTAGACGTAGCCAAAGAGCATGGCACCCTGAAGGGACACAGTACAAGTCTCCCTACGTTGTCTGGGCCATCTGAGATTCACCCCAGGGAGTCCAGTGGGAGACAGACCGAAATCACTGGGCCCTGAAGGCCCAGTGTGAGAGTCTTGGAAGTCATGGATCTGCCCATGTGGAACTGTGTGGATTCTTGGAGCATGGCACTCTAATGGGGTCACTCCCAAGGGACTGGTTAGAGGCCAGGGCAAAGCCAGATCTGGTGGATCTCTGACAGGGCCCATACTTTATTGATTAAACACACTGAATAATGAGGAAAAAAATATGGAATAGCTTTTCATTGAGCATGCAATGAATAAGGCATGGTTCCTGTGGAAAAATTGTTTATGGTCATAGGGTTAGAGACTATCATAATGCATCATAGAAGGAGACAAATAAAGGTTGCACAGGCATTTCCTAATATTTAATAACTTGAATTTGCACCCTTAATAATGTTGTTTTCATATTTATTGATATTGTGTGTGTAATATCCTAGTCCATTAGCAATTCTAAATTACACACACTGGGATCTTTGAATCTCTTATTTCTTTCTCCTTCTCAGATTAAGTTTTTAATCTGTGCTGTTAATGATACCTGTTGTCTTGGACCATGCAAGGTCAGAAGGAGTGGGTTTTGCATTTTGATCTGAAGGTTTTATTCTGATCTTCTTCAGCAATGAGCTCCACTCTTAGAGCAATCTGCTGAGGGAGTGCTGCTTTTCCACTGGGTGCTAGTGAAGCCTAGCTTTTGTATGAGACCATTAATTCAGAGAGTGATCCCCAATCAGCTCAGTGAGGAGTTATTCATTGTCTTGCGGAACAGTGATGTATTCTGTACAATGCTTTAGCATGATAGGTACTTTTAGAACATCTTGTTTCCCAGAAGATCTTAACAATTGGACAGTCTCAAAACGGCTCCTAAAATACCTTTCACCTTTATTCTTTAAAATGACCTGAAAGGTAACTTGTTCCCATGATAACATATAAGAAGTGAGGAATTTATTTTATTAAAATTTAAAATCAATACCATCCATTCACTCCACCTAGATTTTTATTCCTTGTTCATCACCCTGTTAATGGAAAAATTTCAGACTTATCCAAATCAAAATTGGATGATATTCCATAATGCTCCCTGTTCTTTCTGGTCTCTATTTCTGAGAACAGAACGTTTTTATTTTTGTTTTCTTGTTTTCCTTTTCCTTCTGCTGCTTTGCCCATGGAAAAGCCATGTCTAATAATCACAACACATCATTCTTTCTCTTTCCAACTCTAACTCACAGATATATTCCAGCTCATGTAAATTAAAAGGATGGAGATTAGAAAAAATTGAAGATGGAATCTTTGTATTCCTATGTATGTCCGCAATAAGTAGAGACTAAAGGTCCTGAAGTACAGGAGTCCTCTTTAACAGCCATTAAAGCCTGCAAGCTATAGCCCAGATATGTGCAGTCTGTTTGTACTTCTTTACGCATCCTTGATCACAATGGAGCCCAGAGACAAGAATCCATGACTGAGGCTTTGAAAAAACTACCTTAGATCGTTGAGCAACTGAATTCATGAGGTCAAATTCCAAAGGGGTAGCCGTGTTAGTCTATTGTAGAAAGACAACAGAGTCCTGTGGCACTTTTAAAGACTAACAGATTTATTTATCGCATGTTAGTCTTTAAAAGTGCCACAGGACTCTGTTGTCTGAATTCATGAGATAATTGTTTTCCTCTTTGTGGTGTCTCTTAGCTTTCTGATTCATAGAGGATTAAGTAGTTGATGACTGCATTTTTACCTAGTATACTTTTGCACAGAATAGTCTGGTGTCTGTCTGAATGCAAAATTAACTTATAATATTTAAACAAACCCCCCAAAAGTTAAAAGAACATAGTTTAAGTTGCACAGTAAAGCCAAACACTCAGAAGTTGGGAAATGCCAGAATTAAGCCTCATCCCAAAGCAAGTGATGACCCTGCTGTGGAAATGATTGTGCCATGAAGGAAATTGTCTGAAGGACCCTTGTTTGTCTCAGAATTTGGGAGGTGCATATCGAAAAGGCAGGGCCTGCAAGAAGAGAAAGGATAGTCTCCATTTCCCACTCAGGCTCCAACCATCAGTGCTGGAGAAATCTCACAATATATGGTATTTTTCCTAAAGTCTTAATGGCTGGAACCGAAAAAGAGCTGAGATTCTTATGCACTCATTTAACATGAAGAGTAAATATTTGGCCTTCAGTAGTTGTGGGGAAATGTTTGAAAAATACAACCCTAGTGCAAAGCCTCTGGAACCAGAATCTCAAGGTTGGCAATATTGCAGTCTGCTTGCCCAACCAGTTCCAGTCTACAATCCAGACCACTGCTCACCTCTGCAGGTCTAGCTCTTCTTCCTTGTTCCTTACAGTCAGGCAGCTTCTTCCTTTATTCTATCTGGGCACCAACAGAGAGAGCAGCAAGAGCGTATTTCCTGCTCTTTGTTCCTATACCCAGCACTACAGGAGCCCCAAGCAGCCAGGAGCAGAAATTGCTTGAAACAGCAGCATTGAGCTGGAGCATGCTCAGTGGAGACGGAATCTCCAGCAAATTTAGTTGCAAAACTCTAATAAGTCTTTACTGAGCATGTGCAAATTTAGATTCCTCGGAGACTTGTAACTTGGCCAAATTTGGGTAGGCTTTCACAGGAAGAGAAAAAGGCACATCTCTCACACCTTGCCAGATCTCTGCTCTGAATCATGGAGCTGGTAGAGCTTCACAGTGCAATGGCTGCATATTTTTTTTAAGATGGAAAAGTAATGTATTTTTCCCTAGCTGCCGCCTCAGAAATGGCTGAGCCATTTTTGCTAGAATTCACCCAAAAGCAGACACACAACATGGAAAATTTCAGCCCAAGCATTAGGCAAAGATAGAAGCAACTAAACATATAGTCTTATAATGGGAAGCTCAGGGCAATGTTAACTATAGGCAATCTCACATCTCTTTTATATATTTATAGCTATATAGATAGCTACATATTTTCCTCTAGCAGTCAATGAACCTTTCTTAAATGAAGTTTCCAGAGGGGTAGCCGTGTTAGTCTGTGTACAGCAAAAAACAATGAGAGTCCTGTGGCACCTTATAGACTAACAGATTTTCTTCAGCATAAGTTTTCGTGGGCTATAACCCACTTCGTCAGATGCAGTTATAGCCCACTAAAGCTTATGCCGAAGAAAATCTGTTAGTCTATAAGGTGCCACAGGACTCTTGTTGTTTCTTAAATGAAGGTTTTGGTAAGGAGAGTGGGACATTAAATCTGGATTTAAAATGAGATTGATTCTTGATTTTGCCGCTACCCCTTTATTAAGACAAAGATGTCCTGAAAACCTCAATTTGCTGAAGGCAAGATATGCAAAGGACATAACAAATGCCACAGTATTCTCATGGCTATCTTGGGATGCCCTGCAGGGACAGAGACAATATGAGGTGACTTAGATAGCCAGTCACCCAGTTCAAATGTGAGATACTCAAAAGAATTCTTTCAGTCAAAAGCAGTTGGCTTTGGGCCTGATCCAAAATGAATTGCAGTCAAGAAGAGCAAATTCCCTCAAGCACACTATTTATTACCGAGGAGACAACAGTGACAGAGTGTGGATGGTCATAAATTAAACTAAGATTCCGGTGCCGGGAAAGGGCCGACAGAGCAGAGGTCTAACTGCAGCATGCGCTGTGACTTTTCTGCTTGAGTCCTTTGGGAAAGCAGTAGGGCCATCTTGGTACAAGCCACTGTGAAATGGCAGAACATTCCTGTGGTTGACTCTGTTATAATTTGCTTTAAAAATATTTTGGATGTCTTCCTTCTTTGGTGGGGTAGGGAAAGGGGGAAAGAGGAGGGAGAATTTGAACCTTTAAACCCAATGCTTTGGCTATGTCCCTGCTTACAATAATATGAGAGGAAGAAGGAAATATGAGCTTGAAAGAACAGTAGAGCTGCTTGACTGATAGCAGCCGTTGTGAATTTGGCATTTTTTGATCAAATAATGAATGTCTATGCATTTAGATTCTCCCTACACCATACCCTTGTTTTCCAAAAACAGCTCCTCATGATGGCTTATAAGGGCAGCAAAAAGCCTGTTGTAACAACCTTACGATAGCTGGCATTTCACAATCTACAGTAACGGACACCAATATAAGAACCCGCAAAGACAGATACCACAGATACCATGTCAAAACTTAATTGCCACAAGAAGAGGAAGAGAATTCAGATACTTTACTTCTTCCAGAATGCATGTCTTGGTCATGTGAGTTGAAGAGAAATTTCTGTGAGAAGTTACCTCACAGTAACTCGCAGGCAGAAAGATAGGACTCAGGAGTGTTGGATTCTGATTTTAGCTATAAGTCTCTTCATCTCTGTTTCCTTTCTATAAAAGGAGGATAATGATATTGCCTCCTGTTAAAGTGGTTTGAGAATTACTGATAAAAGCACTCTATAAAAACAAATAATGTATTATTATTGTTGTTGTTATTGTTATTATTATTATTGACAAAAGACACAAAGTTGAGCAGTTCTGATTCCATCCAGGGGAGGGAAGTGTTTTATATATACACACCACACATTTCTTACAATCATAGGCTATGTCTACACTTGCAAGTTAGGTCGAATTAAGGAGGCTTAAGTCGACCTAACTTAGTCCCTGTCCACACCAGGCTTTCATTAGGTCGACTTAAGAAAATCCATAAATCGACTTAATGAAAGCTTAGGTAGACTTAATAAGAATGGCCAGTTAGGGCGAACTAACCATTCTTAGGTCGACCTGAGCACAGTGTGGATGCTTAAGTCCACTTTTTTAAGTCAACCTAAGGGCAGTTAGGTTGACTTAACAAAGTGGACTAAGTCCACATCCATGGACGCCACTTTGTTAAGTCGACTTAAAGTTGATCTTATTAAGTCGACTTAACAAAGTCGACCGAACTTTTTGTAGTGTAGACATAGCCATAGAATCTGGAAGGGATCTCATAGAGGTCATTGAGTTCAGTCCCATGACTTTGAAGTCACAGATCAGAAGTCATGGCTCTGTAGCTAAGGCTGATCACTGTATAATTTCTATCGGATTTGTGCTAGTTTCCTGGAAATTTTTCAGTTAGTAACAGTGAAACTTCAAACATGTTGGTGCCCAGTCCTGCAGCACTTATTTTTGGGCATTGTCTATAAAAATGTTAAAAACCAGAGCACAGTTTAAAACAATGGACTGGGGCAGACTTCAAGCCACAGAAAACAAGAAAATTCAGGGATAAGGCTGCCACTTCATCAGTATGGCACTGTAGCGGGCTGTTTGAATATTAAGAAATTGGCAAACTGAACTGTTTGGCTTAGGGTCACAAATATAAATAGCAGTAATTGTGGACAGTGGAGAGTTGGGGGGTAGGAGGGAAGGATTAGCCCTTTCCAATCTCAAACTTTCTCAGGCTTCCAAAATCGTGAGTTTAACTAAACACATTTGCACTCTGAACTTTTCTGTACACCCAGGAGAGTTGGAAACTGTCTTTACTTTCTTTTATTGGAGGTTGAAATCCTTACACTATCACCCAGTCCAGAAGCTGGGGCCTAAAAAATTTACCAAATATCCTGTCACTCATGGTATAATGATTGGAGGTTGGCAATGGTGCAGTGGACACTTGCACTGACGGAATATTTGCCAAATTCTATCTTGGGCCTGTATTTTTTTTGATGAAGGCAAGTGATGTGTTATTGTCATGGTAAGGATGGATGAGAACAATCTATGCCTAGTTTTCAAGGCAGATTTTTGAGGCAGTGAAGTTTAAGATTGCTGGAAGAGAGTTAGAATTTCTGACTAAGGTGGATGTCAGGTTGGCCACCTCTAATTTGTGAGTAGTACAATCCCAGGGCAGCTAGTCTCCAGAAGACATAGTAAATGAGACGTTGACATGAGGGGAAAATGTCATTTGAATATTTTATTTTTAATTGAAGATGCTGGAGGCTAGTGGTTTCAGTTAGCACCTGAATTAAGTTAGCACCTAGTCCCTGATTCAGTAAAGTGTTTCCATTCAGCACGTGCTTACGAAGGCTATGTCTACACTTGTTCAAGTAAATCGACTTTGATAAGTCAACTTAGCATGTCTACACTGTAAATGTAGGTCGACTTAAAGTCGACCTTATCAAATCAACTTAGAGTGTCCACACTGTAGGGGCTAGGTGGACCTGGGAGTGGTGCATGGTGGGAAGGGGGACACCTCTCGGGTGCCCCTTTCCCCGGACACCCCTTCCAAAGTGCCAGGGAGCTCAGCATTTTCCCCATCGTACCAGGGTACGGGGGCTGAGCGGGACAGCGGCAGGATATAGGAGCGAGGTGGGCAGGGCTGTGTCCTGCCCTCTGGTGGGCACACCAGGCTCTGGCTGTGCCAGGCACCCTGGCAGGGACGTCAGTTAGGGAGCCCTGGGAGCCCTTTAAGTTGTCTTTAAGTCGACTTAGGGCTAATCCGCATCTACACTGGTTTAAGTTGACTGAATAAAGTTGACTTAACCAGTAAGTCGAAGTAAAAGGAGGTCTTAAAAAGTCAACTTAAAATTTCTTTAAGTCGACTTAAGCAGCAGCTTACGTCGACTTAAGGAAACTGTAGTGTAGACGCAGAGTAAATTAAGTCATCTTAAGTCTGCTTAAATTGACTTAATTTACTAGTGTAGACACACCCTTAGAGAGGCAGCAGGGCCTAGTCAATAGATTGGGACTCAGAATATGAATCATGTTCCTCTGCTCTGCTACTCTCTACTGGGTGACCTTATGCAAGTCATTTTGCCTTTCTATGCCTCAATAACCCCACCTGTAAAATGGGGTTAATAATACTGACCTATTTTGAAAAGCTTCACAGATGACAAGTCTAAGAGCATGGTATTATTATATTAGTAATATTACATAAGTAGATCCCAGTGCTCTCCTGAATAGAAAAGGATTTAAACATTTCCCTGAGTACGTTCCTGAAAAAGAACCCAAAAGAGAATTATGCTGGAGGAGGGACATTTTGTTTGATGGCATTTCTCCCAAGCACTGGTGTCTTTTTAAAAAGATTTCCGCCAGGAGAAAGAGAGAAAGAAAAATATCAGTGGTACTTGAAATTAAAAGAATAATTGATAATTATATTGAAAATTTCAGATAATGGCTGATGTAAAATGACAATTAAAACAAAAATGATAGGCTGTCCCTGTAACCTGTATCTTTTACACACATAGACACAGACATTTTGAATTGCTCGGTATGCTTTCCTGTTACTTTGACTGGAGAATTAAGACACAGTGCTTGTTCTTTAGTTTATTGTAATTAATATGTTTAAAAGTTTGAAAAAAATTTTAATGATTGTGGTGAATGCACATTAGACTGGTAACATGAGTGAAGTCTGCTAATGCATTTGAAATTGTTTATTAAAATGATTGTTATAAGGCTTCAAAATAAAAAAGCAAATGCAAATTCCTTTGGGGCCAAAAAACTACCTGACACTGCCTGTTTGAAGAACCATTTTGAGGTTTGTTAGTATGAAACTTTATAAAGCTTCAAAGTAGCCTGGGCTAGTGGTTAAAACAAAGAAATGAGAGACATGAACAAAAAAAAATAAGTGCCCATTGTTCTAATAATATCCAGAAACATAGCAAGAGAGTCCCTGTCCCAAATAGCTTACAGTCTAAATAGACAAGATCAACAATAGGTAAGCTAAAGGAATATTGATATCCAAACGTTATAGATGGGGATATAATGTCTGAATCCCTTGCACTCAGGAGCAAACCTCAAAATTAGCATAAGATCGATGGAAACCTCATTGCTTAGGAAATTTAACTTTGATTTGACGTGTCTATCCCATCTGTAACATCTAAAAATCCATGCATTAATAGATGCTGGGACAGATGCCCTCTGGTGGCTTTGAGGTTGATTTGGAGCTGCAACCCAGTATCCTCCTTTGTTGGAAAGAGAAGCAACAAGATGTAGACCTCTGTTTCCTCTTTTTTTCATAATGGTGTGCTCTCTACCATTTCCTTTCAGCAACTGGCTCAGGGGGCTTGCAAACTAAAGGCTGTTGCTCCATAAAGAAAAGTGGCAATCACCATAGGGGTTGACACACTGAGGACTGAACTGTGAACCTCCAGAGCTAAAAGCAGAACCCACTATGGCCTGAGCTAAAAGCCCTTGGCTGCGTCTACACTTGTATATTAAGTTGAGGTAAGCTTGCTTAAGTCGACTTAATTTACTCTGCATCTACACTACAGTTTCCTTAAGTCGACTTAAGCAAGTTGTTTAAGTTGACTTAATGAAAATTAAGTCGACTTTATTAAACATACTTTTAGTTCGATTTAAGGCTTAAGTCGACTTTTTAAAGTCGACTTAAGCCAGTGTAGACCTGGAGTAGCCCTAAGTCGATTTATGGCTACTCCAGGACTCCCTCACTGCCCTCCCTGCCGGAGGGGACGACACAGAGGGAGCCTGGCATGCCACCCCACAGGACAGGGCAGATGTCTGCCCACCTTGCCCCATGCCCTGCCAGGGTCCCCGTCCCCTTTTGCCCCATTGTACCCTGGTACAATGGGGCGCTGGCTGAGCCCCCTGGCACTGAGCAAGGGGTGCCCCCTCGCCACCGTGGACCTGTCCAAGGTCCCCCTAGCCCCTAGAAGTCGACCTAGGCATCCAGTGTGGATGCTCTACATCGACTTTGTAAGTTCCCCCCTAAGTTGACTTTAAATTTAAGTGTGTATGTGCTAAGTCAACTTAAAATTACAAGTGTAGACATAGTCCTTGAGTGTAGGCTGTAGTAACTCAGATCTTCTGTGGGTTAGCAGAGAGTGGAACCTGTAACAGTGGATTACAAAAACAGCAGCAGCATAGGGCAAAATGGCAAGTTAAAGTCAGACTACTGGTCCCAGTGAAGAGTTGGGAATTTTGTTTTTG
This sequence comes from Pelusios castaneus, assembly GCA_007922175.1. Taxonomy (NCBI): domain Eukaryota; kingdom Metazoa; phylum Chordata; order Testudines; family Pelomedusidae; genus Pelusios; species Pelusios castaneus. The sequence goes on along the minus strand of ML685887.1, from coordinate 1,156,458 downwards.
GAATAGGATTTTACCGTAACCAGATAAAATTTCTGTTTTGTATCAGTTCCTAAAATGGGTTTCAGTTTTCAGGCAATGAAATGGCTGCCTATGCATTGCAGCTAAATACAGCTACATCTTTAGGTAAGCATGATAATAATGGGTTATAGAAATAGAGTGACCACAACTCAAAGCATAAGTCATAGCGTACGAGAATACACATGTTTGGGGCTAGGTTTATGAGACGTGAAGATCTGAATGATGCTGTGCTTCTGAGTACTGGGTCTTCTGTTTTCTTAATGCCAGGAATGATTTATTTCTTGTAAACAGTTTTGCGCAAGTGGGGCATCCAATTACTACAAACCTTGTTTGGTATAAAAACTAACGGCATAGAAAAATATTGCTTTAGCAAGGTTTAACTGGTTGTCAGCCCAAACACATGGCTGAACATGAATTCCATCGCTCGAAATATCCTCTAGATGCTCAGCAATATCTTAATGTCAAGAAGCGATTATAATCATCACTCCCATTGAGCCATGACTCAGAGGTAGCGTATGGAAAGAGGACATTTCCAGCAAAAGCATGATATGGAAAGTAAACATTGAAGTGCTGGAAATTTTCCCTTATGCCGAAAAAAGAAATGTGAAAGCCTAATTCTTTTGAAGTGGAAGTTTTGCAGTTGCTGGGAACATTATGAAAATACACTTTACATGCATGGATCCTGTAACTATGTTTCACGGCCCATTTCATCACCTACCTTTGCCCGTTTTCTTTTTTTAATTAATAAAAGGTACCAAAAAAGTACAACCCAACAAAAATAAGAGAAAAATAGTGGAAGTTTTGGACTTTTTTGAAAAATAGAAACGTTGACAACTTTAAAGCACAACGTGGTTTTGCTTGCACTGCGTAAAAGGGGCGATTAACATATCTTAAATACTTTGGGAAGTATGGAAATGTTTAAAACATGGATTGAAGAGATTGGCTCCAATGAAATTTACATTTAAAATAAAAACAGACAGATAATATTCAGAGTTTCCATTTTTAATATTTTCTTCCCACAAGTTTCCACACATATAGATAATGATTAGTTGTGTTTGTGAGATGCTCAGTAGTTGTCCATTCTGATGCATATTTCTTTTTGTATCTAAAGAAGATATTTTAAAACATTGTTTCCATTTAAGGTTCTGACCCTGCACATACTTACACGCTAAAGTAAGCCTAAATCCACTGGGACTACACACATGCTTAGAGTTATATACATAAATTTTTGCAGGATCAGGTGGTAGTTGGAAATAGATATAGTCCAAATCAATTTAGAATAGTATAAGGAAAGAGAAAGTAGTTACTGTTTACTTTTACTAGTTGGCTTATTTATTTTCAGAGAGCCATAAGTGTGTATGTCACTTCACAGAAAAATGAAAGACATAGCTCCTGCCTGAAAGAGTGAACAGCTTTTACAGCCCTGATCCTACCAAACCTCTTAATGGAATTATCTGCTCATAGTGGAAGTTTCTTCCTAACCCTGATCACTTAGTAGGTGATTTAAGTCCTCAAGCATATATCCCTTATAAAGTGTTTGTTTTAGCTAATGTAACTCTGGATGTTCTTCTTATCCATATAGGTGTCTAACCGCCACCCGTTTTTTTAATAGTACAAAGCTCTTAGACTATGTCTACAATAGAAAAAGTTAGGTCAACTTTGTTAAGTAGATTTAATAAGGTCAACTTTAAGTCAACTTAGTCCACTTTGTTAAGTCGACCTAACCACCCTTAAGTCGACTTAATAAAATCGACTTAATAGTTACTCCATGTCCACACCGTCCTTAAGTCGACTTAAGGAGTCAACTTAAGGCTTAGGTTGACCTAATGGGTGGCTCTTATTAAGTCAACATAAGCTTTCATTAAGTTGACTTAAGGAATTTCTAATTTGGCAACAAGGGCACACTGTTGGCTCATACCCAGCTTCCTGTCCACCATAACCTCCAGGTCCTTTTCTACAGTGCTGCTATTTAGCTGATCGGCCCCCAGCCTGTAGCAGTGCATGGGATTTTTTCCGTCCTAAGTGCAGTACTTTGCCTTTGTCCTTGTTGAACCTCATGCGGTTTCTTTTGGCTCAGTTTTCCAATATGTCTAAGTCCCCCTGTATCCTGTCCCTGCCCTCCAGCATGTCTACCATTCCCCCCAGCTTGGCATCATCCATGAACTCACTGAGCACGCAATCTATCTCATCATCGAGATCATTAATGAAGATGTTGAACAGAACCGGCCCCCTGGGGTACTCCACTCATTACTGGTTGCCAACTAGACATCGAGACATTGATTCCTACCTAGCCAGTTTTCTATCCACCTTATGGTCCACTCATCCAACCCATACTTCCTCAACTTGCCGATGAAAATGCTGTGTATCAAAAGCCTTGCTAAAGTCGAGGTATACTATGTCAACGGTTCTTCCCGCATCCACAAATCCAGTCATCTCATCATAGAAGGCAATCAGGTTGGTCAGGCACAATTTGCCCTTGGTGAATCCAATGATGATGTATTACCTACATCTTCTCCTTTGGCTTTCCAAACAGGGGTGAATATCATCCTTTGTGCCTGTCTTTCTCTGCCTGATAAGGGGTTAATAATACTTGCCACTGGTATCTCCAAGGACCCGGATTAGTTACCTAGTCTGTGCCATGCTCTGAGATCCTCAAATAGAGGGGTGTCTATATAGACTCAGCATTACTAATATTAATATTTTAGTCCTCACTAGCTATTGACCTTTTATTCGTAATGTAAACATGATGATCAATCATTCCCTTTCTGATGATAACCACAAAGTTTAAAGATGCTCAACTTTAGACCTCAACTGGAGTATTGTGCCCAGTTCTGGGTGCCTCATTTCAGGAAAGATGTGGAGAAATTGGAGAAAATCCAGAGAAGAGCAGCAAGAATGATTAAAGGTCTGGAACACTTGACTTATGAGGGAAGATTGAAAGAACAGAGTTTGTTTAGTCTGGAAAAGAAGTGACTGAGAGAGGACATGATAAGTTTTCAAGTACCTAAAAGGTTGTTACAAGGAGGAGGGAGAAAAATTATTCTCCTTAACCACCGATGATAGGACAAGAAGCAATGGGCTTAAATTACAGCGAGGGAGGTGTAGGTTGGACATTAGGAAAAAATTCTTAACTGTCAGGGTGATTAACCACTGGAATAACGTGCCTAGGCAGGTTGTGGAATAGCCATCATTGGAAATTTTTAAGAGCATGGTAGACAAACACCTGTGGTGGGTGGTTTAAGATAGTACTTGGTCCTGCTATGAGTGCAGGGGACTGGACTTGATGACTTCTTATATTCCTTTCCAGTTCTATGATTCTATGTTAGGGTGTGGGCATGTACCCAAGACTCTGTGGACGGTTGGCCCATTCAATCAAGATTAGAAAAAAAACACGATGATCCAAACGCAAGGAGATAGCAACTTGCTGGAGCAAATATTAATTCAGGCAGCAGGCTCCAGTGCATTGCAATTCCACGTGTATTATCTACCTGAGAGATCTTCACAAAAAGTAAAATCCTGGACGCAGATACAACTCCTTAGTAATGGATTAGAATGGGATGGCATCATCAATGGGGGTCCATGCCTCATCTAACATGAAGTTAGTGGAGTTAACATCATCTGCTAGTTTGAACTGACAAACTTAGGAAACCATATGCAAGTTGATACTTCTCTAGCAACTGTGGCCCTTTGCGTGGAAGAAAGAAGGAAGGCAAAGGCAGTCAGAAAGCCAAGGGGAAAATAGAGCTACTGTCACACACTTACAGTAAAGGTAACTTGTGATGGACTCCAGCTTCCTGCATGTTTAAGTGGGGATAATATGCACACATCATGTTATTTAAACCACAGGCCAGTTCATCTCTTTATGTAACTGTAGACTTTGGGGTAAGGGCCATGTCTGCCTTTGTGGACAGCACCTTCGTAGTATCCCCCATACTCTTTCTTTCCACCTTTCCCTACCTTCTTGATCACTCAATTAGGTTAGGGTTTAGCAGTTTAAAGGTTGGGAGACTGGCCATTTTCTGCTGTAGAAATCATCTGGCCCACTGCTGAAATGAAGCTATCTCTGGCATGAAATGTAGGAACCATTTAGCAATGCCTAATGCTACACTACATGTTAGGGTCATACTGTGAGAAAGTCGCTTCTTACAGAAACTTCATGGGGAGTTTTAGAAAGGCAAAACATACATTACTCAGACTGGAATTTATACAGAGTGCTGGGGATAACAGCTTCCACTTAGCATGAGAGTGGAATAATGTAACCTAGAAGCCAGTCTCTTTGTATCATTGGTCCATAGACTCTGATATGAAAAACTTAATAAGAAGCACCTACCAAAAACTGAGGGTTAATTTTAGCACCCTCTGGAACATAATCTCACTAAAGAAAGAGTGGAAGACACCCTTTTCTCAAGTAACTTGTTTAATAAAAATAAAATTCCTCTTTCATTTCTGACACAGGACTGTAATCACTCCACCTTAACTCACTTTGTCCTGCGGAGATCTATGAAGTGAGAGGAAATTATAGAAATTTATCATGTCTGGGTTCTCAGGATTGATTACGGCTCACTGCTTTTATCTTCCAAACAGTCACTAAATCTAATTGCCTTGTTGTAATGGATTAACCTCTGCGGTCCACAGTAGCATTTATATTGTGCTCAAAGACAACGTTATAGACAGAATAATTTTTGCAGCAAAATTCTTTCCTAACATGCAATTGCTCTTGGGGTGAAACTCCCTGCTGTGCAGGTTTTAGGGCTTACGCGGGTGCATTTCACCCTGTCAGTAGCTCTGTTCAGCAGCTGGGCAGTGCAATTCCCATAACAGGTAGACAAATTTATGCTCCCTTGGCTACAACTAGTGAGGTTAAAAATAGCCACGGGGCCATGAAGCCACAGCTAAGGATCACCACCTGAGTGCACACCTTACGCAGGATTGTATTCTGACAGCTACCCCACTGCTATTTTTGGGAGTTACCTTATGACTGTCTACCCATGCTGAATTCCAAAGGGGTAGCCGTGTTAGTCTATTGTAGAAAGAC
>ML685887.1:1049154-1151005 GCA_007922175.1 Pelusios castaneus | reverse complement strand
AAAGTGAGAGGAGAATCACGTGTGAGGTTTACAGAGAGATCTTTAATGGCTTTACACCAGAGAAAATGAGAAGGGGCATGACTCTATATCTAGCAGCATATGCACAATGTGCCCAGCCATTTGGTGGTGTGTTCAGCACTAGGTGGAGGGCAGGTAACCACCATCAAAAATAAGTCAGTGGGCACTTGTGATAGTCTAAAGTTGACTGCAGCTAAATTGTGAGTCAAGATAAAAATCCCATTTAAAGAGATTGTTTGCACAGTTGCCCTGTCCTTTTCGAAAGCAGTTCAGAGATGACTGCAGGGGCCTTGGCAGAGCAAAACCTGGTGGACAGTAGGTCAGTGACCATAGACTGATTAACGATGACGACTATTGACCACTAGTTGGACTAAGAAGATTCCACTGTCATGTCCTGTAATAGCATAAATTACTATAAAGGGCACCTAGCAGACAGGAGAACGGGCTGGTGATTGAAGAATTCTGAGTTACTATTTTCACAGATCATAGTCAGCAGCAGGACAGAGGCCTTCTCATGGTAAATATGGGGCAGTGCTATGTTATTAAATATCAGTAATCATGTTGTGACCTGGCTGGAGGGCAGAGTCCCAAAAAGGAGAGGGGCTGCAAGATGTGAGACAGACACCATCAGAGGAGGTTGCAATGCCTGGTCAGAGCTAATCTCCAAGGCGGCCAGTAGGATGCACAATCAGCAGTGAATGAACTCTTCGACTCCCAACTTCTTCCAGGTCCTTCAATATATAAGTGACTTGCTTGGACGCTTAAGGCACAGAAATGATCTCACCAATCTAAAAAAGGAATAAATGAGATCAAATAAATAGGTAACACTAGTAAACATTTTTAGACTGAGGAGTTGATTCAATGACAGTTTTTCAAATCCAAATTTTTTTTCATGAAAGATTTCCAATACTCTTTGGTTTTTCACAATATATAAGCCTACATGTTAAGCTTCAGTAACCATTTTGATGAAGATTTAGAGTAAAAAGAACAAAAATATGTTCATGACCAAAAAAAAGATATCATACCATCATAGAAATGTAGGGCTGGATGAGACCTGGAGAGAGCATCTAGCCCTTTCACCACTCCCACCATTCTAATGTTGAAGCAGGACTAAACGTATACCTTCTCTGACAAGTGTTTATCTAACCTGTTCTTAAAAGCCTTCCATGACCACAACCTTGTTGGTAACTGCTTTATGTTGAAATATCTTTATAGTTGGAAAGCTTTCCTAATATCTAATCCTTGCTGAAATTTAAGATGCTTATACTTTCACCCTTCAAAGACAATTCATCATACCCTCTTTATGACTGTCTTTAACATATTTGAAGACTGCCATCAATCCCCCCCTCAGTCTCCTTTTCTCAAGACTGAACATGCCCAGTTTTTGTAACCTGTCCTCATCAGTCAAACTTTCTAAACCTTTTATCATTTTGATTGCTCTCCTCAAGACTCTCTCCAATCTGTCAGCATCTTTCTTAAAGTGTGGCACTCAAAACTGGACATGGGACTCCAGCTGAGGCCTCACCAGAGCTGTGTAGAATGGAAGTAGTACCTCCCGTATCTTACCTATGACATTCCTGTTAATATAATTCTGGGATGTATTAATCTTGCAACAGCATCACATTGTTGGCTCATATTTAATCTTTGATCTACTGTAACCCCCAAATCCTTTTTCTGCAGTATTACTACCTACCAAGGTTTACACATTTCATATTTGTGCATTTGCGATTTCCTACACAAGTGTAATATTTTGCACTTGCCGTTATTGAATTTCATCTTGTTGATCTCAGAACAGTTCTTCAATGTATTGAGGTCACCTTGGATTCTAGTCCTGTTCTCCAAAATGCTTGTAGCACCTCCCAGCTCGGAATCATCAACATACTTCATAAGCATACTCTCCACTCTATTATGCAAGTCATTAACAGAAAATACTGACCAGTAACAGGCCCAGGATAGACCCCCGCAGGGCCCCAGTTGGAATGTCCTCCAAGTCTGGCAGTGAGCCACATGTTGTCAACCAACCAACAAGTGGATAAAGGTGATCCAGTGGATCTAGTGTACTTGGATTTCAGAAAACCTTTGACAAGATCCCACACCGAAAGCTCATAAAATATGCAGTCATGGGATAAGAGGGAGGGTCTTCTCATATATCAGGAACTGGTTAAAAAACTTGTAGACTCTAAGGTCAGAAGGGAGCAATATGATCATCTAGTCTGCCCTCCTGCTCAATGCAGGCCACAAAACCTCACCCACTCACTCCTGTAATGAACCTCTAACCTATGATTGAGTGATTAAAGTCTTCAGATCATGATTTAAAGACTTCAAGATACAGAAAATCCACCAGCAAAGGAGCCAGGCCTCACGCTATAGAGGAAGGCGAACCCCGGCCCCCGAGCTCTAGCCAATGTGCCCGGGGGGAAAATTCCTTCCCGACCCCAAATATGGCAATCAATTAAACCCTGAGCATGTGGTCAAGACTCACCAGCCAATCACCCAAGAAGAATTCCCTGTAATAACTCAGAACCCACCCCATCCAGCCTCTCTTTTCAGGCCATTGACATATCCACCACCAGTAGTCAAAACTCAGTCAATTGCCAAACTAGGCCATCAGGAAACAAATGGTAGGAATAAATGGTCAGTTTTCAAAGGGGAGAGAAGTAAATAGTGGAGCTGCCCCAAGAATCTGTTCTGAGACCAGTGCTGTTCAAAATATTCATAAATGATCTGGAAAAAGGAGAGAGCCATGAAGTGGCAAAGTCTGTAAGTGAAACTTAAGGTATCAAGTCCAAAGCTGACTGGAAAGAGTTACAATGGAATCTGACAAAATTGGATGATTGCACAACAAAATGGCAGATAAACTCAGCATTGATAAGCGCAAAATAATGCACATTGGAAAGCACAAAGCCAAGAATACATACAAAATGATAGGGTCACAATGGGTGCGTCTACACTTAGAAATTAAGTCGACTTAAGCTTGCTTAAATTGACTTAATTTAATCCGCGTCGACACTACGCTTTGCTTAAGTCGACTTAAGCAAAATAAAGTCGACTTAATGAAAATTAAGTCGACTTTATTAAACCTCCTTTTAATTCGACTTTAGGCTTAAGTCGACTTCCTGTCCCACTCTGTACAAGTACAATGGGGCAAAGGCTGAGCCCTCTGGCACTCGTCAAGAAGTGCCCCCCCTGCCACCATGGACCTGCCCAAGGTCCCCCTAGCTCCTAGAAGTCGACCTAGGCATCCAGTGTGGACGCCCTAGGTCGACTTTGTAAGTTCTCCCCTAAGTCGACTTTAGTGTGGACATGCTAAGTTGACTTAACTAAGTCGACTTCAAGTCAACTTACTTAAGTCGACTTAGCTAAAGTCGACTTAAATTTACAAGTGTAGACATAGCCAATGAGCTGTTAAAAGTCAAGAAAGATCTTGGAATCCTCACGTCTAGTTCTCTGAAAACATCTGCTCAGGGTGAAGCAGTAGTCAAAGAACCCTAACTGTGGCTATGTCTACACTTGCACTTTTAAGTCGACTTTAACTAATTTTCCAGGTAGAATGGTCCCAGGGAGTATCCTGATGAGCCATTAAGGGCATAAAGAATACAACCATTGTGTCCTTAATGGCTCATCAGTTTACTCCCTGGGACCATATCACCTGGCAGATTCCTTAACATTAAGGAGACAATGGTTGTTCACACCCTCCCGCCTAAGGCATTCCAGAATGTCTCCAGAATGACACAAGTTAAAGTATGGAAATAACATCAAATTCCTAACTTCTAATCGAAATAGAATTCCTAGACAATAACTATATAATCATTCCCAGCAAATTACTACCTTTCTATTGATACCAAACATGACATAGTTCCTATGTTCCTATTTATGAGATGTCCATAGAAAATAATATCATAAATGCTTCCCTAAATCCAGACAGTGTCACACCATGCCCACATGCCCTGCCCTTTGGCGGGCATGCCAGTCTCCCGCTGTGCCCCCCCCCCAGCAGGGAGGGCATTGGTATAGTCCTGGGGTAGCCCTAAGTCGACTTAGGGCTACCCCAGGGGCTACACTGGCTTAATTTGACTTTAAAAAGTCGAATTAAGCCTTAGGTCGAGTAGAAAGATGGTTTAATAAAGTCGACTTAATTTTCATTGTTGACTTTATTTTGCTTAAGTCGACTTAAGCAAAGTGTAGTGTAGACGCAGGGCAAATTAAGTCGACTTAAGCCAAGCTTAAGTCGACTTAATTTACCAGTGTAGACTCAGCCTATGTTAGGAGCCATCAGGAAGGGATAGTTTGTCTTCTAGTGCCAACATATAAATCCATGGTATGCCCACACATTGACTACTGCATTTACCACATCTGACTACCACACCTGAAAAAAATATTAGAATTGGAAAAAAGTGCAGAAAAAGACAACAGAAATTATTAGGAGTATGGAACAGCTTCCATATGAGGAGTGATTAAAAACGTTGGCTGGAACTGTTCAGCTGGGAAAAGTGATGACTGAGGAGAGATCTAATAGAGGTCTATAAAGTGATGAATCATACGGAGAAAGTCAATAAGGAACTTTTATTTACCCCTTCACATAACACAAACCATGGCTCACCAAGGAAATCAATAGGAAGCAGGTTTAAAATAAAACTAGAGGAAGTACTACTTTAGACTACTCAGTCACCCTGTGGAACTTTTTGCCAAGGGGTGTTGTGATGGCCAAAAATATAACTGAGTTAAAAAAAAGGAATTAGATAATTTCATGGAGGGTAGATCTATCAATGGCTATTAGCCAAAGTGGTCTTTTGCTGGCTTGGAGCTGAGCTAGAACAGACTCCTCACCCCACAGGCCAATGACATCCAAGACCATAAGTCGACTCCATGCTGGGGTGTGTTTCGGGCATGTGGTCACCATGAGCTGTTCAGATACCAAGCTCTCACCGCGCTGACTAAACATTCAAACTAAACATTCAAAATTTCCCAGGGCTTAAGGGGAGGAGCTGTGTCCTGCTTACGTGGCAACGGTGCAGCAGAGTGCAGATGTCCAGAGCGGTCAAAATGGAGATTTATGGGATAGCTCCCAGAGGCCAATGACATCAATGTACATTGTGTGCTGCCTGCACTGATAGTAATTCGACCTCTAGAATTTGACTTCAGCACTACATCACTTGCGAGATGGTTTTATTAAGTCGAATTTTAGTGTGATTTAGGTCACGTGACCTATCTGCCAGTGGAGACACATGCTTCAGGGGGCTGACATAAGTGGTGTTATGGTGACCTCGATTGTCAGTATAAGCCAGGCCTAAGAGGAAAGGTCTGAGCTAGATCCTCGGGTGGAGTAAATGACTGAAGCCTATACAGCTATACTGAATTACACAATCTAAATGGTTATTACTTTCATTATGAGAGCTGAAGGTTTCATACGTTTAGACTTACCTCTGATGTCTAGTTTGGTCCTGTCTGTCTAGAGGTTACCTCAGGAGATGAGAACGCCTATCACTAATTCTCTGTCATCTGATTCATCTCTAGCTCTAATAAATTTTCCCAATGTGGCTGGCAAGCACAAGGATTTGCACAAGCAAGCAAAGATTCCTTTGTCTGAGGATACATTATTGTGGGATAACCGTGACATCTGTACAATCAACAAAGCTTCCTTATCTGGAACAAGCTTAACTGTACTACTCAGACTCCGTACTGGAGAATAGTTTATAGCAGTGCAGTAGGATGCCAGCTGATATGGAGAAATACAACAATATTTTTATGCAGCACTTCTGCAGCGTGAGTTAACCATTTCATTGCATTTTAAGGAACCACGTTAACTGATTTAGGCTTCACGCTGGTCTGAATCTCCTTATGAGAATGAAAGTCTGGAAGTTCAGCCCTTACAAGGAGATAGCCTGGTTTAGTGGACCTAACACCGGTTAGAGACTCAGGGAACTTGAGTTCTAGTCCTATGTTGCAAACAAGGAGTCCTGTGGCCCTTTTAAAGACTAACAAGCTTATTTATTGCAAGAGCTTTCGTGGGAGAAAATCCCACTTCATCAGACGCTGCTCTGTGACCTTGGACAAATTGCTTCATACTTAGTTTTCCCCAATTATGAAGTATTCAAGGGCTATTGATCACAAGTACTATGTAGACGTAAGCTTTCTTTAATCTTGTTACATTAACTCTGGGTGTTCTTATGATAGTAAGCATCTACGGCTTTTTTTGACTACTGAGCTCTTGGTCAAAATGATGCTGGATGGCTGCAAGAGCCGCAAGTTGATTAAGCTTCGTGTAATTGTTTGCAGAAATTCTGAACACTATTTGGGAAATTTGTTTTGTTTTAAATTCCATGTTACATGTTCCTCTGTACCTGTCCCAAAAAGAACACGAATCATGCAGGACATATATGGTGGCAGATGCATTGCAGAAGTGATTGTATTAGGAAGGTGAAAACGATGCAAGTGTCTAGCAATTCTACTGGCCATATATCCTTAAGGTCTTTCGACCACATGGTGGAAAGAAGCCATGATGGTGGGGGTTTGGGTATGTGTCAGGGACAAAGGAATTAATCTTGAAAGAAACTAAACTAAGAAACAAATGTACAGATTCAAAACGAATTTGGTGGCAGACGTCTTCGCTCAGGATCAGGAATCTGAAGGCCTTCATGCTGGCAAAGAGCATTTGAACAATAAAGCAAAGAGTGGGGTAGTGAATAATGTGGTGCCAACATGGCAAACCATATTTAGGTATTTATACCAGAAGCTTAACCATTTCCATCTGCAGACTGTGGGTTAGAGTTGCACTGGGTTAGAGTTGCACTAACAAGAGGTGATTAGAGCTGGGAGTTTATTTATTGTGGGTTGTTTTGTTTCTGTTCTTACTGTAGAGAGGTCTGGACTTCCCAGCACAGCTTTGCCCACGCCCAGCACAGAATAGCAAGGATATAGGCTAAGGCTGCTTTCACTTCTGCAAGGCCGAGGAAGAGTTGTCTGCTCTGAATGCTTTATACTTATTTAGTACATTTGAAGTACATTGCTTTGTTAGAAACTAATTGGAAACCAACTACTATACAATACTATCTATCACGTCTGACAAGATAGAACATACCTGTCAGCTGAATGAAATGAGTGATGCAGAGTCAGGGTGTCTAAGTGTAACTTGTTTCATTTACAAATGGGCAACATGCCTGGAATAGACCTGGTTACACAGAGCATGGGGATAATCTGTTTTTCCAGGGATCTGAGCTCAAACACCAGGGAGCAATTCCCCCTGAAGAACTATCTCCAGTCAGAGGTGAAGGCATGAAACAAGCTCTCCTGCTCTTCATTCGGCAACCTCTGCACAAAGCCAGCATGACACACCTAACAGCAAACACATAATGTCTTACAAGACTGAAAAGTTGTTCACACACTAACAAAAAAACTGTAAAAACGATGTGTAATGGCATCAGTTGGTAACACCTGCCTTAACAGTTCTATAAGGCATATACTCATAACACGCATCCATTCATACATTAGCTCTGAAAGAATAATTTACAACAGACCATTTCTTCTTCAAATTTTGTTCTTGTTCTGCTTGTGAAACATCTTCAAAGGAACAGGGATTTACTCACATTTTTGATGAGCTGTTTTTTTGTTTTTAAACTATATGGATCAATCGTGACCAGAACAGACTAAAGGCCAAATTAAATGTCCACTGAATGGAAAGAAAAGCCTCCTATTGGCTTCCATGGGCTATGGACTGGGTTCTGAGAATATCCACTACTTGCAACACTTCGGGTATGTATGTAAGGAAGGCAGTAAATTTACCCATCCCGTCGAACTTCCTGGTTTGATTGAGGGGTCTGTGAAGACCTGCTCAGTCTATCAGGAAGTTGATCGCTGCAGTCCACCCCCTCAAGTGGAATAGTGCTGAGTCAAGGGGAGGGTATTTCCCTTCAACTCAGCACAATGGAGTCGCTGCGGTAGGTGGACATCAGGAAGTCAAAGGGAGATACAGAAGTTATTTTCAGTAACTTGCATATCTCCCTTTGACTGCTGCCAAAAACAGAGGCAAATATAGACTAGGTCTCAGATACTATAGTGGCTGGATTTCAATAAGTATAATCAATAAATTGATGCTAACTATGTAAAATTCCAAAGGGGTAGCCGTGTTAGTCTATTGTAGAAAGACAACAGAGTCCTGTGGCACTTTTAAAGACAGTATGTATCTCCAATTCCACCTGTTTTTTCAGTGTAATTAGTTCCAAAAGTCCGTGATATTTGTAATCCAGGCCTCCTGGGATAACCACCTGAATATGCAAAGATCAGGGCAAGCTGCAAAAAGGAGAGCAGATTCTCCCAACACTGGTGGGTTACCTGGAGCTAAACTCCCCAACCAGTCACATATAATGCTTCTGATTCCCCACACTGGATATGACGAAGCCACCATAAAATATACTCAGCCTCCTTTACTGCATTTCAGCCACTGGTCCCCAATACAGCCACTGGGTCTGGTAAAGAGAGAAATTGCTTAAAACTCCAAGTTCTTTACCCAAAAAGGTTTCTCCTGACCCCAGAGGGTCAGCCGCGTTACACAGAACAGTGTAGGTTTGGATCTTACCCAAAATATCATGCTGCCAGCCAATCCTCTAGTAACTAAAACTAAAGGTTTATTGTACAAGGAAAGAAACAAACTATGAGAGTACTGTTAAAGGGTTAAAGTAATCACATACATACAATGATTGAAAGTCCAATACACCAGGTTTCCAGTAGAATATGAAGTTTGCAGATCTTAGGCTCACATCCAATACCTGGGTGGATTTAAGTCCTTATTTCATAGCTTCAGTTGTTAGAAATCCAGTTCAAAGGAATATAGACCAAACAGTCCAAGTGTAGAGTTTTCTCAAATTCTCCCATGAGAATTAGCAGGGTGATTCCAAGGCAGTGCTGACTGGGCTCTTAATCCTGTGGCCCAAACTTTCCTTGAGAAGTTTGGACAGATGTGAGACTAAGGGATTATGTTCCCAATTTCCTTTTTTAGCTGTAGCAAGATGGGCATTTGCAGGTCATTTCTTCATGTGGGCTTTGATTACAGTTCACAGATACTTCCTAAAGTGGAGAATAATAATGTATATTGTCCTTTGAAGTAAAACTTTCACCTCTCGGGCACCACAGATAATTAGCTGCATTAGCACTGTTAATAGACAGTTTACATTGGTCCATCAAAGCTCCATCTAGATGTTAATGTCCCCTTTTGATCTCTTCTAATAGAACAACATTAACAGATAGGGAAGCTGTTCATTTACCTTGCTAACCTCTGACAATATAGATGTAAACATCATCAAGTAACTACTAACACACACATGTATATTAAGCCCTCACCTACCGGTAACACTACCACTGTGTTTTCCTACAATATATTTTTAGAGGTTAGATTTGGGTCATATATTTAGAGGATGGCTTGGTCTTTTCAGGCCTAGCATGATAGTATTGTTTATTTTCCCTTCCTGGAAAAGGGAAACTCTTATTATCCAGAGTAGGATTTGAAGAAGGCATTTGGGGGCTTTAAGTCTCTCAGGGAAAAGATAATTGATAAATCAGATTAGGAGACTTTAGACCTTTTCCCTTCTGGGCTACATTCCTGAAACATCATTCCTAAAAAGTACTAGGCTACTGTAAGGTTTTTTGGCTGGGTGCATAACAATTTATTCAATGAAGTATAGTCTGGATGGCTGGTACTGTGATCCATGTCTAGAACTGCAAGCAGCTCAGTAAGGCTGGAGGAGTGTGATGGGCTTTACAAATCCCATACTGGAGAACAAGGGCTTAGAAAGCAGCTCTGGGCCCAGCCAGCCCCACCTACAATGCCTGCATAAAATAGAGACAGGGCTCCTTTAAAAGGGGGAGCAGAGGAGCTCACATGGAGGCAGGGAGTAGAAGAAGTAGATGGCTGCCCTGAATTCTGAGGAGAAAGTACTGCCCAGAAGTTCCTTGCATGAGGCCTCAATATGCAGACCAGTGAAGGACCTACAAAGGAGAATTAAGTGATTGAGCATGTATGTCAGAAACTTAAGTGGTTTACCCTGTGCAACTAAAAGTTAGAGATGGGAAGTAGCCCAGGAAGGGCAGTGACTTCCCACAGCAAGGTGTCATATGTAGTCATCCATCCTTGGGTCCTGGACCAGCACTCTAGGGAAAAGACAGGCCTGGGCTCCTCTGCCCCTTCCCAGGAGACAGAGCAGCAACAGGGGCCTTCACCTAAGGAGAGAGGCCTGCTAGAATAACCTTAACTACTCAGAGACTCTGCCCCTGCTACCCTTGTGCAGAAGGGGCAGAAGAGGACAGGAAGCCTTTGGGACAGGGGCATTGAGGGATAGAACTAAGTTTCTAATGGGCATCATTAGGCACCTCTCAGCGGGGCAGGGAACTCATGCACCTTCTGCAAGAAGACATAGGGAAAGCTGAATGGCCTATTGACATGACATACTGGATGCTCAGGAACACTAGCTAAGTGGTGAAGAGTGGTAGGTTCCTTTCCCATGCAGTCCGCACTAGCTATACTTAGCCTAGGTAGTTGCCATGGGCAGCAGATTGGCAATGGTAGTAGGGAATGAAGCTGGCAGGGCTACCCGGGGGCAGAGGTGGTTGCTTGCTGCAGTTCCAAGGTGCAGGAAATGGCCATCAGCCAGTCTGCCAGGGAATCATTCTCTGGCCACAGCGTGGGTAGGTACGTAGCTAAACGTCAGGTGCAGAGCAGCTCTGGGCTACTACTGGTGGCATCATGAATATTGCTAGGGCTTCAGCCACAAGTGCAGATACTTAAGTCCCCCATCTTCAAGCATCTGATGAAGTGGGATTTTCTCTCATGAAAGCTCATGCGATAAATATGTTAGTCTTTAGAAGTGCCCCAGGACTTCTGGTTTGTTTTGCTGAACTAGACTAACATGGCTACCCCTTTGAACTTGAACAATGACGTGGACCTTCATCACGTGTTGACACGTGGGAAATGTTCAGACTTCAATGATTAAGACATCTATGTCAAATTGGCATATCCTTCACATTTTGCCACAGAGAAAGCCTTCTCCACTCTAAGTTCTCCAATTAATTTATGATGTAGAGTTGAATGTTCTAATAAAGTTTCTAATGTACGGATAGCTTTGAGGATTCTGCTCACACGGCTGGTCAATTATAGGTGGTGAGCACAGCTTTTTGAAGTTCAGGCTATTCAAATATATCTTTGATTGATGATGGCTGATGAAAAACTGACATCACTTACTATTTTATCACTTGAAAATGCCATTGGCCAGTCTTCGGATCTCTCGGACACTGTGTTTCAGTTCACGGGGCAAAGGTGATACAAATGACCTTTTGAGCTAAAGGACAAAGGTTAACATCCTAAGTCTTTCATCACCTTAACACTGTTTAATTTTGGTGCATCCAATGTTCTGCACAGTTCAATTTCTTGACATTAGTACATTTCAGTTATTCTTAAAATTTTAAACTTTTTACAAGCTCAGAGGAAATGATTTTTTTTTAAATTTTTCTTATGTATGGCTTAAATAAATACTTACAGATCCTAACATGTAATTCATTGTATTATGTGACAGGAATAAATCATGCATGCAGACCATGCCTCAAAGTTATGAACTGGGCTGCCAATGCAATATTAAGATATTTAAAAGTTTGACAGGGGGTGGAGGTGGGAGGGGACACCAAAGACGCTTCTCGTCTGGGGTGCTATTTGGTGTAGAGCCAGAGCTAGCCCCGTCTGTCCCTCCATGCTCAGTCCCAGCATGTGCCATTGCTTCAATTCCACTGTGAACAAGCTTGTTGATCCCATATGAGCTATCAACCCACTGGTGAGGTGTTCATCGGGAGAGGTGCAAAAGTTGTTGTGAGGGGAGTGGGTGGAGGGTGTAGAGAGCTGTGTAGAGCATGGGAGGGCTGAACAGGGTTCTGGATTAGGTCAGGCAGGGGGTGTAGAGTGTTTGAGGCTGAGGGGAGCAGGTGGGCTGGAATAGAAAGGGGGTGTGGAGTGCAAGGTGCTGCATAGAATGCAGGGAGAGATGGGCTGGGAGTGCAAAGTGCGGAGGTCAAGGTGAGGGGATGGGTTCACAGAACTCTACTGTGGAAAGGAGTCTTTTGTGCAAAGAGAATCTGCATCCCTAGCCCAGGTGGTTAAGTATGGGACTGAGGGTCCACACTGATCATTAACTGGAGCTTCCTGGGTTGGGAGCTGTCTCCTGCCAGACCCCAGGTGTCAAACTATTCCCTTCCCAAGGGATCTGTCACTGGTGTATAGTGGCATCCGCAGCCTCTGTTCAGGTTCTGCCCCCATCAGCCTCCAGTTTTACAAGGTTTTTGTGTGGGCATGTATCACTCACCATTGTGGCACATCCTTGTGGCTGCATATGGGGATTAGCTCTCGACCACTCTGATGTCCCGTCCTCTGGTTTCCTGCCCGATAGTCTGTGTCTGTCTCTGGAGTCAGCTTACTTCCTCTTCGTAACTCAAAGTGTTCCCCCTACCAGGCTTGGTCCTCTAGCTAGGTTACTATAGTTTCTCCCCATGAGGAGATAAAAATCTCTCTGGACTAATTGTCTCAGGCAGCCTTCTGATCCACCACCCTGACTGTGCCACTTCCCCAGAGAATGGTAGGGGAACCTATGCCCACCACTACTCTGGGGCCTTCTCTACACTGCTGCGCTAAGTTGACGAAAGATTTTTTTTTACCAGCTCAGCCTCCCCCTGCTTTACTGGGCTTCATCATCAATCAGCTTATTAGCCCTCTCACTGTAGTCTATGTAGTATGTCAAAAGACTTATGAGCCCTGAATCTTTTCCATGTGCAACCTGTTAGTGGGTTAATTGGCTCTTTTTACCCACTCAGCCACCATGTGGAGTAGGCACCCCATCTCAGAATAACTGCAGGGTAGCTGCTGGGCATCAGACATGTAGGTCAAAGAGGGCAAGGCACGGGGAGGCAAACTGAAGTTTGCATAAGACAGCAGTGTCTTGAGTGGCCTGTGCTTTCCCGTAACTGTGATGCAACTATAGGCTTATATCTTCAGCTGGTAAAAGCCTACAGTGATGTACACCAATTGGGGAACTAGCCCTTTGTTTTCAGAGCTGTAAATCCAGAGTCTTACGCATAAACGATAGAAATTACAAAGATGGTTTCTACACTAAAGCCTTGAAAAGTGTCAATGTGCCCTGGAATTCCAGAGGATTTTTGCTCCTGTTGTTTTTTTAAAAAGAAATCAAGCTGCAAAAAATAATGATGAAAGTATTTGGAAAAGTACTTCCATTTTGGAAATGAAACAAAAGCTTCAAGTAAATGCTGAAGAGTAAATTACATTTAATCCTGAAACCTGTCCATGAAATCTGAAGAATGTTTAGAAATTTATTGTTTCCTTATGGTCAACTGAGTCACATAAACTGATGAATTTAGCCACCAGGAATATTGCCCTGAACATCCCAAGAAAAAAAGCCCCAACTGCAACAGTCTTAGAATAAATAAATATTTTGTATATTTCATTGAAGTTTCACTGTAACATGCAAATTCTTGGCTCCTAAAACTGCCCTGCATAGATGCTGAATTTTAGTCTGCAAATTAAGCAGAACATTTCACTTCAAACCTTTCCTTTTATCTCACATCTTTTCCTGTTGTTTCCCTTCCGTCCTTTCTGCCTGCTACTCCATAAAGAAACCTGGGCAAAAGCATAGAGCAGTCGCCTCTGCTAGCCTTGTAGAACTGTTTTGAAGGAAGCCTCGATTCAAAGGTTTCACATGAAAGACAGAAGAAATCTTTTTTTTTTTTTTTTTGTCCTTGGCAGTGACTTTACACTGGTAAACAGTGGTTAGCTCTACTTGTTTCAGTTTCTGGAGAAGGTCTGGGAAAGCTGAAGATGTTACTGGGCTCTGCCTTTAGTGGTTGAACCTCCCAGCACCCTTTTACTACATTTATGACACCACCTACTGAAATGGTGTTGAGCACATATCTGTGTTATGGAACATGCACGCAGCTCTCTGAGTTAACATAGTCCTTCAGTTTTGCTCTTACCAGCAGAGACTACTTGATCCTGCAAGATGCTGGGCACCTTCCTGTTGGCTCCACTGACTTCAACAGCATTTCATCCACTGATAGGAGCAGAAAATTTGGGCCATTTATTATTTATTAATGTGTTTAAACAGAGAGTGGGGTTCACAAAGGGACACTGGCAGCTAGGTGCTCGAATATCTTTATGAATCCCATCTGTAATGCCTAAGGCTATGTCTACACTTGTAAATTTAGGTCGACTTTAGTTAAGTTGACTTAGCATGTCTACACCTAAATTTAAAGTCGACTTTGGGGGGAACTTACAAAGTCGACCTAGAGCATCCACACTGGATGCGTAAGTCAACTTCTAGGGACTGGGGGGACCTAGGGCAGGTCCATGGGGGTAGGGGGGGCACCCCTCACCCAGTGCCAGAGGGCTCAGCCTTTGCCCCATTGTACATGGGTACAATGGGGCAAAGGGGAACAGGGACCCTGGCAGGGCATAGGGGCAGGATGGGCAGGGCTCTGCCCTGCCCTGTGGGGGGACATGCCAGGCTCCCCCTGTCTCCCCCTTCCTCCCCGGCAGGGAGGGCAGTGGTGGAGTCAACTTAGGGCTACTCCAGGTCTACACTGGTTTAAGTCGACTTGAAAAAGTCGACTTAAGCCTTAGGTTGAATTAAAATAAGGTTTTATAAAGTCGACTTAATTTTCATTGTCGACTTTATTTTCCTTAAGTCGACTTAAACAACTTGCTTAAGTCGACTTAAGGAAACTGTAGTGTAGACGCAGGGTAAATTGAGTCGACTTAAGCAAGCTTAAGTTGACTTAATTTACAGTGTAGACGCAGCCTAAGAGACGATGCACTATGACCCTATAGTGATGCACTATGACCCTATAGTGCTAGGTGTTGTACAAACACAGAATAAAAAGAGTCCCTGCCCCCAAAAGCTTACAATCTATGACAAGAGATAACAGATGGCTCCAGACATCAGATGGGAGAGTATAAGGAAACAGTGAGACAATATTTATCAGCAGGAAAGGCAATGGGCTCAGCTCACCAAAAGTGTAACCATTGTCAAATATTTTGTAAGCATCGCAGCAAAGGGGAGTTTTAGCCAGCCTCTGTGGGTCAGGCAAGGGAAGGGAAGAATGCAGAACATCTTTTCCATTCTTGCATCGGAGCCAGAATCCTAACATCTATTTTGATTTGCTGTTACAGCCTGACTTGATCCTATGTCATACACTTCCCTACATTTAATTTCCTCCCATTCTGTAAATTTCCCATCTTCAAAGCGTCTGACGAAGTGGGATTTTTCTCCCACGAAAGCCCATGCGATAAATAAATCTGTTAGTCTTTAAAAGTGCCACAGGACTCTATTTGGATTTTTAGCTACTATTATAAGGCCTTTGCTCAAAAGAAGGGGTAACACTGGCAGTGCTAGTCTTCCAAAAAGCGGTAGAAGGAACATAGATAAGGTAAGACTGTAGCCCTATTCCAGTCCCCAGACTATCTAGACTTCCCCAGGGGCCATGTACATGAGCTCATGCTGTAACCTTTAGAGCTACAAAAGGTAGAATGCTTTCTGATGCTGGGACTGAGACATTAGGATTGCACCACACCTGCCCCAGGCTATAGTTAAAAGCCACCATCACACCTGCACTTTATCATGTTCTGCATGGCAGACGTCTGTGTTAAATACGCACCTTTAACATATCACTCTTTTTTCCCTGTTAAATCCACAGCATACAATAGATTTTTTAAAATGAAACATGGCCACGTTAACACAGAGTCAGAGCCCAGAAGGCGTTAACTTCAGTGGAGTTGCACCAATTTACATCGGCTGAGGAGCCAAGTTGAAACTGTGAGAAACAGTAACTTTTTCAATTTCTTTATTTCTGTGTGCTTGATTTTGCACCTTTAACTCTGTGTTTTCAATGGTTTTGCAGCTGATTATACATATTTCTATAGCCTGTGTGTTGCAGGAGTTCAGGTGAAATATTCATAGCTGTTCCTTCTGGGCTTAAAATGTTTATTTTTTAATTACACAACAGAACTACATTAAAAGAACATGGAGATTACAAAATAGAGTACTCAGAAATAAGTAAATGCAAGAATTAAGGTAGCTCATGCCACCTTAATCCAGTCCTCTCATGTCATGTCTCATCATGCATTATGATACAGTCTTTAATTATATGAGGTCACCAAGGGAGGCTGGGTAATCCCCTGGAGGTTTTAAAGAAAGGGTACACAAATACCTGGCAAAGATGATCTCACTGTACTTGGACTTGCCCCTTCCAGCCCTACATTTCTTGGATTCTATGATCACACACTATTTTTTTCAACAGGACCCCTGCTTCATTCATTGCACAGGATGGAACTCCTCTAAGGATGAATCAGGGATGTGTAGTAAAATAAGCTGGCGTCTATAGAACCCCTGCCTCATTTGTTGCAGAGATTGGGAGGTGTATAGTGAATGAGATGAGAGATGGCACATAGAAGAAAGATGTTCTCATGGTTAAGGCAGTTCTTCAACTTCTCCTCCATCTTTATTATGGGCAAAACAATACATTTGCCCCAATCTCATCCTTAGAATGGCTAAAGCATGTTTGCTGAAACTTTCTCAAGAGATTTAGGTGGCAGCAGATGCCCAGCATGGGAAATTTCAGCCTGAATATGTTAACATTCGACAGAGTTCTAAGCAAGTGAAAATGGGGTCTTATAGTGCCACATGATGGGCAAAATTAACTATAGGAAGAGCTACGCTAACCATCTTTATCTATTCAAAATTTGCTGTAGTGGAAATAAGAGGAGATGAGGCAACCTAACTGGCTTCTGGAAATGCTGTCTTTATCAGTGCCTTTCTACAAAACAAGAATGACATTCAAAACGCTGACACCCCATTCCACCCATTTCCTAATAATCTTCTCCAAATCAAACCAGTCAGAAATTCAAGAAACCTCCAAAAGATCCCGAAGCAGCAAACAAAGAAATCAACCAAACAAACAAAACAATCAACCTTTGCCAAGTAGAACTTCTGTAGCCCCCAGAAGGAAGAGATTCATTGCATCCATGGAGGCACTAGCAATAGTGAGCTTACTAAGCTATTTTATGCATGAGATATCAGATGCCGAGGTAATGGACAGCCTATAAAGTCCTAAAATATATAGCTTAAGCACAGATAAATATAGAGATCAAGGCACTGCATAATAGTTAGCAGAAGTGACTTCTATGAATGGTAACTCTCTTCTGAGTTTTACTGATACAGTTTGTTTTTATTGATTGATTGATTGATTGATTGCAAGAGTGAATACTTTATCAATTATACTTTATAAATTAATCTGTTAGAGAAGTGGATCAAACTGGTCCAAGACGCTGGGAAGTATGACTCCTCCCTCCTAACATTGCAAACTGTTAGCTCAAGGTTTGTCAGCCTCTTGGGTTTTAATTAATGGAGTTCCTGTTAGGGACATTTTTTTCATCACTCATTCTATTCCAACATGTTTCTTTCATTTGGAACCTGAGAGCTCTGCCAAACAGGCCCATGATTTCGGAAGGGGAGGGAGAGCCTGCCTCAACTACAGTCAACTCTCTGTTCAACTTGATTCAATTAAGTGGAATTTCACTTTGTCAAATGACAAGATGCTGTATTTTGACAGTTGCCTTTTTATGCTAAAGTGGAGGCATAAAAATCAGTTGGGTGTCTGGCTCACTTTATCTGAAGCTTTTGCTTAAGAATTTGATGATCCTTTTTCATTTTGAGTGACACAGGCATTTAGTTTCTGGTTGGCTGGTTTATTTTTAAACAACGGATTTCCTAAGGGACTGCCATTCTCTTCTTCGAACACGCCCTTTTTCAACTGCAAATATGAAAAACAAAAAAAAGGAGAAAAAAGATAGAGGTGGTTATTTTAAAGGGTGTGGGTGGGTGGGGGTGGGGAATTGGCTTAAAAACGTTTTATTGGAAAAAAAAAACTTTAAAAGATATAAACAAAAAGTGAAAACAATACTGATGCAGCAAATGTAAATGGTGAGCTGGTGGATTCTGGACTGCAGAATTTTCCATTGACTTCAGAAGTTTGACTGAGTAAGGACTGACAGACCCAGTTCTGCTTTTGTAATTGATAGTGTGTTCAGTTTTCTATACAGTTCAGGTAAAGCCTGTTCTATTCAGGTTCTTATACTGCTCCCTCCATCATAGTGTCTGAGTGTTTTTAGTAGCGTATTAAATGATATCCTCAACAATTGTTATTTGGTCTCTCGTCCCCTTTCCAGGAGAAGTGTGTGTAGTGGAGGGTTTTGTTTTCTTAGGGATTTTTTTTTCAGTATATATATTACAATGTATTTATGGTAGAGAAGACAAAGTCAAAGAAACACGCTTTTGCACTGAGAGGGGGAAGGTGGAATGCTTAGTTCTTGAGAAAATTCATTTCAGTCTTGGACCAGTCTCCAAGGAAACCTTGTCTCTGAACAAATGAGTTTTATCCTTACTGAAGGGAATTCCATTGAGCCAAAGAGAAAAAAATTTCAACATCAGCTTCAACACAAAGTTTAAGAAGATCTTATAGATACCCTGGGTCCAGGCCACTGAAGGCTTTGAAGATAAGGAGTGAGGCCTTCATCTTGACTCAGTATTCTTTGGGAAGTCAGAGTAGAGAGTGGAAAACAGAGTTTGAAGAAATAACAAAAATGCCGAACAGACTGTGGAAGTATGAAAAGTCAGTGTGTTCTTTGATGAGTTTGCACTTACTAGTCCTCTACCTAGTGCTTATGGAAGATCTTCCCATTCCTCGGCTCTGGTCAAGAAAAGAAGAGTAACAATAGGGTATGTTATCCACACATTGGGTATCCCAAGCCAACTTCAGTGTCAACCTCAAGACAGATTTCATGTTGCTTCATTCTGAGGTGATCTGGGATGTCCCCTTCTTTTACCATGGTTTCTAAAGAACTCTGATTGGAAAGGTCTACCACATCTACAGTGCTGTTTGTTGATCAAAACCATGAATGATTTCTGCTATCTTGAATAAGACATTTATTCCAACCAGCTGTGTGCCTATTTTTATTACCTGGATTTGATTTCAGATTACATTTAAAGCCCGATCTTTGGTACCCTCAAACAGAATGGTCTGTAATGTCCCTAATTAATTCTCATGAATATTCATTTATTTCGGACCACCCATCTTTACTGATTATCATAATTCCAATTTGTCTTGCGGTTGGGTCAGTTGGTTTAGCCAAACCAACCTTGGAACCTGAAGGGAAAAAATTCAATTCTTATTCAGATTGTTTGCAAGCCAGCCATAAAGAGAGTCCCAACTGCATACCTAGATCTCAGTCCCAGACTCCAGCAATTCAGAGTTTGCTCTTACATTCCTCACTAGTAGTAATATTGCCAGATGTAGTTCTGAGCCACAGGTCAAGGTAAAATAAATTAACAGGATGCCGGTTGTTAAAGTCACCGATATTAATGAGTGAGAGTTGTTCCTTCTAACCTCATTCAGTGCAAAGTAAATTGTCAGTGAATTATTTTATTTCATTAGAATGATAATGAAAACAAAAGAAAATGGAAGGAGTTTTTTAGCCATGAGCGTTCTGTGGAATGGGAGAGCTCATGCTATTTTAAGGAACATTTTAAAATTATTTATTATTATTATTATAGACAAAACCCTTACAGATGCTTGATAAAGTCAAACCTTTAGAGTCCATCACTTCTACTGTATAACTGTTACAGATTGTCTTTACCTATAGTCTATATATAATATCATAACTATATAATTGATCTTTACTATTGTTTATATTAGACTCTTCTCATCTATATTAGATGCTACAAATAGTTATTCAAGTAATTTCCCTTTACTCATGGGAATGGTTCTATTGACTTTGATCAAACCACGTACATGAATAAGGGTTTCCTGGATTTGACCTTTAATTAGGAAACCTCAAAGGACAACCTTATTAAGGCTTGATCCTGCAAACACATATGGATGTGTTCAGTCCTGCTGACAGTGTTTCCAGGATCATGGTTGGCTGCTCATTTTCACATAGATGGGCACAGAAAGATAAAACTGTAGCAGACCTACCATAGTTCATTTGCAGAAAGTCTGTGGGGCAGAAAATGGATCATGCAAGAGGAGATGAAAAGCAAGAACCACATTTATTTAAAAAAACAAACAAACAAGGAGTCTAGTGGCACTTTTAAAGACTAACACATGTATTTATCACATGAGCTTTCAGGGGAGATAAATAAATGTGTTAGTCTTTAAAAGTGCCACAGGACTCCTTGTTTGTTTCGCTGAACTAGCCTGACATGGCTCCCCCTTTAGAGTTATTCCAGAGAATTCTTTCTTGAAGGTCTGGTTGGTGAGTCTTGCCCACATGCTCAGGGTTTAATTGATCACCACATTTGGGTCAAGAAGGGATATTTTCCCAGTGCAGATTGGTAAAGGCTTTGGGGTTTTTCTCCTTCCTTTGTAGCATGAGGCATGGCTCACTTGCTGGTGTATTTTTTGTACCTTAAAGTCTTTCAACCATGATTTGAGGGCTTATATAATTTGTTCCAAAGGGGTAGCCATGTTAGTTTAGTTCAGCAAAACAAACAAGGAGTCTGGTGGCACTTCTTCAAGCATCTGATGAAGTAGGATTTTCTCCCACGAAAGCTCATGCGATAAATAAACTTGTTAGTCTTTAAAAGTGCCACCAGACTCCTTGTTTGTTTTGCTGAACTAAACTAACATGGCTACCTCTTTGGAATTTATTTTTAAATTTCATCATTTTTCATTTCAGAGCAGTTCTCCAATTTAGAAGGTGGTTTTGAATTCCAGCTTTGTCCCCCACAATGCTTGCAGCATCTCCTGGTTTGTTGTCCTCTGTAAACATTATATGCACTCTTTCCACTTCATTCCAGTCATTAAATAAAATATTGAAGAGCACTGGACCCTGGATATGTCCTTTCAGTTAAACATGTTGCAATCCCCATATTAACTCCCAGACGTTTGAGGAGGTAGAAAGTATTCGTCTGGAGAGGACATCGGGTTTGTTTTATTGCAGGATGAATACCGGTAGTTTATTATTTGTTATGTTTTGATCTAAACTATGACTAGATCAGCTCTTCAGCTCGATTGACAGTGGAGCTATCCCAGATTACACCAGCTGAGGATATGCACTGTATTGTTATATATATTCTGTTCACTATTAAAATCTTCATCATTTTGCTGGTGTAATCAATTAATGGTATGTAAAATAATTTAATGTTGTAATCAGTTAAAAGTATGTAATTAATGAATTATCAATTTGATTGATTAATGACTTAATCAATATAATTACATGGTAATCAATTAATGGTATGTAATGGCTGTACAATAATTTTGTGCAAATGAGGGTGATAAAGATTTTAACAGTGAGCAGTGTACATCTGTAAAATTGTACTTCTATAACAGTATAGTTCTGTAATGAGCTTTGTGATAGTTGCCCATGGGAGATGCTATTTATAATAAAGATTATCATTATTTTTTAATTATAATTCACCTTTTTCTTGTTAACTCCTCATCCTTTTGTTAGCCAGAAAGAAAGCAATATGATAAAATTCTCCACTGCCAGATAGGAAGCAGATGCAAGGCATCTTAAATGTTCTTTCCAAGGCCTGTTATAAGTTTTAGCTCAAATGTCAACATGAGTCAACATTTTACTTTTAGTGACAGGTTGGTTTAGTTTCCTATGAAATGTTGTAAATCCACTTGGAGACAAAATACTGAATCCTTAACAGAAAATTGTTCTAAAAGCCCCAGTGAATTTTTCCAATGTACTTTGTGCATTTTCTCCCCATTTCCTTGAAACTGCAGTGAGAAGGAATGCTGTGATCAAAGTGAATGGAACTGGCAGGGTATGGAGGAATACAAACCAATAAAGGCTCCCATTTGCAGCCTGTCCTTGATGAGAGCCATACACTGTACTAAGTGTTCTGCCCATGAGGTGAACCAAGGCATGCTGCTATTCCATCTGCACATTCCAGTTTCCCTTTAATCTTTACAGAAATGAGTGCAGAAGCTGCTTAGAGTCTTTGCAACTACAGTGACATTCCGCTGTCTTTTGCTCCTTCTAAGAGATTCTTTTTGACTTCCCCAGTGACAGTTCTTGATTATAATAGAAATGGCTCCTGAATGGAAACTTAGATCTTAGTCCTCAAGTAGGACTGGCTGGAAAATAACAGTTCCATTTCACAAAACTATTTAAGGTTTCAAAATTTGTTTTTTGTTCCAGTGAAGCAAAAAATCAAGCTCTTTCACAAAAAAAGCATGAGAGAGAGAGAAAGACCCACCCTCTATAGTCTGGTACTTAGGACCTGTGCCTGGGATATGGGAAAAAAATCCATGTTAAAATTCTTGCAATCATGTAGAGCAAAGACTTGAAACTGGTTTTTCTGCCTTCCAAGTGCATGCTTTAACCACCAAGCTATTTGTGATTTTAGCACAGGGCTTTCTCTTGAAATTCTATTCTGGACCTGAGATGTTTTTGTCAAAACCGATACGTTTGTGCAAAACTATTGCATTTTGACGGAATAGCGTTATCCCAGGAAAAACAATGTTTTATCAAAAACATTTTCAAGCAGCTCTATTTGCAATGGGCTTCCGATGGGAGGGAGGGCATATGTAGCCCATTATTTAATATCTTTTATAAATGCCTACCTGTGGTTGAGTCACTTGAAATACTAACCTGCTATCTAATGCATTAATGGAGTTAGCAATTTGTCCTGCACACAATGAAGCCCATGGAAATTCTAGTTTGGGCCATTAGTCCATCCACTCAAGTGGTAGAGGGCTGTACTGCAGTCCTAAAGTTCCTGATCAAGCCCAGTTTCTGGGTAGCAATGGGGTTTATTAGAACATCGTAGCAGGGACTTTTTCAACACTGAAACAGCACTAAGGCCGTTCCATTTGACTCTGCCTCTTGTGACCATCAGAGCAGGGAGCAATAATTCAAAAGACTCCCA
This sequence comes from Pelusios castaneus, assembly GCA_007922175.1. Classification (NCBI taxonomy): domain Eukaryota; kingdom Metazoa; phylum Chordata; order Testudines; family Pelomedusidae; genus Pelusios; species Pelusios castaneus. The sequence goes on along the minus strand of ML685887.1, from coordinate 1,128,014 downwards.
AAGGCTGATTTAACTCCATCCACATAGGTACACAAAACCCCTAAATATTGGATAAAATGACTTGGAGTCTTAATGTTCTCCTGAGCTACATTAACCATTTTTTCAAGAACTTGGTGCTACAATGAATTACTTGCATCTATCTCAGGCATTTTGCGTCACTCTTTGCTGTCTCCTAATGAATTATTCTGTTCTCAGTACAACTAAAGGTTTAGACAGTCTCTCTCTGATTGGTGGTTTGAAAGGGAAGCTGAAGTTCTACTTGCACAGACTATGTTCTTTGTTGTCTGTAAGTTATAGCAAAGGACGGGTTCGTCTCTGACTCAGCTAAGGATGTTGACTTAGTGCTAGAGGGGAAGAAGAGCAGGTTGTGTTGAACAACCTCAGTGTCAGATGCAAGCACTTCCGAATGTGTTTCTAGAATCATTTGCCTGCACCAGATGCCTGAAGCTTGAATGAATTTGGCATCAGATTTCAGCTTAAACATTATTAAAAATTACTTATGTTCTTCTTAACTTTTATCTGGAAACACTGTAATATGCTACCTGTTTGAGGTCAAATGACTCTCTAACCCTCCTTTAATTATCCCTTTGTTATGGCTTTTCATAAAGTTCTCATTTCTACCTGGATTCTTCATTCATAGACTCTAAGGTCAGAAGGGACCAATATGACCATCTAGTCTGACCTTCTGCACAATGCTGGCCACAGAGCCTCATCCACTCATTCCTGTAATAAACCTCTAACCTATGACTGAATTATTAAAGTCCTCAAATCATAGTTGAAAGACATTAAAATACAAAGAATCCACCAGGACGTAAGCCGCGTCCCATGCTACAGAGGAAGGAGAAAAAAACCCTAAGCCTTCGCCAATCTGCACTGGGGGAAAATTCCTTCTTGACCCAAATGTGGTGACCAATTAAACCCTGAGCATGTGGGCAAGACTCACCAACCATTCCTCCAAGAAAGAATTCTCTGGAAAAACTCAGAATCCACCTCATTTTTGTTTTAAAAAGGAAATTGTGCAGATTGTGTAGAAATCAATGGCTCGATGTCTAGTTGGCAACCGGTAACGAGTGGAGTGCCCCAGGGGTCGGTCCTGGGGCCGGTTCTGTTCAACACCTTCATTAATGATCTTGATGATGGAATAGACTGTGTGCTTAGTAAGTTTGCAGATGACACCAAGCTGGGGGGAATGGTAGATACTCTGGAGGGCAGGGACAGGATCCAGGGAGACTTGGACAAATTGGAACACAGGGCCAAAAGAAACCTCATGAGGATCAACAAAGACAAGTGCAAAGTCCTGCACTTAGGACAGAAAAATCCCATGCACTGTTATGGGCTGGGGACCGATTGGCTAAGTAGCAGTGCTGTGGAAAAGGACCTGGGGGTTATGGTGGACGGGAAGATGAATATGAGTCAACAGTGTGCCCTTGTTGCCAAAAAGGTCAATGGCATATTAGGCTGCATCAGTAGGAGTATTGCCAGCAGATTGAGGGATGTGATAATTCCCCTCTATTAGACACTGGTCAGGCCGCATCTGGAATACTGTGTCCAGTTTTGGACTCCCCACTACAGAAAGGATGTGGACAAATTAGAAAGAGTCCAGCGGAGGGCAACGGAAATGATTAGGGGGCTGGGGCACATGACTTACGAGGAGAGACTGATGGAACTAGGCTTATTTAGTCTACAGAAGAGAAGAGTGAGGAGAGATTTGATAGCAACCTTCAATTACTTGAAGGGGTGCTCCAAAGAGGAGGGAGCTAGGCTGTTCTCGTTGGACAGAGAGGACAGAACAAGGAGCAATGGTTTCAAATTACAGCTGGGGAGATCCAGGTTGGATATTAGGAAAAACTTTCTCACTAGAAGGGTGGGGAAGCATTGGAATGGGCTATGTAGGGAGGTGGTAGAATCTCCATTTTTGGAGATTTTTAAGGCCCGGTTAGACAAAACCCTGGGTGGGGTGAATTAGTGGGAGTGGTCCTGGTTTTTAGCAGGGGGTTGGACTGGATGACCTCATGAAGTCCCTATTATTCTATGATTCTATAATTCTATAATCTGACGTGTTGGAAATCTTACTGCTATATCCAGATTATATGGGAAGATACAGCACCCAACATTGACCTCCTCCGTTGAGAACTACAGGTGAAAAGCACTGTATACGAGCTACATGATAATAATAAATTAAGCAGGGTCTTACGCTTTGCCTGACACCTACAGATAAGCAGGGGACAAGACTTAAGGAACTGACCTTGTTTGCACACACACGCCCACTCTGCCTCCATGGGCAGCATCATGGGCTGCTTCACCCAAAATCTCACTTTTGGCTGGTGCTGGATAACAAGTCGCTTTGTTACTGAGTGCAGGGATAATAAAGAGAGAGGGTGGGACTAGGTGCTTGTACTTGGTGATGTGCACTCTGCTTAAGGGTCTTAGACACCATTTGGCCCTTCCACTCTCCAATCTGTAATGCTACAGCTGATTAAAACTCTGTAGTGAGTCTTTTGTTACACATAAGTAGAGTTGAAATCACTAATAGCGGGTATGTCTACACTAGCAACTTAAGTTGACTTAAGGATGCTTAAGTCGACCTACAGGTTGCTGCCTTCACACCTGGCTTTCATTAATTCGACTTAAGTGATTCCTTAAGTCGACTTAATAACTACTACTCTTAAGATCAACTTAACACTTCCGTTGACCCGTTAAGTCGACCTAAAGCCAGTGTGGATACTCTACATAGACCTAAATCCCTAAGTCAACCTAAGGGGGATGGGCTGGGGAGAAGGGAGCTGCGGCTCCCTGCTGAGAGGGGAACCGTGGCTCTTGGGAAGAAGGGAGCCACAACTCCTTTTTCCCAAGAAGCCATGTCTCCCTTCTGCCAGGGAGCCACAGCTCCCTTCTCCCTTGTCCCGGGGAGCCACGGCTCTCAGAGCTGCTGCTGCCCATCAACCTAGCACCTGCATGCATGGACGCAGGCAATCGACTTAAGTTGACCTTGTTAAGTCGACTTAACAGAGTCGACTTAGCTTTTCAGGTGTAGACATACCCAACCAGATCTAAGCGTTAGATCTGATGAGACAACATGTTTGGTGAAAACTACTGCCCAGCCGGGACTGGCAGTGAGGTTCCCCAACTAATAGATAAAATCACAGAGAGCTGTGCTAAGTGATGGTACCTCAAGACATCATGAATCAGCTATCAGAGAAGCAAGCCAGGTGCCTTCTTTTCAGCTGTCCCCATTGACCAAGAGCAACAGCTGTGAATGGGGTGCGGTAGAGGGAGAAGGGAGTGGCATATTAAAGGAAAATTTGGTTTTTGGTCTTAAGAGGCAAAAGACACTGTCCAGTATAATCTGGGCTGGATGTTTTTACTAGTGGTTTTATACTTATGAATCATGTTTGCAATGTTTTCCAACATTATTGCTTGGTTGTTTTCCCCCTTTTAATTAAAAATCTCTTTTCTACACTCCGACTCTGTACTTGTGAGAGGAATAGACTTGCTGCTTAAAGGTGCCCAGGGTGTGTGATGTGTAATTTTCCCAGGTTATTGGATGGGGGCTAGAGCCAGATCTGTGTTGCATTGTTGAAAAGGCACCCCTAGATATTGAATCTGGCCTTTGTCACTGTTGCCTCCACCTGTCAGAAAGGTTACATAGTAATAGTATGGATTAACTAATCAGCAACATTGAACCTGGACACAGAAATAATTGCATCAACACAAACAGAATTTGGCATCAGGATGGAAAGAACTTTATCATTAACCTTAATCAAATTTAGCCACAGTAAATCAGGTCAGAACACTGAACCAGTCTGGCTACTTTACATATTTTTACACAACGTGTCAGCCAAACTGCTTTATGTTAAATAATAAGAATACCAGCTACTTTATAGTAAAGATAGTTGATTCCTCTGGTGGACAGATGTCTTTCAGCTGTTGCACAATTGGTTTTGGTATTTGACCTAGGCTTGGGATCCAGGCTATTTGATCACTGTTCCATAGGCTCTCAGGAAAATCCTAATCTTTTTTAGTTTTGACATTCTTGGTTTTCTATAGTAAATTACATCAAATTGGGCCGTATTCTTCTCTGACATTCTGCTTCTTTGTGGGAGAATTTCCACTAGCCTTCTTCCATTCACCTGACTGATACTAACCCTTCCCTATTGATTTAGATAACTATCAAGTTGGGGTCTAGATCCTATATGGGATGGAGCACCTCCTGTAAGGTGTTGGGCACATCAAATCCCACAGAAAACAATGGGAAGTAAGGACACTCAGCATGTAAAACCAGTTGCTCAACATCTCACAGGTTGAAGTCTTTAATATACATGCATGGTCAAAAAAGTATTTATCAAAAAATGGCAGAATCTGACTCAAGGCGCATTTTACTGCTCCCTGTAAACCTACGGGGTCAGAAGTGCTTTACCGATGAACAAGATTTTTTTAAATTACATTTTATACATAGCATTGCAGAACTAATGCAATTGTAGGAGAGTAATCTGGATTAACTTCAGACTCATGAATCATCAATGTAGTCATTTACTCTCTTTTCATTTATGAAATCTTCATTATTAATGATGATGACATAAGAGAAGAAAGGAACCCAGTTTGACTTTCAGATTCGAAATGGATTTTGCAGGGCTCGGAGTTAGGGAAGAAAATTGTAAATTGGACATAGTCATTGAAATATGAGAAATATATAGCTCCAAGAAGAGTATATTTTTATTCTTCGTCATCACCTCAGTCTAGGAATTTGTCTCTGGCACAAAGAGTTTATAATCTGATTTAAGAAAAGATGCAATCAGTAATCATAACAAATCATTAAATAAAAGGAGGGATAGTTTCTAACAACAACATTCATTGACATAGATTTCCTTCCTTTCCTTTCCTTCATCAAGAGTCAATATGAGAGATGTAGGCTTCTTAACTCTTTCTAATAGTAATCCTTTCTCCCAGCCTTTGTCTGTCTTGTAGATTTGGAATGCAAGAAATATGGGCCAGAGACTATCTCATTGTGTTATGTGTACAATGGCTAGAACAATTGAGCCCTGATGTCAGCTGGTGCACTTGGGACTCCTGTAATACAAATAAAAATAATAATTGCACCACATAGCATGTTGAGTTGCATACATCATACATCCGAGTGGCCTTTGCAGGTGCTCGCACAGAAAACAATTAATGATGACCTAACTAACCTAGCTCTAGTCTTACATAGAAACCTCCTTCAGATGCGGATTCCAAATCAAGATGGAAAACTAGGTGAAAAGATAGTCGGTTACCTAATGCCATTCACCAGTGCGTTTGAGCTGAAAAAAACACTGTAGATATTTGAAACAATTACATAAGATAGATTTATTATTCATTATTAATTGCTGCTATTAACTGACTCGTTCACTGTTTATAGGAGCTGAAAACTTCTTAGACAAGTTATTGAGAGCCATATTTTAACCTCAGTTGCAATCCATTAATTAAAGAGGAGGTGCTCCTGGTTTATGCCACTCAAATTAAGATTAGAATTTGGCCTGTAATATCCAGAGGGAAGGGAAATAAGGGGCTCTCAGCTGGACTGATTTTATGTAGGGCCAAGAAATTGTGTGGTGTGCAGAGTAGACTATCCTGTACCAATGGGGCAATAGCTATTTAAGAAGATTTAGAGGACTAGAAATGTCCATAACAAGTGAAGGAATCTTGCCTGTGGTTTCTTGTGCAAGACCAGATTGCTGTGTATAGAGAGGGCCAGATGTTGCCATGTCTACTCACCATGAGTTGAACCTTGCACTGGGATGTGTTTTGTTAATTTTTTATTGGAGCTGCTGGTAGAGCAATGGTGGCAGAAGTTGGCTCAGGGACAGTATAAATGAGACTAGGCAAATGAGCAAACCATTAAGGGCCATCCAATGGCTCTCACTGTCACTCACAAAGAGAGACTTATGTGTAATTTGCTACTATGGTATTGAGTAAATTCTTTGTCTTGGAGATGAATTTCAGATCCTCTGTTATTACCGAGATGAACAGCTTGTTTGTATAATGTGAAACACACAGCAGAGAAACTAAATTGTTATTCTTTAAAAGTGCCGTGAGGCTCCTTTTTTGTTTTGCTGAACTAGACTAACACGGCTCCCCCTTTAGAACTTTCCAGGTTATTTTTTCTCCACCACTTATATCAGCAGTCTCTTGCTGAAAGTTTCCTTTGAGAGAGAACTAATTGAGATATTAGTGGTCAAATTGCAATTCTAATTCTGCTCTCATATATACTTGTCCCGTTGATAATCCTAAAAGTGGAACTACTGAGACAAATACAGGACCAAATTGTATTAGTTCACTTCAGTGGAGTCACTCTGAAGTTGCACTAGTGTAATCAAGAGCAAAATCTGGCATATAGGGGGAGATTTTCCAAAGACACGAATATCAATGACATGTCTAATTCCCCTAGGAGCTAATGCCTTTGAAAATCTACCCCAGAATCTGAGTTCATGGATGTCCTGGGATGATGACCATGAAAGTCAACGGAATCACTCTCATCAGTTTCAGCGGATGTCAGATCAGGACGTTGAATTGGGTTACAGGAATATACAACATTGTATTGTGGCAAATATTGTGAGATTAGAAACATGACATATATGAATAAGAATAGGATTTTCAGTTAAATTAGTTAGGATAAAAATATGAGGGGTCATTTGAGGGTATTTATTGACTAATATATAAAACAGAAATTGACTCATACAGAGCTACTTAGAAGAAAGATCTATTTAAAATGGAGAGAGCATAGTGTAACCCATATGCCTAAAACAGGCTCTCTCTTTAAGGGACCTATTCAGGGCAGGTTACTGTTGCTGGGCAGATTAGCTGCCCACAACCAGAAACTTCTGGAAAACAGGGAGTGGTAGCATTTTGAGCATGCTCCACAGGGTTCCCTGCAGGTGTGGTCATACCACATGAGAGCAGCAGGTTGTGCAGACAGCAGGCAGGAACTGCAGTGAGAAGAGGCCATGTGCTCAGGGTTCATGAGAGAAGCTGAGCCACGAGTGAACAGCAAGATGTTTTCTCCCTCCAATGGAGTCTTCTGTAGCAGAGTTAGCGCACGTGTATATGGAACTGAGAGCTGGTTAACCAGTAAACTGACCAGATGGTGCTGGTTCCAGAGGAGAAAGAAAAGCCTGCATGGAATTCTATTGAAGATTCCTGCAACCAAAGAAGAAGAGGATAGATCCTTCTTTCCACTCAAGCCTTTGGACTTGAACAAAGAATGCAGCTTAGAGTTGGGTGAATTCCACCTGGACTTTGGGACTCTTGGGGATCTTTCTCACAGTGTTTCTGTGGGGACTGTTCTGTTTATATTCATTTTGCTTTTTTAGGATAAGATTTATTCTGTTAGTAGTTAATAAAGTTCATTGTTATGTTTATTTTAAGTAATAGTTTAATGTGGGAGGGTAACTCTGAGCAATCTTTGCTGTGAGTCCCATACAGCCTAGATCCTGAGTCTCCAGATGCGTTCTCCTTATGGGGTTGAGGTTTATTTCTGCAAGGCACTGGCAGGGCCGTCCTTTCGGGGGAGGCGAACGGGGCGATTGCTCTGGTCCCCGCGGCTATGTGAGGCCCATGCTGTCCTGCTCCCAGCGGGGCAGTGTGGGGCCTGCGCCGTGGCTGCCCCCCACCCATGGCCGTGCTTCACCCTGCCCCCACTGCCTTTGGCAGCGAGCCAAAGGTGGAAGGGCAGGGTGAGGCAGGAGACTTCCCCCAGCCTCTGGCTCTGGGCCGGCCCGCCCCACCCCCAGGGTGGAGCAGACCAGCCCAGGGGCGGGGCAGTTGAACGGGGCCCAACCTCTCTTGGCCAGCCGGCCAGCCTGCCTCACTTGGCCGGCCAGGCTCCATGCCGGCCCCAACCGGGTCTCCATGCGCTGCCACCAGCACCCCAGCCGGTGGCAGGGCCTCGACTGGCCAGCTCTTGACGGCAGCCTCAGGTCCCACTCCCCAGCTGGGTTCCAGTGGCAGCAGCCTGGGGTCCTGGCTGGGGCCGGCTCCAGGGACCTGAGGCCACGTCGCCACCAGAAGCCCGGCCATTGGCTTTCTGCTCCCATCTGGGGGCAGGGAGGGCTGGCCTAGCAAGGGGCTGCTGGGGCTCCCCCAGGGCCAGCTCCTGGTGGCAATCTAGGGGCCGTGGCCAGGGCTGGCTCCCGCTGGTGGCGGGCCTCCGCTTGCCGGGGTCCTGGGGACAGAACGGCTGCCCTGGTCCGCCCATCCCCCTCCAGTGTGGGGGGGGGGGGGGCCCCCCCCCAGGCCAATTGGCCCTAGGGACAGCCCTGGGCACTGGAGAGCGGGAAATTGAATGAATTTTAGCCCACCTGAGGGTTACAACAGCCTAAGATAATAAAGAATGGCTCACGTGTAATGGGGGCTGACCAAAATTGGGATTATTTAGTCTTTAGAAAATATAATTAAAAAGTGGCATGGAAGAAGAATTTAAACTAAATAAAGATTGATCTATATGAATTTAAGTGACTGTCCTGTAGCTCATGGCTTTCCATTTAAATTAAGAAGGAATATATTACATATGTGAAAGGAAGATTGTTTCTGTGGTTAGAACGCAGGATTGGGAGCCAGGAAATCATGCTTCTGTGCTCACATAAGTCTAATATTTTACAGGCGACTTTGAGGACATCAGTTAAATGCGTTGTGTCTCAGTTTTCCACTGTAAAATTGGGGAAATAATACTTCTGTACTTCTAAGGGCCATTGGGAAGCTTACTTAATCCATTTTTGTACATGCATTCAGAGACATTTGGATGGCTGGTGCTACATAATTGCAAAGTATATGTAAGAATTCGAGAAGGTAGTATTTTGCAGAGAGAATAAATAGGCAAAATGGATTTCCATTCAAAGGAGTAGAGCCATGTAGTGTATATATTTAAGCAAAAGTTGGATGACTGGTCTGGATGATTAAGGAGCATGAATGAATCTTGCACTTGAGAGCAGGCAACACCCACCATTTTGGAGGATATGCAGGAATTTTTCAGTCATCATGCTTGGTTCTTCCATATTAAGATGGGCAGTTCTTTCTCCATATTTTGCAATAGGAAGTGTATGTCCTTCCCTGGAACAAATGTTATAAGATATGTATTGTAGAGACCATATTTGGCATCACCATATCTAGACCCAAAGGGCTGGTAGCTCACTTCTAGTCCTGCATGACTAGGTAGCTATCTTATATACACACTGGCAACATGGTATTCAATGAGGAATATTCTTCAAACTCTTCTTAAACTTCTTCCAAGTACTTGAGAATTTAATTTGCAGTGGAACTTTTGTTAATGCAGGAGCCTTCGAGGAGTAAAGTTTTTTCTATTTAAGGTAAACAGCTAATGCACAATAGTTACGAGGTGGTATGAGTTATTTCTTATGCTAAATATAGTAGAAGTTGTTATTTCAGATACTTTGAGCAAATGTTCTCTTTTAATGGAAATTACTTTCCACTACTCTTATCTAAACATAATCTACTTGTGTCTGTAAAAATATTAAACTAATTAGAATATCAAATAATAATAAATTGCAAGATCCAGCATGCCTTATGATTCAGAATCAGGAAGAAATTTTGCTCCATGGTAAAAGATCACACAACTGGCCTGGTGTCTTACAGAGGAGTTTTGTCTTCCTCAGTAGCATCTGATTTAAGCCAGCGTTGGAGATATGATAATGCTGGATGAATCTCTGGTGTCATTTTGACATGGTGGTTTCTGTGTTGCTTCTTGGGGCTTTTGGCACTCTATACCCTGGATTGATTTTTATATAAAATGTCCAAGCCGACTGGATTAAGAGCAATTTTAGAAGCCTAAAATAGATATCTATTTCTATGTGACCTGATTTAATGTCTACGGAGGTAAACAGGAATGTTTTCACCAACCTAAATGGGGATTTTAACAAGCCCATCATGCCTGTCACTAAGGCTATGTCTACACTGGGTAATCTAAGTCAAATTTAACTAAGTCGACTTAGCGTGTCTACACTTAAAATTAAAGTTGAGTTAAAGGGGAACTTAAAAAAGTCAACCTAGAGCTTCCACACTGGACGCCTAGGTTAACTTCTAGGGACAGGGACCCTGGCAGGGCATAGGGGCAGGGTGGGCAGGGCTCTGCCCTGCCCTGTGGGGGGGCATGCCAGGCTCCCACTGTGCCCCCCCCCGGCAGGGAGGGCATTGGTGTAGCCCTGGGGTAGCCCTAGGTCGACTTAGGGCTACCCCACTGCTACACTGGCTTAATTCGACTCTAGGGAGTCAACTTAAGCCTTTGGTCTACTAGAAAGGTGGTGTAATAAAGTCAACTTTATTTTCCTTAAGTCAACTTAAGCAAGCTGCTTAAGTCGACTTAAGGAACGTGTATTGTAGACGCAGGGTAAATTAAGTCAACTTAAGCACGCTTAAGTCGACTTAATTTACCATATAGACGCAGTCTAATATCTAAGCACTAAGACTCTCGATGTGAAATTCAGAGTGAATTGTGCTGTCCACTTCCTTCAGGTTCTAGGAAGGTATTCTAGAGACTTTAGGAGCTGGGTTACGTTATGGGAGTTCTGGAGGATTTTTTTTTTGGGGGGGGGCATGTTCTTTGTCTTCTATTATGTCAGGAAGGCTACTGCAAATAAGTCAGCCTTGCCATGTGTTATGGACACAGCCAAACAAGACTTTGGCTTACTCCATTCTCTTCTGGCAGCTCATTCTAAAGATGGATGCCCTTGACCCACTTCTGTAGGGCAAAAACAATTTTACCAATATGGAAAGAATTGATTTTCTTCATTAAGGTAAGTTGTTATAATTTTTTTAGGGAAACTGTTCTCAATGATCTGATAAAGGAAATATGTCAGCTGAAGAATAAAAAAGTAGAAATTAGATGTTTGCCTTTTAAGATGAAAAATGAACCGTCAGAGCTAATTAGTTTCAAAATATATTCCCTGTGCAACCCACTAGCATTTCATCCAAACTAAAAAGAAACCAGAAAACAGGGTGGTAGAACAATGTGCTTGGCATTTATTCTGTTTCCTGGAGTCACTCTTCATAAATGTTCAGGGTCGGGTTTTCTATGACATCCCTCTTTGTTTGCACAGTAACCAGTTACTCAAATTCAATCAATCCTCATGAAACTAGGAATTTCAGTTATGCTGCAACTCCAGATCACTTGCAAAGGACCAAATTCTGGTTCATGCAAGGAATGTGGCTTGATACCATGACCAAGCCGAGGCACATGCACTCAGCAAAACAAGCACTGATGTAAGGTCCTGCTTCATACCACTAGCACCACTCACAGCCCCTTTACTGATATCTAACAAATCACTGAAATGCTCAGCATGTTATGTGTCAGGAACATGTCTGTGCTGTTAGAGATGCATACAGACCACAACCCTTAGCTATGGATGTGGACAAATTAGAAAGAGTCCAGCGGAGGGCAACAAAAATGATTAGGGGGCTGGGGCACATGACTTATGAGGAGAGACTGAAGGAACTAGGCTTATTTAGTCTACAGAAGAGAAGACTGAGGGGAGATTTGGTAGCAACCTTCAACTACTTGAAGGGGTGCTCCAAAGAGGAGGGAGCTAGGCTGTTCTCGAGGGTAACAGAGGACAGAACAAGGAGCAATGGTTTCAAATTACAGCTGGGGAGGTCAAGGTTGGATATTAGGAAAAACTTACTCACTAGGAGGGTGGTGAAGCATTGGAATGGGCTATCTAGGGAGGTGGTAGAATCTCCATCTTTGGAGATTTTTAAGGCCCGGTTAGACAAAACCCTGGCTGGGGTGATTTAGTGGGAGTGGTCCTGCTTTTTAGCAGGAGGTTAAACTAGATGACCTCATGAGGTCCCTTCCATCCCTATTGTTCTATGATTCTGTGGTACTTACATGAGTCCAGGGACAGACCTAGGCGTGGAAAAGGGTAGGTTCTATTCTAGGTCTTTCTAGAGTCTTGGGCTGTTTTTGCTAGTACCCTTCACTCATGGGTTTCCTCCCTGAACATATTCCCAATATTTCTTTCCCCACAGCTGTAACTGTCATCCAGGCCTCCCAATTTGTAGGTTGTGAACAGCATCCCCCATGTCATACCATCACTGTACAAAAAATATTTGTTTAGCTTTTTTCCATTATTCTCTTACTTCCTGACCAATTTCTGGCCAGTTGCCACACTGGTGTCAGTTATTATTATTTGTCCCACAGTAACACCTAGAAGTCTCCCACTGAGGTCAAGGCCCCAATGTGCTAGGCACTGTACAAACACATAGCAAGAAACTGTATGTAACAGTAGTAGCTCTAACCACTAAATGATATTCTCTTTCTAAATTCCAGGCACCATAAGTGTAATCATTTATCAGAAATGTATGTGATTTTCAGGTTCTATTCACAGTGAACATAAAAATGAACCATCTGATTTTGGTTTCACAAAAAATCCCTGAACTGCCAAAATTCTTGAAAACCATAAACACCCTCTGTTTTGCCCGTGTTCAACTGCAACTGTGTAGGCAAACTAGAAGCCCTGTGGCAGGTTACCCTCTTGGCCCAGCCATTATAATATTAGCACTATTCATATTCAAACTACTAGAACAAATGTTATTTTCTAATTCATTCCCCCCGTCGTCCTATGAGGTGAGTAGGTGTCACTCCTCCTGTTTTACAGATATGGAAATTGAGGCAGAGCATGTAATGATTTACTCAGGGTTACTTGAATTAAATCTCTGATTGCTAGGCCACTATTCAGATTATTAGGGCATGTCTCTCTCGGCCTAGCACACCCTAAAATGGAATAAAAGAGAAACCAGATATTTTTTTCCCAGGTGTGGAGGAATAACCCATGACTGTGGGATAACAAACGCTACTTTGATTGTCCAGTCACCATCTCTGAACTTATCTCATTCTAACTCTTGTGCTATAGTTTCCTACTTCAGCTATCCCCAAAGCCGGCCCAGAAATATTTGTGCAGGATAGCATATCCACAAAGCCAAGCAGCTTAAGTACTCCAATCTGAAAAGTAATGGCTCAAGGAAAGGCCTGCTTGGAACTCCCTTTTATTAACTACAAGGCACCTTCTCTTTAATCAGCCTAACATAAAGAACCAGAGAGATTTCTTTCTTGATGGTACACTTACAAATAAGTGCCATGTGGCAACTGCAAGGAAGGGCAGATTCCAAAATGCTGAAAAAATACCCTGATGTGTGTCAGCCTGTGGTTATGTGATAGATTAATGAAAGTGCCACACAGCATAATTATGTTTATAGTAAAGTTACAGGAGTTTTCCCACAAGGTAGAGCTGAGCCATAGTGAGATTATTTAATGTTCATAGCACTAAACTTGCAAGTGTTTCAGAGGGAGAGATTTGTTAGATACATAGGGAGATAGTTTTAAATAGTGACAGATGTATTTAGATGCTCATGAAATGGATTCTTGGGTGTCTAAATGGCCTAGACTGTGCATAGTTAGCACAAATTTACTTTGAATGGTGTTTAGTCCACTTTAAATGAGCGTAGCCTACAAATTGCCTGAGATACTTACAATGAGAGGGCATGGTGACATAGATGCATGAATTTTAAGACCAGAAGGGTCCATTAGATCATCTTGGATCATCATCCTGGAACTGTTGCACTCTCTAAAATCAATGATTCCTTCTCTGGGGCTCTGAACTTTCCAGGTCCTTACAGATGTTGTTTGAAACAAGGTAGTGAAAGTAAAAAGTAATGGTCTGAACATAGTGGAACACCTTTTATCAGCCCATGCACTATCAGCTTTCAGGACTAAATAATCAGAATGGTGCCTTTTAGCCTTAAAGTCTTTGAATCCATATTTGGATTAATGAATTAATTTTGCTCTTTGCTGTCTAATCAGGACAACGTAGCAAACAACTAGCTAAGGTCAACACCTTCTCCCACAGAGTTATATGGGAGCAGGCCCCTGAATAGTTTCTTAATCACAGACAGTGAACCTTAAAATGAGTAAACTGGAAGGTGTGGTGTGATCTGTAATTAAAGGCCTCAGTAAGTAAATATGCCCTGCATTGACATAGGACTTGGGCAGGTCACTTAATGGGAGATGAGAACAGTGAACTCAGAACCTTGTAGGAGAGGACATAAAGCAGGTTAATCACAGGGCCAAGGGTTTCAGAAGTGATGGGAAATCTTAAGTGTTTCCATTTTTTATTCCCTTTGAGGGGCTGAGTTTGAGAGAGTGGATGCTCAAGCCACTTTCTAATATTTAGGTCTCTTTAAAATTCCTCTACCAGGCACCCCAAAATCAACACAAACAAAATCACTGGTCACTTGAGAATTTGGCTCAGGCTGTCAGAGAGAGCGAGTTGCACAAGTCTGAAATGCCCTTGGCAATGAACCTCCAGGAACTGTCTATAAAAAAAACACCTCAGGTAAACTCTACTACAATGATGAGGTCTATCAAGAGAGTCAACCTTTCAGGTAATTGGGTCTTAGACAAGTCACAACTTTTAAAATTGCAGCCAGTACCTTTGTATGCACCCAAAAGAAAATGAGTAGTAGTACATCCAGGTGATGTACCCAACATGACCTATCCTCTTTAACTTATTTTATCCTTTTTGTAACCCTGTTATATAGTCTTGACCTGCACAATGTCCTCTAGCAAGCAGTTCCACAGGTTGATTGTGCACTATGTTAAGTAATACTTCCTTTTGTTAGTTTTACATCTGCTGCATATTAATTTCATTTGGTGAATCCTAGTTTTTGTGTTATAAGAATAAATAACAGTTCCTTGTTTGTTTTCTCCATAACCAATCGTGATTATATAGACCTCCATCACATCCCCTCTTAGTCATCTCTTTTCCAAGCTGAAAAGTCCCAGTTTTATTAATCTCTCCTAATATGGAAGCTTGTCCATACCTTTAATCATTTTAGTTGCCCTTTTTTGTATCTTTTCAAATGGCAATAAAGCTTTTTTGAGATGGGGTGACCAGATTTGCATGCAATATTCACTATGTGGTCTTATCATGGATTTATAAAGAGGTAATACAATATTTTCTGTCTTATCTATTCCTTTCTTAATGATTCCCAATATTCTATTAGCTTTAGAAAGGTTGCTTTCAGAGAGCTATCCACAATGATAAAATGATAAAAGTTTCTGTTATAGCCTGGCCTGGTAGCACCATTACTATTAAGGTTCCCTGGCACATTCCATTATAAGACCCTGTTTTCAGTAGTTTATAACTTTGTTAAACTTTAACTATTTGGGTTCAATTTTTCCATGCCTCAGGCTCTTTTTTAAAATTCTGGTCAAAATAGTCTAGCCATTTCCAAGAACTAGTCTAGGAAAAATGACATTGTTTTGCCCATATTAACAGATTCTAATGACTTTTTTAAAAATTTCTGGTGACCTTTCCATGGGTTCTAGTGCTCCCATGGTACGGAGCAGAGACTGAAATTGACAGAGGGCTGACCTTTGTGTCAGGGACATGTCTTTTGATGTCCCTTTGAAAATCTGCCTGGATTTGACCAAGTTATAAACTTTTTAAGCTAGCTGTTAACACATTTTGGGATTAGAGGTGGGTGGGGCCTGGGAGAGAGTAGATGGGTTTAGAGATTGACATCAGATGAGAAGATGAGAGGAAGATTGGAACTGACTGGGCACTGAAAACCAGTGGGGTAGGAGGAAGAGGGGTTGAGAACAAGAAGATGTATCTGATGAGGAGTTGAAGTGTTGGAGGGAAACTTCGACTGAGTGGAAAAAGAGCCAATGGGAGACCCAGAAAGTGCATGAGGAACATGGGAAAGGAGATTAGGGCTGGCTGCGGATAGGGAATACAGGCAGCGGGGAGTGCTTGAAGGTTAAGGAGAGGGAAAAAAGACAGATTAGATGAGGTTTTGAGGGAGAATGCAATGGTTAGTTGGGAGGGGTGATATAGAAACTTGCTGGACAAAGATTGGGGGAACTAGGATGAGAATCCTGAAACTGGAGACTTTAATTTGATAGGCAAGGAGAATGGGGCTGGGACAATGAGTCAGAGTGGAGAAGATACAGGACAGGGGCAAGGACAGCAGGGGAGAAGCTTCTGTGCCCACTCGCACCTACTCTGATGCAGATCTTGGAACAGAACCCAAGATTCCTGAGTCTCATCTTTCCTCTGCTATCACCAAATATCTGTGAAATCCACAGTCAATGTATCTCATCTTGGTCAAGGATGACAACCTACTACTATATCATCCACTGGAGACCAGGTTGTCTGTACAATCTTAATTTGACCCTTTGGGCATATACATTATAATACAGTCTTTAATTACATGATCACATACTATTTTTTTCACACATGATCTCTACCTCATTCAGTGCAAAGGATGGCCCTGCACTGGGGATAAATCAGGATTCTGTAATGAAAGGGGTTGTTGTCTGTAGGATCTCTGTGTGGACGGGATGTCGCCCACCCGCAGGCTGGGTGGCGCAGGCAACAGTCTCTAGCCCTGGGAAGGGCAAGTCTCTATACAAACACAGGCTCAGCTCTCAGGCAGGGCGGGGCAGGCAGCAGTCTCTATGGTCAGGGTCGGATTACACGGGCACACAGTAAGGAAGAAGATCACCAACAAGCCTTCGTGGCTATGGCAGGAGGGTTCACGTACCCCAGGTAGCAACAGGCCACCTCTGGGATGAGGCAGCAGGGCTCCAACTGAAACACGCTGCCTTGGAGGTCAGGCATTCCCAGGCCTGTCGAGGGCCACCGACCGAGGTTGCACCACCCCTCTCTATTTCCCCTGGGGTACCTGCTTCCGTGCTCCTACGGGACACCGGGGTAGTTTGCCACTGGGAAGTTCCCAAAGCCATCGGCATCATCCGGAGGGGGTAGGGCTGGCAGGGGCTCGCACAGGTCCTCAATGGAGGGCAGCTCCTCGAGGTCGCAGGATTTGGGCGGCAGCTCTGGTCCGCAAGGCACCAGGGATACGGGGTGGTGCTCTAGGTCCTCCGCCGAGGGCAGCTTCTCCAGGTCACAGTGGTCGGGCAGCACCTCCCGCTGCCATGGCTCCGGGTCTGGGTGCTGTAGGTCGGTCTCCCCAGTGGAGAGGTGCTCCCGTGGGTCCCAGGGGCTGGCTGCCTCCTCTGGCTGACCGGGCTCCGGCCACTCGGGACGGTCCTCTGGGCCCCAGGCTAAGGGGAGTTTGGGCCAGGCCTTCTGATCAGGGGAGCGGGAGTCCCGGCCCGGGGAGCAGACGGAGAGGTCTTTCCTCCAGGCCTTCCAGGGCCTGACTCAGGGAGAGTGCTTCCCTTTTATACTCTGCCTCTCTGCTCCGCCCCACTGCTTCCTGTCCGGTGGGGGTGGGGCTTTTCGTCCCCTTCCCTTGCTGGCGATTGGCCCGCCCTCTGTCAGTCTCAGAGGGTGGCCATATTCCTTGCCCCTTACACTCTGTCAATTTCATTTATTGCAGATGCTGGAAGCTGTGTAATGAATGAGTCTGAGAACTGCAGAAAGAGAACAGATGTTCTCATGGTTAAGGCTGCCCAGAGAAGTGGATTCTGTCCCTGCCTCTGCAATAGAGTTCCTGTGTGATGCTATTCAAGTCCGTTACATCAAATGTTTCAGGGGTGTCACTAGTTTTGTGTTCCTCGTTTTCTTGGTGCCTGGTTTGAGACCCTGAAATCTGATTTACAGAAGTGCTGAGTGCACACAGGTGCAACTGAAGTCAATGGGAGCAGTTCACTAAGCATATAAAGCACTATATTATGTTAAGTACTCTGAAAAACTAGGTCCTCCTCATCTCAGATTGAATGGATGCATTTGATATTATTGTCTCTGTACTTCAGTTCCCCATCTATAAAATGGGGTTAATAATACATCCTTATCTCACAGGGGTTTTGTAAAGACATAAACTAATTAATATTTGTGAAGCACTCAGATGCGCTATAGAAATGAGCACCATAGAAAAGGCCAGAAGGAAATTAATAATTCTGCTCTTCATGCAGGATTTGTGCAATAAATAAGGCATCCATTGAACAACAAGGAGAAAACAAAATATTGAATGGCTTCTCATTAAATGACCACTCTCCAATTTCCTCCACAAATGAGGCAGGGGTCCTACAGCAACATTTTGGTTAAGTGACATGACCAGCATCACACAGGAACTCTGTGGCAGAAGCAGGGATAGAATCCAGTACCCCATTCAATTGCCTTAACATGACACCATCCTTTCTTTTCCTGCAATGCCTTGCCTCATCTATTACACACACTCCAACTTCTGCAACAAATGGGGCCGGGGGGATGGACTTCTTGGCTATACAATCCTGATTCATTTTTTCATCCCCAGAGCAGATCCACCCTAAGTAATGAATGAGGCAGAGATCCTGTGGAAGAAATATCAGGTGATCATTAAATTACAGACTGTATCATAAGACATAGGCACAAAGGGATGAATGAAGGCTGCAGAGACAACCTTAATTCTGGCACTGCCTGACTTTTGAATGCTTGATTTTTCAACCATAATAATGTTCTTTTAACATAGTTTGTGTGGGTGGGTGGGTGTGGGTGTCTGCATGTGCACGTATGCAACTGTGCAATATATATATATATATATAAAAACTAGCCAGCCAGATCATTCAGGGAAAGAAAGGAACTTTGAGCAATCAACCCTTTTGTCTTTTCTTATAGATAATTCACTACCTGCACATCCTTCCTCGAAGCTGTTACATGCATGTTACTTCTGGTTTATTAAAAGAATACAGAAAAATGTAATGAAATGTTTATTTAAAATCCCTGTTTTGGGAAATCATTGAATCATGTCTGTCTTGAGGCATTGTGGTTCAGTTTCTAAATACTTCTTCCTGAAGATATTTCACTGTAAAACCACCAATCGCTAAGCGGCCCTTCCCATAGCCTGGGAAGAAGGGCTTGCAGGCAACAAGTGGCCTAAAAATCAGTGATCCTTTTTTAAATAATCTCCACTTAATGTCTTCAAACAGCATTGGGGAAATTGAGATATCATTTCAGGGATTTTCAAGAACATACCATGAGTGCAGCAGCCTTTTCCTGGCCAGGACAGGGGGCAAAGGGAGGTGTGCAGGGGATGACCTTGGGTACATGGAGTCTGTTGGGGCCTTTCTGCTCAATTAAATGGAATTCAAGGCTCGTGAGCAAAGCTCACTGGTCCCATTTATAGTCTCAGATATAGGCAGATGCTATGGAAACAGAAAATTCATGGCTGCACTGTTAAGCTGGCACACAACAAAAAGCTCCTAGCTGGAAATGGCAGGATCCCAATAAGAGGAACCTTGTAGGGGGCTTGGAACTGTGGTGCTGAGCACAGGGCTGAGTAATTAAGCAGGGGGCCAGTTGGAAACAATGATGCAGCAACTGGGGGAGGAAATATT
This sequence comes from Pelusios castaneus, assembly GCA_007922175.1. Classification (NCBI taxonomy): domain Eukaryota; kingdom Metazoa; phylum Chordata; order Testudines; family Pelomedusidae; genus Pelusios; species Pelusios castaneus. Next base: position 1,108,687 of record ML685887.1, on the reverse strand, counting down.
GATGAAAGTGTTAGCACTTCTCAGAGGCACGTCAGCTACAGAGAAGAAGTTGAGCTAGACAAGCCCATCTAGCGGGACACATAGTCAGAAATAGGGCCACTAAAAATGGCCAATTGGCCAATAGATTGTCCAATAGGTACAAAGAGGAGGGGAAATACTTTGAAAATGCGTTGACTTCAGTGGACTTTGAGTTGGACCTCTGTGTCAGAAATGGACTTCCTCTTTGGGTAGTGCTTAGGCAGTATAATGGTATAGTGAGACAGGGAGCTGTGGTCTAGGGGATGGAGGATGGTGCTGGAAGTCAGGGAAGTTGGAGTCTTATTCCTAACCCTAATTACTAACATGCTGAGTATCCTTGGGCAAATCATTTAGGAAATGAGCCAAATTCTGTGCTGATGGAATGGAAACAAATCAGTGGAAATGGGTCTATTTTCGCTAGCATGGAATTTGGCCCAACGTTTTTCAAACACTATCGTCAGGCAGCTAAATCCTCATTGGGATCTCTGTATGTAAGAGTGGCTTGATTGTGAAGGGGGAGGTGGAAATCAAGTCTGAAAATACTGAGCTCTGATGATAATATATCTGTGCCTCAGATGAATTATTCGAAAAGTGGGACTAATAAGACTTACCGCAGCCCATGGTAATATGCTTTGAGAACTCTGGCCGAAAAATAGCTCCACAATTAACAAGTATTATTGTGAGTAATTTGGAAAGATATTTTCACTGATATAATGGGCCGGATCCTCAGCTGGTGTAAAGCCGCAGCGTTGACTGACTGAGAGGCCGAACCCTACATCTCTTTTCCAAAGGATTGGAGAAACGCTCATCTTTTCTGTCTCTTCATTTCTGCCTTTCTTTTCCATAATTTCTCATTCCCTCTCTGTAAATAAAAAAACAGGGCTGCTTTTTGGCCTGCCAAGAGAGTTTTAAATAATCCTAAAAGTGTTGACATAGGCAATGTAAACATATCTATCGGTGGGGGTTATTTAGCAGAAAGAGCTGCAGAAGTTCTAAAACAGTACATAACAGTACATGGTCTAACATATCTAAACTAGTATTACTGTCTGTGCCATGATGAAGTCAAATGTGACAGTTCAGGGCTGAGAAGGGGTCTGGACAACACCTTAGCTGTCAAATTAGATAGCCAACTAAGTCATCAAATAATGTTTCCTTCTGGTGCCAATTCATCGGTTCTTAATTAACCAGTCAATGCACGGAACACCAACAAACCTTTAATGCAAAAATGTATTACACCTCCACAGCCCACCACATTCGCTCTCTCTCTGGGATTGGCTTATTTAAAAACTATATTTCTGCCTAGGCATTCAAAAATGCTGAGAGCCTCAAGCAAACTGGTAGAATAAGCATGTTTCTCTACTGTTTCTTGGCAGGCTCTGCAGCCCAAGCCCTGCTTTAAATTAAAGCACATGTGGCTTGAGTTTAGCATTATCATGAAAATGAAATTACCACTTTAGAAAAGTCAAGTTATTTTGGAAGTGAAAACTGCAGGTCAGAGCCCACCAAAATTCCAAAAAACTTGCCCGAGAAACATCTTGCCGATGGTTCATAGCTGCTGCGGCACACAATGCATCCCTTCAGGTTCTGATTTATGGAGAGCTCTCCCGCACAGTTTCCTACATTTGTTACATCCTTTAAGGAAAACCTTAGAAACCTCAGCTCATTGTCACTTTGACTTTGTTTGCAATTCCCCCATGGAAAGAAAGAAATCCCTCAGACATCAGTTAAATTGACTGAGGCTCATCCTGTTGTTTTGGAGCCTTTTTGGAAATTGCCCTGGTGGCGGTAACTAAAAACCATGCAAGTGCAGTGGTTTGCGCAGTTTGAAAACCCTTGATACTATTACAAACAAGTTAATTGCCTTGCCAATAGACTAACGTTCCCATTGTCTCTGGGCTTTGGAAACAGTTCTCGTGTGCTATAATTCAGGCCCAGAGACTTAAGTGGGTGGGAAAACTCGTGTGTTTCAGGGACATGGCGGTTAGAACCGGATTTTCTTATTTGTTTGTTCAGTTAATTCCTCCATGAACTTCTTTCTCCCCCCCCCCCCCCAGATTTGTACAATTCAAAACTGGAATCTATGGGTAAAAGTGAACCTGAATGGGAATGGAATCATATTGGTGTTGGCTAGAATGTGACAGAAGTTGATTTCCATTCATCACATTGTAGTAATAATAATAAATATACATATTATGCCACTTGCTAATAGCTGATCTGACAATTGTTTGGCTGCATGGGAATTGTATCATCTGGATCTGATTCACTGCTCCATTTATACCAGTTTTATATTGGTGTAACTCCATTGACATCAAGGGAGTTATACTTGTGTAATAGCATGGGGCGATTGGGCCCAGCATTCCCAGTAGTGCTGTTGATGGGGACCTCCTGATGAATTATATCATCCTTTCAAAGCCTGTACAATTATTGGGCGGGTAGATTTAGCTCACCTCCCTTCCTCCCTCTTTTACATACACAGAGAGAGGGCAGAACACCTTGTAAAAAACAATTTTCCTCTAGCAACCTCAGAGACTTTTGTGAAAACAGGGGAATCATGGATGTCCTAATCTAAGAATCACTGTTATTAATAACAATACTTTTCCCTTTTATAGAACTTGGTCCAGCTCCATTGAAGTCAATGGAAAGACTGTAATTGATTTCAAATAGGACACAGATCAAGCCCACGGTGCCTTTCATTGGAGGATCTCAGACACTTAATTGAGTACATAAATATTATTCTCTAACCCTAAACTTTTCAGACAGTCAAACTGAGGCATAGAGACATTGGGATTTGGCCAAAGTCCCATAACACAGTTGGATGGCAGAATCAAAAGTAGAACCCAAATCCCTAGTTCCTTCACTGCAGGATGTGGGTAACTCCCACTGAAGTTACACATCTTCTGCAGAGGGAGACCTGGGCTCCCAGTCCCCTGCTTCAGAATCATCTCAGATAGCCACTGCTATCCTTCTATCTCAATCTGTCCCAGATTTGTAATGTAACCTTTATACATCTCCTTGTGAATGTCTAGCCACCAGTTTAACCCAAACATGGTGAAACCAGATCTCCTAATCTCTCTTCCTCTCCAAGTCCTTGCTATCTACTACCTCATTCACTGTACACAACAAACTACCCTGCCTGTCTCTCAAGCACATAACTTTGGCTTCATCATGAACTTGGAGCTCTCTCTAAGTCCTCACATCCAGGCTATGCCTAAAGTTTGCCAATTCTTTCTGCATAACATCTCTGATGAGGCCTTTCCTATCCATCCACTCAACTAAAACTCTCATCCAAGCTCTCTTTATCCCACATCTTGACTACTGCAGTGTCCTTCTCTCTAGCCTTTGCAAATGCAGTTTTCCCATACCTTATCCATTCAGAATACTACCACTAAGATCATGTTCTTAGGACGTGACTTTGACCATATTCATTCCTCTCTTTGACTATATCTACACTAGAAAAGTTAAATCAACTTTTGTTAAGACTTAAAGTCGACCTTATTAAGTCGACTTAACAAAAGTCGACTTAATTTTTCAAGTGTAGACGTGGCCCCTTTTCAAACTTAAGTCGACTTAATGTTTTAAGTCGATTTAATAAGCTCCACCAAGGTGCTAATCCCCGTCTCCACTGGCTTAAGTCGACTTAATAAAATCGACTTAAGTGCTAGTTCTAATTAAAACGAGGTGTTATTAATTCGAACTAACTTTTCCTTAGTTCAACCTAAGGAGCAGCTTAAGTCGACTTAAGGAAAGCCCAGTGTAGACGCAGAGTATTTTAAGTCGACTTAATTTGCAAGTGTAGATGCACCCTTTGGATCTCGCTGCTGGCTCCCTGTTCCTTATTACATCAAGCATAAGCTACTTGCGTTCACTTTGAAAGTCCTTCACAGTCAATCCCCAATCTACTCATTCGCTTTCAGGCTGTCAATGAAGATGAAGCCCACGATGCCAGCCTCCACCACTCACATGTTAAATTTTCAAACAAATCCCTTTGAGCTTTCTCCCACTCTGTCCCACCTGTTTGGGAGGCACTCCTGGTAAACATGTATGTAACAGAGTGTGCAACCCCACACTGGCCTGAAGCAGCTAAGGGTGAATACTAGGTACAAGTAGCCTCGCCCCTTCAAGTCAGCTCAGTATGCTCCAACTGGAGAGGAAGCTTAAAAGGGAGCAACTCTGCTCAGAAGAGGGAGGCTGACGAGGAAGACAGTCCTACCCTGAGGGTTCGTAGAGAAGGGTGCCAAAGAAGCCGCCCTGCAAAGTGTAGGACTGCCTGGCTGGAGCCTGGTGGGGGCTGAAAGTTTGGTTGTCTTCTCTTTTTCTACTGTTACCATCTATTGGACTTAGAACCATGGGAGGGTGGGGGAAGAGGATGAATAGCAGGCAGTGACCCAGGAAGGAAATGCCTGGAGAGGCATCCTGGGGTGGAAAATAAAACAATTACTTCAGAGGGTTGGCAAATATTTATTGAATATATGAATTACAAATACGAGGTGGAATAACTATAATTAGTGACTGCAAGGGCATGCTCCGTCAGACTCATGCTACTGGGTGTCAGTCAGTAGCCAACAGTGCAGCAGAAATAGACAGACACCAAGGGCCACGGCCATCTTTCCATTGTCTTTCCTGGGCATTGTGGGATGCTCTGACTTAGAAAATTTTTAGTGCTTTCCATATGCTGATGCAATTTTCTCAGGCTCTGGTTTAGAACGTCTCTATAGTATGCGATAACACCATCTCCTTATGGTGAGTAGGAGATGGAAAAGCAACCACAGAAAGTAGAGCTTTTCATAGAGAGGAACGTTCGTCTGAGAGGTGCAGCTGAGTTGTCTTGTGTCAGGATATTGTCAACTGCCTTAGAGAACACGCTTTCTTCCCTGCCTTGCCCCTTCCCATTGAAGTTTGGTCAAAGCTGATTCCTCCCCCCTCCCCCCCCCAGATTCCAGTCAGTCCTTTGACTTCTGTTCAATGCAAACACATTCTGGGAACAGCTCCTGTGGTCAAAGTGCCACAGTGGAACCATCAGGAGGCAAGCACTCTGTAGCTGAGAACTCTCCCACTGCCTTTCGACCCATTCTGCCTCTTCCTGGTCGGTCTTTCTGCTCTCTTCCTCTCCCCACCCGATGTAACACAGCGCAATTGTGTACAGCCTACTGGCCAATATACAGCTTCTCTGGGTCTTCTAATGCCCATAAGTGCTCTTCTTCTGCTCCTCCATCCAGTGAGAACTCCAGCAGACTCCATTAAAATCTTACAGCTGGTCCGTGCTGGGCTCTCCAGGAGGAGCAGTCACATCAGGAGCCAGTAACTTTGTACAGAGCAGTAGAGAAGTGCCTGTTAGGGCACTTGATTTGGACAAAGTAAGAACTAGGTTCATCTCCCTGGAGAGTTTCTATGTGGTTGTAGGCAAATCACATTGCCCCTCTGTGCCTCAGTTCCCCATCTGTAAAATGGGAATGTTAGCACTTTCCTATGTCAGAGACGTGTTGTGAGAATAAATACGTTGTGAGGCTCTCATGTTACGGTCATGGGGGTAATCTGCACAGCTTGGTTAGACTGTTGACAAATGGAACAAGTTGGAGCCAGCTGAAAATTTTCAAATGGAGTTTCCACTTGGCGTACCAGCCTACCTAATGGCTCTGCTTCCAACTTATTGGGTGACATTGGGTAAGCCATTATTTTCATTTTCTTCACATGTCATATGGCTCAATCACCTACCACTTTCACTTTGTCAATGGAGATTGCGGCCTACTAATACGTCAAAGTCGATAAAAAGTGAATACCCAACCAGAAGAAGGGTAGAATTTTCCAGGTAGCTGCTCTTTGTTACCATCACATCAGCTTCAAGGGAAGTGCTAAAATTATAGCCAGTGAGCACTGATAGGATGAAATGAAAGAAAAAGTGTACACTGCTTTCCAGGATCCAGATACACAACCATGAGATCTGGCAAGTTGTGATTGCTGTTTCTGATTGGCTAACAATTGCACATATTCTATTATTTATTTCCCTGCCCCCTCAGCCTCCCACCCCAACCCAGTTGTTCATCTCATCCAGCTGCTATGTTTTGTCTTTCAGACTTTGGGGCAAGGACTGTCATTCATGTTTGTATAACGAGTCACACAATAGAGCCCTGACGTGGTTGTTCTTTAGCTGGTAGTGCTACCACAAAACAAATGCGTATAAATTATTAGTATTATTACTATGAATAAATAGGTCTGATCATGCATGGAATTGTCTCCCAAGTAAAGAAGTAGAATCCCCATTGTCTGATTTATACAAAGCCTAACTGGACAAAGCACTAAAAGACAATTTTGCTCTGGCAGAAGAAAAGACTGCATAACTTAATAACGGGTCTTTCCCATCTCTGAGGGATTAGAAATAGAGAACACAAGCAATTTTGATAATCACTGTGGGCCCAGTGGAAAGGCTCCCATTGAGTACAGTGGGCTGTTTATCAGACCCTATGCTTACAACTCCTACCACTAATCAAATATGTGTAAATTACCTATTTGTGTGTGTGTGTGTGTGTGTGTGTGTGTGTGTGTGTGTGTGTGTGTGTGTGTGGTTTAAATTGATGAGGATCCTACTTTAAATGTAAATAATCCTCCATTCATATCAGTCTTTGGTTTTCGCAGTAACAATATTATTCTTACCCTTTGCATGCTTACTATTCCTTGTAATGCATACTGGCCATAACTGCAACTACTGAGGCAAGAACAGACATCAGCAATGGCTTTTCCAGTGCACAGAGAGGTGACCATTCATTATTAGAGGACACACAAGCATGTTATTAGAGGACACACGAGCATGCTTTTGTGTATTTTCTCTAGAGTCTAGATTGTTTGCAAAGGACAATGGTGAGTGACCAGGGAGATTTATTTGGTTATTTTTTAATAACCACTCCACCTGGCCACATTACCACTGCTGTTACCTCCTAGGGTGAAAACTAACTTCTGTTTGCTGTGGACTAACAACTGCTGGCCAAGTGGGCATGGAGATGCTGTCCAGCAGTTCCCCTATATTTTTTTAAGAAGCAAAAAAACATAAAACAAAAGATGGGGATGACAAAGATCAGCCCTGTTGTTCTTGAACATTGCTTGTGTGGGATACATCCACTATTCCTAACAGGTTAATAATATCCAGTGCTCCAGAGAAAGGAGATCTTCTCAGCATCCATGCCTTTGAAGTTCTCTGCCCATATGACATGATAGCAAGAGTTCTTCTTGACCCCATCTAGCCTAATGTAGAGGGAGGTAGTATTTTTTGTTCACTGCCTACCTGATGCAAATCTCATTGAAGACAATGGGGGTGCATCTACACTTGTAAATTAAGTCGACTTAAGCTTGCTTAAGTTGACTTAATTTACTCTGCATCTACACTACACTTTCCTTAAGTCGTCTTAAGCAGCTGCTTAAGTCGACTTAAGGAAAAGTTAAGTCGATTTTGTTAAACTTACTTTTAAGTCGACTTTTGGCTTAAGTCAACTTTAGAAAGTCGACTTAAGCCAGTGTAGACCTGGAGTAGCCCTTAGGGCTCTCCAGGACTTCCCCACTGCCCTCCCTGCCAGGGTGGCTGGCACAGGGAGAGCCTGGCATGCCCTCCCACATGCCCTCCCCTATGCCGTGCCAGGGTCCCTGTCCGCCTTTGCCCCATTGTACCCAGGTACAATGGGGCAAAGTCTGAGCCCCCTGGCACTTGGGAAGGGTTGCCAGTCCCAGGTCCACCTAGCCCCTAGAAGTCGACCTAGGCGTCCAGTGTGGATGCTCTAGGTCAACTTTGTAGGGTTCCCCCTAAGTAGACTTAAAATTTAGGTGTGGGCATGCTAAGTCGACTTAACAAAGTCGACTTAGCTAAGTCGACCTAAATTTACAAGTGTAGACATAGCCCGGGAGTCTTTCTATTGCCTTATAAGGGGTCTGAATCAGGCCCTAAAGACAAGTAACCCTATTGTCCAACTGGAAAGAAGAGAATAAAGGAAACAGAGAAAGTTGGTTTCATGCGACTGTAAGGTTGGTCAATATTAGCACATGCTTGAATGGTACAAGGCCCCACCAAAAATAGCTTTTGGTACACAGTGAAACCTGTTTTGCAGTTACTCAATGGGTCAACAAAGGGGCTTAGTAGAGATGGTCTTCTGTTGAAGGTGGAGGAGATTGCACTCAGCACATCTGGGGATGCTCCAGAGTGGTTTATAAGACAAGAAGTTGCCTAAACAGTATGGTCTTTTTCGTTTGCCTTGCTGCATCGAACAGTAAGAAAAATAACTTATTGTGTGATTACTTTTATTTATTTATGCTTCAGACATCCACTTCCCTACATTCTCACTCTTTATAGCTAAAGTAAGGGAGAGAGATTTGCATAGACTCTCTGGTAACTCTATTATTTGGTTAATGTCCTGTAAGTATTTAAATGAGCCATTTGGTGGCTCTCCACATCATGATTGGTTAAGCTATTTAACATATTTTATTGCCTCCTTGATTTATTGCCTGATGAGGACACTCAAGCAGGACTGAGAACCTCTCTGGGATTTACTGAGCTGGTACATATTTTATGTTGATTTCGAATAAATCAATGTCTGTTACAGCCTAAAAAATAGGAGCACTGGAAAGAACATTGAAGAGAACTATTTCCGGAGCTTTGTGTTCTGCTTCATGCATACAGCATGAGGGCTTCATTAACATGGAAGTATGTGCATGTGAACCTTTAAGTCCTTATTAATCATCTATGTGACTAATACATGGAGCCCAATGATTCCCATAAGCTTCCCTAAAATGAACTATAATGTACACACTGTGTGTGTGAGATGTTTCCTCAAAGCAGTGTGAAAAAATAATGTACTGAACTCAGTGTGTGTGTACATGCACAAAAAAGTATTCCCTAGATACACAGATAGAGACTCATTGTTTAATGTATGGTTCCCCACCCCGTTCTCCACATGCCAACCAACCCCATCAATGAATGAGGTAGGAATATTCCAGGCTGCAGCTCATTCACTACACAGTCTTGCCTCACCTACCACCTCTCTTGATCACTCTGGACCTAATCCTACACCACTGAATTTAGTGGGAGCTTGGCTATTGGCTTCGGTGGGCACAGGGCTGAGTCTTGATGGAAGCAAGCGTCCTGCAGAAAAGTAAGGTGTACTCAGATAAATCTGTGCGCATGAAGGGTCAGAGTTAAGGTTATGAGACTTTTGAGTGCTTCACTTTGCAATGTTTGATCAATATTGTCACTTACCTTAGCCAGCTAGGCTTTACCAGAAGGGTAGGCAAGCATGGCCCAGCTTCCTACTCACTTGTGTGTCCTGTCCAGATCACCACGTTGGGAATAGAAGGAAAGCAGGCACCTTGGAGCTGCTGATCCAACCACAGCCAAGTTTTCAGGGAGTGAATGGACAGGGATGAGTCATGCTTTAGCAGGTCTATTTCCAGGAGAGTACAGCTACCCCAACACAGAACAAGAAGTAAGGTCTCATTCTAACCCTTAATAGTCTTTCAAAAGTCTTTTGCATGGCACGTACTTCAATAATATGTATTAACAATGCCATCGTGATTATTTTATCACCTGCACCTCATGATGTTGGCACATCCTCAGAGAGAGCTGCTGCCCTGAAGAGGTGACAGTCTCAACAGATAAGCCGAACACAGGGTGTCAGAATCAAGTAGCATTCAGGTGAGCTGCTGAGGCACATGAGAGTAGGTGATTGCTCAAGGTCACACAGGAAGTCTGTAACAGAATTGGGAATTCAAACCAGATCTCCCAAGGCCTGATCTATTGCTGCATCCTTCCTCTCTTGACTGTGTCTGATTTCAATTATAAGTACCTTGGATCCTATAGCTCTGCAGCACGCCAACCGCACTTGGCACGCAGTGAGCCATAAATAACGTGGCACGTATTCCAAGAGAGGAGAAGGCCGGAGTTATGCTAGCTTCCAGACACAGAAGATGCTGTCTTGTAGAGTGCACCGTGGGCATGTGTCAAAAAATGGAAACATTTTTACGGCATAATTCACTGAACTACGCACTCCACATTGTTATGAAATGTCTGTGTAGCAGAAGTGCCATGGTGATGTAGCAGGTCTCCCTCAGGTTCCCCACATGGTCTTCAGCCCACTTCCGCTACCGATGTGGCTTCATCCTCCGGCCAAGTCACTTCAGAGACTTCAACCTCTTCCAGAGTAATGGAGTCCTTTAGTCAAAATCCAGCAGAGACACCAAACAAAAGAAACTCTCCCCCACACACTTTCTGGCAGGCAGGCCCTCAGCTCCAATTGCTTGGTCTAGTGCCTAACAACAGGTTCTTGGACTCCAGTCAGACCAATACTTGGGGCCAAGCCCATGCTCCTACAAAGGGGCTCTGGCAGGCTGCAGTCTTCAGATACCATCCACCCCTCAGCCAGATTTCTTGCTCCACACAGGAGGAGCCTTCCACCAATTACTGTGCCTCCCTTCTTTTAAGCCCATCTTACAGGCCTTCTTTACAATATAGGTATAGCAGAGTGGGGCTAATTAAGCCCATGTCTGCACTTTACCCCTTCTTTTCTGGTGTGGAGTTTAGACACCCCATCATAATCAAATACACTTTTGCAACATTTGGTTGACATTTTAATACACCAGTGGGTAAATGAGATTAAATAGCATGATGGTTTTCTATGTCTACGGGATGCTTCGACAATAATTTATTATATTCTTTCTGTAATATTATTCCCAGGAGAGCCATCTTCTGTTCCACTGGAACTGCTGTTCTCCTGTGCAAAACAAGAAAATATATCACTTGCCTATACCAAAATCTGAACCCTTGATTACCCAGACCTCCAGGGTCACTTGGGGAGAAATTAGAATAGCCAGGGACAGCAGAATGATCTGTTTCAAAACCAATATATTGAAGTAAATCAGAATGGACAGGGATGAAATTTAGCAATTGATCTGGCCTGAGATTTCAACTTGTACCTCTGATGCTACTGACGGGCGCATTACCACCATGGAATCATGGTATGTCTAGTATTCTACAGCCTAGGGTATCTCTAAAATATGATGTAAAAGGAGTGTTGTGGTTTTTTGTTGGTTATTGTTTTTCTTCACAAAAGTTGCTCTGAGGACACAAAGTTCTCATCCAGAATCATAAGTCATGTCTTGAGTTACGAGAGTACAGGAGAACTGGCGAGACATGAGGAGCCTATGTGAATAAACTAACAACACAATAGATTTGCAATATTTAATCAAATTCTCAGCGATCACAAATCTTGCAACACATTCCAAGACTACTAAAAAATGCTCTACAGAAACCAGCTGAGCCAATATTTAAAGCCTTTTTAATTTAACAGAACCCATTTTTTATAGTATGCAGGATATGTTTCTGGCTTTCCTACTTGTCACATGATCTCCTGTCCAGATGTGCTCATGTATATCTAATAGTGGACAAGCCAAACCACAGCACTTTCCTCCTGCTTGTAGCTTGTTACTGTAACTCAACCATACTACTCTCGGCTACAGGAGCACTACATTAATATGTGGTATAACAACAATAACACAGGAGGGAATAAAGTTAACCATAACATTAAAAAGTATCTAAAATAATAATAATAACAACAATTCTATGACCTGATTCAGACAGTTTTAATTTTCACTCCAGCGAAAAAGCACTGGATATAAAACCCCAACTATATGGTTGCATGAAAACTTCCCCTTTTTCTCACCTGCAACAGAAAAGTGTTACCCAAGGAGAAGATTTCCTGTAACTTTCTCCAGGAAATTAGCCAGCTCCTTTCTTTAGACTTGCAGATTGCACTGGGCATTCGTAAATGCTTTCACGGGTCAGGCAGCCTGTTCTATTCTAGTACATTTAACTAGCAGCAATGTTACTCTTGATTTACACCGGTAGAAGAGTGGAGGAGTATCAAATCCACAGTGGCTGTTTTGTGAATTGACTGACTGGATCTTGTTGGCTGCTAGTGCATAGGGGCCTGAAGTCGCACTGGTTTCAATAGAAGGGTAGGGTACTGAGCACTTTGGAGGATTAAGCCCTAAAAGAGCTTGTGGGGGGTTAAACCTAGACCTTCTGTGTCCTCATCCATCACCAAGGGGCATGTGCAGGAATAAAAATTTGACTGCTTTTGGGGGGGCACGTTCTGTTTGTGGGCACAGGTTTTGGAAGAGCTTGCCCCTCCCCCTCCTTCACGGCAGTACGGCTCTTCCTTCTGCAGCCCTGGGGCCATAGGAACTACAGGAATAATGATTCCTGCCTGGAGCAGGAGCAGTTCTGTGCCCCTGCTAATTATTGGCAGGACCTGTGCCCCTGTTTACCTCCCCTTGCACACGCCCCTGACTCTAATCAAAGAGTCATCCTTCTATATGTCGCAATGATACAAAGCAGAAAGACCCCTGGGCATTCAAAGCCCAGACTTGTGCTGAGTGGGAGCTTACTCTGCCAATGGTCCTCAGAGCTACTACTCACTGAGAGTATAGGAGATCTGGACCCCAAGTTCTCTGCTGCTGATTCTTCTTGGTTTTGATTTTATCCTGGGCTGCCTCTTTTAGAGCTAGATACTGGCTTAGATTACAGTAAAAATATCTCCTTCCATGCCTGCACAAACACCTCACGCCTTGTGTCTGGACACACCGGAGTAAGAGAGCTATGCGCTTCTTTATTCCTTCCTATCTCCTCAAATAGGTGGGGAAGGGACATGGTTCCACCTCCCTCATGCACCAGGCAGCACAGCTGAGTTAGCATGAATGGATCTTCATCTCTCCTAGGGGAGAAGTGTGGGGAAAGAAAGTGCTCTCTTAGGCAGAATGCCTTCCAGGGCTTCTTCTGAGGTGCTGGACAGTCAATCCTCATTGGAGCAATAATATTATTTGAAGCGGGCTGAGTGTCATTTCCCCACTGAAAATACATGTGCCCCAGAAAAGCAAAGCTGCGAATGCTGACTCCTGTGCCCCAGACACACTTCCCCAGGAATACACATCAAACTCTCCATGGCACTGAGCTACTTAATTTAATTAGATTTTTCTCTTTTCTCTCCCTCTTACTCTTCATTTTTCATGACTTATTTCCTTTGAGCATCAATACTCTGTTCTCAAGTCCTGTTCAACTTCAGCTTGATCAGCAATAGTGAAAGATTTATTTTGCAAATTTTCTGCAGGGAGTGATTCACAAAAAACATATTGTTGCAAGCCAGGGTTTACACCAAAGTAAAAACAAAAAAACAAAAACAAAAAAAACCTGTGACATAAATCCCCGTAGAAACAACACTGTGTTTCTTGTTTGAAATCAATAACAGTGAAAAAAAATCTTCTTTATTCCTTTAATAAAAAAACTTGAATTCTCTGTATAGCATTAACCTTCAGTCAAGGACTCTGCCTTTATTATTTTAAGTTTCATCAGTGATATATGACTATTTCAAATGTGCTACTTAATGGTTTGTGTGTGTGTGTGCGTGTGCGTGCGTGCGTGCATGCGTGTGCGTGGAGTCAACATACTACTCTCACTCAAAGCAGCAAAATTCCTCATCAGGAGTTGGATTGTGTCTTAAACTAGGGCACAGATTATCTCATATATGGGAAAGATCCATGTACAGCACCATCAACTTCACAAGATGCCTCTGGTGGCATTTCCTCTGGGTTGTTTCTGGATGGAGTATGGTAGATACCCCAAACAGTGGTGGGTTTGAGGTTCTGCACCGTAGCCAGGGCCTCTGGCCTTCTCTTGGCTCCATGGCAACATGGTTGCATTGAAACTGTGCTCCCATTGGCTCTTCTATCAGAACCCCCCCCCCGGTGGTAGGGATTAGTATCAAATGTCCAGAAAGAAAGTACAACAGATGTAATATGATTCTATGCCATATCCCAGTATACTGTGGCGGTCCTATCCCTGTGAGTGGCTCCACAATTCTCAAAAGATCTTCTCCAGTATCTAAGGGAGGGGGAGAAATGATGCCAAAGAGCGTTAGGACCCTCCTAAGTCCTTTCAGTTCTTGCTTCATTTTTGCATCCACAACTGAGATCATTTACACATCAGAGTGCCTGACTGATCAGCTGCATGGCTGTTTCTAAATCCTCTGCAAGAATACCAATGCAAAATACGCAAGTCTCAAAATCAGGTCCTTCTTCAGTAGTATGCTGACGACATGTGACTTGGTATTGACCCAAGAGTTCTGAAGGAATTCAAATGTGACATTATAGAACTACTAACTGTGGTATATAACCTATCATTTAAATCAGCTATTGTACCAGATGACTGGAGTATAGTTAATGTGACGCCAATTTTTTAAAAAGACTCCAGACGTGATCCCAGCAGTTACAGGCCAGTAAGTCTAACTTCAGTAGCTGCCAAATTGGTTTAAACTGTAGTAAAGAATAGAATTATTAGACACATAGATGAACATGATTTGCTGAGGAAGAGTCAACATGGTTTTTGTAAAGGGAAATCATGCCTCACCAATCTACTAGAATTCTTTGAGGGAGGTCAACAAATGTGTACATAGGTGATCCAATGTATAGAGTACTTACATTATCGGAAAATTCTTTGACAAGGACTCTCACTAAAGGCTGTTAAGCAAAGTAAGCAGTCATGGGATACAAGGGAAGGTCCACACTCATAGATCAGTAACTGGTTAAAAGATAGGAAACAAACGGTAGGAATCAATGGTCAGTTTTCAGAAAGAAGAGAGGTAAATAGTGGGGTCCCCCATAGGTGTATACCAGTACTGGGTGGAGTGCTGTTCAATATATTCATAAATGAGCTGGAAAAATGGGTAAACAATGAGGTGGAAAATTTACAGCTGTTACAAAATTACTGAAGATAGTCAGTCCAACGCAAAGTGTGAAGAGTTCAAAGGGATCTCCCAAAACTGGGTAACAAAATGGCAGATGTAATTCAATGCTGATAAATGCGAAGTAATGCATGTTGTAAAACATAATCCCAATTATACCTATACAACAATGGGGTCTAAATTAGCTGTTACTACTCTCAAAAGAGATCCTGGAATCATTGTGAATAGTTCTCTGAAAATATCCACTCAATGTGCAGCAGTAGTCAAAAAAGCTAACAGGATGTTACTCACCATTAGGAAAAGGATAGATAGTAAGACAAAAAAATATCATAATGTCACTATATAAATTCACTGTACACCCACATCTTGTATACTGAGTGCAGATCTCGTTGCCCCATCTCAAAAAGATATATTGAAATTTGAAAATGTACAGAAAAGGGGAACAAAAATTATTAAGCGTATGGACCAACTTCCATATGAGGAGAGGCTTAAAAAAAAAAGGCTTTTCATCTTTGAAAAGAGATGACTAAAGGGGGATATGATAGAGGTCTATAAAATCATGACAGGTGTGAAAAAAGTGAATAAGGAAATCTTATTTACTCCTTCACATTACACAAGAACTAGCGGTCACCCAGTGCAATTAATGGGGAGTAAATTTAAAACAAACAAAAGGAAGTATTTCTTCATATAACGCAAAGTCAACTTATGGAACTCTGCCACAGGGTGTTGTGAAGGCTACAACACAACTGAATTAAAAAAAAAAAACAAATTAAAAAAAAAAACCCAAGATAATTTCATGGAGGTTAGGTCCATCTATTAGCTAGGATGGGCAGGGGTGCAACACCATATTCCAAGTGTCCCTAGCCTTTTGCCAGAAGCTGGGAGTGGAGGGCCGGGATGCATCACTTGATGACTGCCCTTTTCATTCCCTCTGAAGCACCTGGCTTTGGCCACAGTTGAAAGACAGGATACTGGATTAGATGGTCCATTGGTCTGAACCAGTATAGTCATTCTTATGTTCTTATAACTCAGGCCTACATCAAAGAGCAAGAATTGACAGGAAGAAAAAGATCAGGATCCTAGTCAACAATCTGAGGTTCTGTAGCCCTTTGCAATTCAAGCTGCATGATATTGAGGAATTTTATCTACAGGAAACATGCTTCCTGTTACATATTCCAACACAGCAATTGATAGTGTTTATGGGATATGGGGGGATTAAGTCTCAGCATCTGAGCTTCGCCAAGTGTTTTCAAATTATTTTGACAAACGGCTTTTGGGTGGAGGACATTTTATATTTAATGAACATCATCAGCAAAATCACAATTTATGCATGAGATCAAATATTTTTTCAGTTATCAAGTGTAACCATTATTCTAATTGATCGCTTTCACAGAATGACATCCATTCTCTTCCTCCCACCCCCTTTTTGCAGTCCAAATTCACGATATTGTAAAATCTGTTCTGGATAGTTTGCCCCCCACTGCAATGTGCCATTCCTTTGTGATCTGTGCTCATAACTAATTTGTTTGTCTGGTTCAAGTCTATCTGATAATTCGAACAAAATCAGCTTACATCTCTGCATTTGTAAAAATAAAGCAGCTCTACTCTGAAAGGCAATTTAGTAAAAATAGCTCCTTTTTACTTGACAGATCTCTTGTCACTCCTCTTAGCCTTGCAGAGCAGACACAACTAAAAGAAAGTGAGCTGAATTCTGTTTCCACTTGTGCATTAGCAAGTGTGTAATATGTCCTAATCCTACCAAAGGTGCTGGGACAGCCTACGTGTGACTGACAGTCCGGCTCTAAGGCAGGGGCATAGCCAGCCCCTGTTTTCTGGCCATGCCCCTGACTCTCCAGGGTGGGCCTGGCCAGTTCTGCTTCCAGTCATGTGACCAGAAGCTTCCTGATGACACTCCAATTGCCAGCAACTGGAGCATTAGAAGGAAGAGGGAGAGGGAAAGCCAGCCCAGCCCCTGATGCATGAAGTCCATAGTTAAGGCCACATGCAGCTTGTTCCATGAACAAGATCTGTACCCATTTTCATGCAAAAAATTGTTGATTTTATGCAAATCTATTTTGTCAGTGGGGCACCCTCTTATTGTAATTGTATAGTCTCTTGTGTGTATATCACATATTTCTCAGGAGCCAGAAACACATGTTCATGAAACTGAATTCAAAATAGAAATAGGTTTAAATTACCAGGAGGAAAAAGGAATCTATGCACTCAAACCCCTTTGTAAACCTAGCAAGCCCCAAAATAACAGTTCAAAAGTTTCATTAGCCTCTGACGCCACAAGGCTCACCCCTTCTTAGTCCCAATTCTTAAATACAGACTCCAGTTTTGTATGTTAACAGCTTTCTATAGACAGCTATCACAGCCCCTAGAGCCATTATTTAGCCAAGCTGCATATAGTTCAGTCTTTTAATCCTTGTAAGATTGATGGAAACCAGCTAGCCTTTTTCCAATGTACATAGAAACACAGCTATTTCCAGTGCTGTCAAAGACTCAAAGCCTTCTATTAACTGCCTTATCTATGCACACAAATCCAGTAGAGGGAGGCATTACACAGACATGGCTCTGGAGCTGAGGAAATATCTTCAGATATTTAGAGTCAATGCTACGAGGTAACATCATAAACAACCATGTCTCTCTCTAGTCCAATGGCCAGGTTGGGGAGAAGAAAGTTTTTAAAGGAAGGGAAAACTAGCTTCCTACCACAGAAAAATGAATCTCCCATTGCTAAAGAAAGGTATTTGTGAGGGGGAGTAAACTGTCATGAGTGAGAGTACTTGGGGGGGGGGCGGTTGGAACCCTCAGATTTAGACATTTCAGAAAATGTGAGGAACGAAAGCTTTCCAAGAAATCCAACTCTGAAGCCCATGTTCTCTCATGTTGATTTAGCAGATGCAGCCCCACAATATTGTTTTCACATCCACTTAGTGGTTAGTTATTTTTCAAAAAGCTTCTATTTGCTGAGCCTGTTCTTATTTTTGCTCTTACCAGTTTATCCCATATGTCATAGCTTTGGAAGCAAAGAAAGATTTTATCATTAAGGCCCTGATACTACAACATATAGTAGGCTGCTGTTCCTATGAGCAACCCTGCTACCAGGACCCCCTTATAAGTCCCATTTTCAATGCCTCGTACTGTAAGCTTTGGAAGGGGAAATGTCTTCTTGGCCTACAAGTATGCATGGCTCTTGTTAGGGAGCACAGAATATTTTTAATGCCGTTTCAAGGCGATGAAGGAAATCCTCTTATTAGCAGTAGCTGGATTTATTATTATTACTGATTTGTATAACTTTAGTAGCTAGATGTCCCAACCCAGATCAGGCCTCTATTGTGCCAGCCGCTGTAGGCAGATATTGTGAGAGTGCTGTGACTAGACAAGATAGACGAAGGGTAGGCAAGGAGAATTATTGTTGCCCCCACTATACAAATGAGAGCTGAAACACAAAAAAATTAAGTGACTTGTCAAATCTCACACAGCCAAGAATAGCACTTTGGTCTGCTGGGTCCTACTCCAAAGCCTTAATCACAAAAACAGCTCCCCTCTCATTTTAGTTAACTATGACTATTATGTACATGGCTGTTTTGCAATTATATGCCAACTCCTGAAGTCTAGTTTACTGACTTGCAATTTTTTTATTCTTTCCCAGGACCCTTCTTAAATAGGAAGCCAAACTGTGCTCTCAATTACACAAATTTGACATTGGTGCCTACAAGAGATTTGCAATGGCTTAACGGTACTGAATTGGGCCCTGAAGAGTTGACAGAATTGCTAGATTCTGCAAGAGCTTGTGTTAACTTCAGAGCGATTGTCTGCAGTGTGTTAGTGCAGAAGGTGGCCCCTACCTATATTAAGTCCCAAGTCCATCCGTGTTCCTTAAGGATTTTAAAGCTAAAAGTTTCTCCTTTCTCTTTAGCCATTTATTTCCAAGGTTGAAGGTAGATTTTGATTGGCCTAGTGCTTTTTCAGGTAATGAGATTTTAATTCTGTGCCTGTTCTGATACCATCCTAATTTCTTTCCAAATCCCTTTCTTCTTTATGCATCTTTATTGCTTGCCATCTGACTTACACCCACCCCTCTGGATATCAAAGGACAGAATTTTGTCGGGGGGGGGGGGGGCCTTTTCCACCAACTTTCCTTATGTTACAAGCAAAATTTAACTTTGAGATCCTTTTACACAGACAGATTCAAAGCCATTTGTGGTTGATGGGAATCCTGTTGCTGGCTTTAATGGGCTTTGAATCAGGCCCAATATTCTTCATGATTTCTTAGGTAATCAAAAGATATCTAACAATTTCATCTTAACCATTTTCCTCCGTTATTCAGTTTTGCTTTATTGCTTTAATTGTCCCTTCCATACTCTGAAATTTCTTCTGTTCTCTCTCTCACTGATGTCATTGGGAGTTTTGCCAGAGTAATGAAGGCAGAATTAGATCTAATTTTATCCAGATTCATCTCCTCTCTGGCTATGTCTACACTAGAAAAGTTAAGTTGACTTTTGTTAAGTCGACTTTAATAAGGTCGACTTTAAGTCAACTTAAAATCGACCTTATTAAAATTGACTTAACAAGTGGCAACACTTTAAGTCGACTTAGTCCACTTTGTTAAGTCAACCTAACTGCCCCAGGTCGACTTAAAAAGTGGACTTATGCATCCACACTGGGCTTAGATCGGAAGGGTTATGTCAACCCTAAGGAAGGGTTATGTCAACCTCAGGAGGCTTAAGTCGACCTAACAAGTGGTAGTTATAAAGTCGACTTAAGCTTTCACTTAAGGAATTTCTTAAGTCGACTTAATGAAGGTCTAGTGTGGACATGGCTTAATTTAAGTTGACTTAAGCCTCCTTAAGTTGACTTAAATTGCCAGTGTAGGCATAGCCTCTTACTTTATATTTGATACCTCTGATCAGATCTGGTGTACTCAGTCAGACCACTTGACCCACCAAGACTTGTATCTAGGTCTGACAATGCAAAATAACCATCAACCAATTGTGCAGTGTTCTTGAGAGGAAAAAAATATTTCTTGGCTATCAGTTTATGCCCTGACACATGAGATTTCATCGCCTTTATCCTTCCCCATGCTGCTGATCATTAAATAAAACTGCCTTTTTTACTCCAGCCAATGTATTTGATTCACTGACCTCCTACAGTGTGAATTCATGTGTCTCTCTCTTATCCTTGATCACTTTTTGCATTTCATTGTGCCTCTCTCAGCCCCTGTTTAAGCTTAGCCCATACATTCCTGAGAAGTGCACATGGCCCTCAGACATACAATAATTGCTCTTTGGACATGTTCTCTTTTTTCCCCATCTACTTCATTGTTTTATTCCATTCAGTTTCACCCAGCGCTTCCTGCGTTGAATTTTTCCACAATTTCCTCTGCTGAAGTTCAGCATCCTTAGTTTTCTACTTTTGGGTCTCTCTGTAGTTCTAATTACAAACCTGAAGGATTTAGATGGAATTTTAATAGTAATATAATATGATGCCTAGAGCCAAAAAAAGTACTTGTTATTTTAAAATACTGTGAACGGAGCAACAGATCAGGGGGACTTAAAACTCAAATGTGCAAAAAGCATTTGAGGAGCCCTTTATCCATAAGTTAAATTAATTTTCTTTTCCCCACCAACTGATTTTATTAGGGAACATTTAATTTAAGAAATTGAAAGTTTCAGGCTTTTTAAAGAGAAGTGACTCCAAAAATTTAGAGCGTATTTCATGCCAAAATGTTATTCCAGAGCTTGCCACCCATTTGTGTTTCAGTAGAAAATCTTGCCTCCCACTTCCTGGAACTGAACCAAACCCCTCTTTCTCAAAGGAGGTGCTGAAAAAGCATCTGAGTATTAATTTGCCTTTTGTGGGAGGTTTTAGTACTGTTATAAATCACTCAAAATCACAAATCAGACTTTACACAGAAGGCTTTTTAAGCTGCTCTCACTGTGTAAGGCCGTGAAAATGAAAATCTTCAAGCAAATGTTATCTGGATGTGGTGTATTTTAATTGCCTATAGCAGACTTAGTGGTCCGGATTCTCACACCTCTGACCTTTTTATCCAGACAGTAAAGGGAAGTGCATTGACCATCTCCAGCCTGAGGCCTTGCATCCCGGTGGAAGTTCAACTCACTAGTGCACATGGCTTTGGCTTTCCCCTGGGTGGGAGCAGCTTTCAAATCTCCCACCATACAGTCTTCTGAGTGGCTGTCCTGAATCAGCACAGTGTTTTCCTTAGCCAAACCTCTCTGTAGCAACTTTTCAGGGGACAGTACCCTCCTAATCCTTTGCTCAGTTCTAAAAATTGTGGCTGCTTCAACTTCGTTGCCACCCCCACAGATTTTATCTGACTAACAGTGTCTGCTACGGTCTAGCATCTAGCATGAGTGTTGCCCAATGAATGCTGAATTGGCAGTTCTTTTCCACAGGGCACTTACTGTGTGCAAACAAAATACCTACTGTAGCCCAGGCTTTCTCGCTTCAATCTGCCATATCAAACCAGCCTCTGTGTCCTCATGCATCCTTCCTCTGCTTTTGAACTGTTTCTTGCCACCAGCTAAGTGGTGTTGCAGCTGTTCTCTGCAGAGAAGAGGAACTCAAGTAGAAAGCAATGTGATACAGAACCAATCTTTAGAATCATGTCAGGATCTGATAACCACCATGATAACCGTGGGACTATTCCAAGTGACTTCTGTCTTAACTTACATAGCTGGCCACCTTCTCAATCTGTTGGTGAGGCTGGGATTGGAGGGTAGAGAGCTGAAAATTAGACCAATGTTAAGGATCAACCATTATCTCGTATGTTTTGAAGCTGGGGCAAATCTGTCCTGTTGGGACAAGGGATGTGTTTGGATGGAACCCACATAAGGTTGTTTCTGTCCTGTGCCTTCTTGACACCAGTTAACTGTCTAACCCTTTTCCAGTGTCTATTCTTCCATTTGTGTACAGGATTATAGAGTAAATTCTCAGAGTGCCTAGATTCCTGATGTCTCTCTGACCATTGTCAGACCAGGGTATGGAACAGATAGTGCACCAGTGATACTTGTAGACCAGCTCCTCCTGGTGATGGGTGACTATCAGCTGTCCAGGCTGATACGGCCAGCTCTACCTCTTGTGACTCCATTCCCATCTTACTGGCTGTGTCTACACTTGAAAATTTAGGTCAACTTTAACTAAGTTGACTTAACTAAGTCGACTGAAGTCAACTTAATTAAGTCGACTTAGTGAGTCTACACCTAAATTTTAAGTCGACTTTGGGGGGAATTTACAAAGTCGACCTAGAGCGTCCACACTAGATGCCTAGGCTGACTTCTAGGGGCTAGGGGGACCTAGGGCAGGTCCACGGGGGCAGGGGGCACCCCTTGCCCAGTGCCAGGGGGCTCAGCCTTTGCCCCATTGTACATAGGTACAATGGGGCAAAGCGGGACAGGAACCCTGGCAGGGCATAGGGGCAGGCTGGGCAGGGCTCTGTCCTGCCCTGTGGGAGGGCATGCCAGGCTCTCCCTGTGCCCCCCCCCTCCCCGGCAGGGAGGGCATAGGTGTAGTCCTGGGGTAGCCCTAAGTCGACTTAGGGCTACCCCACGTCTACACTGGCTTAATTCAACTTTAAAAAATCGAATTAAGCCTTAAGTCGAAGTAATTCTAGGTTTTATAAAGTCAACTTAATTTTCATTGTCAACTTTATTTTCCTTAAGTCGACTTAAGCAAGTTGCTGAAGTCAACTTAAGGAAACTGTAGTGTAGACGCAGGGTAAATTAATTGCCTGGCGCTGGGCAATTGTTCTTTATTTTGAAAGGTGCTGTTGTGTAGAGTTCAAAATATGCCTTCTTGTCTCACCCTGCAAATGGAGCTGTTAGGAATGTGGTGCTTTCAGTGTGCTGGTGTAATCCACCCTGAATCTCTGTTTTACCCAATTCAGTCAACCTACTCTTTGAGTGAGGCTGGCACCCTGATGAGAGCTAGCTGGCTGACCCGCAGTCTGGGTAAAACTGAGGTGATACTGAGGGTGTGTGTATTCTGTTTGTTACATGATCCTGGACATCCCTTTGGAGGCTCATCTGCCAGCGCGACCCATGCCTTCGCAATAGCCTACTGCAGTGTGTTCTACCTGGGAGCGACACCAGAAACTGAAGCTGGTTCACAGTAAAGCAGAGGATTTAGAAAGTGATGTATATCTGGAGGAGATAGGGAGCCCGTGAGCTCTTGTTTCTGCACTGGCTGCTTACTGGTTTCCAGGTGGAATTATTAGCATTGATCCTAACCTATAAAGTACCAAATGGCTGGGGACCTACCTGCCTGAGACATCCTTGCTCTCCGTTGGCATATTGCACAGCTGTAATTAACAGAAATGCTCAATATAGACTGCCTTGCCATATACGGGAGAGGGTCTGCCAGCAATGGATTATGTATGAAGGGCCCTCAACCTAGTTTGAAATATCCTAAATGTATTGACCTTCAGACCATGCTATAAAGCCTCTCTATTTACTGGCTGACTGATAGGAGGGGCTAATGTTTGGGAGAGGAGTGTTGTTGAGCTTGATTTTTACTGTGGTTGGCTAATTTTGGCATGTGGGTGGCAGAATAGTTCCTAGCTTTTCTTTTACTGTAATTGCATGTTTAACCTTGGCAGAGGCAGCCGGATCTGACAATAGGCACTTCTCAATGGTATACTGTTATGAATCTAAAAATAAAATAATGAAGCAATACACAAAATTGGGCATGTAGTTATTTTAAGCTGACATCCTGGGGTTGTGATTTGAAACAGCAAATACCTATCACCTAATATATATATATATGTAGTTATGGCAAGCATGAAGAGGCAGAATCTGCTTTCTTTGGTGAGGAAATGCTTCTTACAGAGGCAAGTTAACATGGAGGCCCAATTTCTTATTCAGATAAAAACTCTTCAAAGTTTTATCTGAGTAAGAACTGAGTAATAACTGTCTGACAGCATTTGGCCAGCAAAGAACAGTCCTGAGTTTGGTCTTCCCTCAACCATTGTAAATCAGAAGTAACTCCTGAATTAATTCTGAAATTACACTGATGTAAAATGGCTGCAAGATAAGAATGCGTTTGTGATAAGCCAGACTACTTGGTGAAATTGTAACTAATATTGTAACAGGATACACATTACCAATGCTTCAAATACCCTATATGCCTAGAGATGCAAGACTCAGCTGATTAACTTCAATTCCATAGAGGTGTAGCGATCTTCTGATTACCTCACCTTTTGCAGTTTCTTTATATGTGGACACGCACAGTCCCATACAGAGAAATTGTCATTTCTCTGACACTAAAATGTTTTTACTGAAGAACTTTCAAAGCTTCATCTACCCCTGCCATCTATAGACTTTAATCTGATTGCAAATATTATATCGGTTTATGTATTGATACATTAAAACTATTGGCTCTCTGTTGTTTACTTCATGGTAGGAACCCATCATAAGACACAACAGAAAGCTCATCCACCAATGTGATTTATGCCATCATGTGCCAGATATGCACACCCTTCCCTCCTCCACCCCCGGTGCCTTATATTTTGGACAAACAGGACAGTCTCTGCTCAAAAGAATAAATGGACACAAATCTGACATGAGAAATCACAACATTCAAAAACCAATAGGGGAACACTTCAGTCTCCCTGCTCACTCCATTGATGACTTGTTAATAGTGGTGCTCAAACAAATGAATAACAAATCACAGCTTCAAAGAGAAACTACAGAACTGGAATTCATATGTAAATTAGACTCTGTTGCCTCAGGGTTGAACAGAGACTACGGATTTTATTCTCATTACAACAGGTGATTTGACCTCACCTTCCTCTATATGCTGTGCTCCAGTGTCTGAATCCCAACACCTATTCTGATTTGCTGTTAAAGCCTGACCTGATCCTGTGTCATACATTTCCCTGCATTTAATTTCCTCCCATTTTGTAAGTTCCCCATCTTCAAAGCATCTGATGAAGTGGGATTTTCTCCCACGAAAGCTCATGCGATAAATAAATTTATTAGTCTTTAAAAGTGCCACAGGACTTCTTGTTGTATTGCTGATCTAGACTAACATGACTACCCCTTTGGAACAGAAAGCAGGGAATAGCACGTGTTCTCTGATTTGGAAAACATCCTGCACTTAATGAGCGTTTTCTGTAAGAGAGAAATTGGTCCAGAGCAGACAGGTGTAGCCCACAGACCTCTATGCACTCAGCAACTTAATAGATCTTCTCTGCTTGGCCTGTGGCAATGTGGACAGCTCCTCCATCTAATACTCTGCTTCCTGAATCTTCCTGAATTTTAAAAGTTACCTGTAATAATTGGCAAATCAGGTTAGCTGCTATTCTTGCCAGCCTTCTTTCCCACTACCCATGCTACAATATTCTCAAGGTTTCAATCATCATTTCAACAGGTTATTTACAATATGAAGAGGCGATCATTTCTTCTTTAGGTCTAGCAGGGCACTTAAAACAATACGAAAGATGGAAGAGATGTGCTTGTAAGAAACAATCTTGTAGAAAATACTGATGCTAGGGCATGCTTCCTTGCAGTGAGGACATTTTCCTTAAGACTGGTTGGAAGCAATTTAGCAGGTTTCCTCAGGCAGATACCCATATCAGGTTTTCCTTGGACCAAGTTAATGAGATTCTGTAGAAGTGCAAAGAGAAGAAACACAGCAGGCACCAAGGGAAGCAGAGCCCGTGATTCAGTGGGTGGCATTCTTTCCAGCTGGAGTCAGTACTGACTCCAAAAACTATGTCCCAGCATGGTGGTAGGGGGCATGGTGGTGCTGGTGGATTGAGATGCATGGATGTTCTATCCATCTATCCATTTATGATCTATTCATCTATCGCAGGCGATTCTCTTAGGAAAAAGGGTTGTGCTACCCAGTGCCCCAATTAAAGTCCACTTGGGTAATTTAATCTTACCTACACAATAATATTCTTCACTAACTGCATCAAAACACTTGATATAGTGCTGCTGGTACAGTGAAATAGTCCGACTGGGAATACCAGATGCAAATTTTCAACTTTATCTATTTGGCAACTGTGTTTTAGAATCGAGCAATGGTCTATTTAGTGCTCTGGTTTGTGTGATTGCTGCTCTACAGACAGAAACCAATAGAGATTAGTGAAAGGATTCTAATGGAGTCCACTAGAAAGATGCCAAGTTCCAAAGGGGTAGCCGTGTTAATTTAGTCCAGGCAAACAAACAAGAAGTCTGGTGGCACTTTTAAATTTTAACAAATTTATTTATCGCATGAGCTTTTGTGCAAGAAAATCCCACTTCATCAGACGCTTGCTTCAAGCGTCTGACAAAGTAGGATTTTCTCCCACGAAAGCTCATGCAATAAATAAATTTGTTAGTCTTTAAAAGTGCTACCAGACTCCTCACTAGAAAGATGTCACTTTCTACACTAGCTGTCATTATGTTATATTATTATTTAGCAGGGGCATAGCCAGAGGTGGGCCCGAGTGAGCCGGGGCCCACCCACTTGGAGATCAGACCTGCCCATTGCGGTGCCCAGCGGTGACATGAACTTCGCCAGCATGGCCATGAGTGAAGTCTCTGCCCCACTTGCTTGCATGGTTGGCGGTCGTTGGTCGGCCCCGCAGCCAAGGCGGGGAAGTTCATGCCACTGCTGGGAGCTGCTGTGGTGGGTCTGATCTCACCTCATCATCACGGGAGCTCCAGTTACTTCCTAGCAACTGAAACATCTCAAGCAGATTCTGGTCACATGGAAGCTGCCCATCGCTGGGCCCACCTTGCAGACTCAGGGGCCCAGCCAGGAAACGGAGGCTGACTATGCCCCTGTTATTTATTGTTTTATTACAGTTATGACTGGAGTCTTAAAGCAGGATAAGGGCCCCATTGTGCTAGGTGGTGTGCATACATATAGGCCTAGTCTACACTGCGGGGCTGAGTCAATGGGAGACACGCAATCTGCGTGCTGCAGAATGCATATCTCCCATCGACTTACTCTCACTTACCTCACTGTCATCACTCTGCTGCATTAACCGGCAATGCTCTCCCATCAATGCCGTGTTACTCCACTTGTAGGGGTGGAGTTATTGTGTCAACGTGAGAACACTTCCAGGATCAATTGAGCAGGTCTATAGTGACTGCTCTAAAAGAAGCCCCTGCTCTAAAGAAGTTACAGTCTCAGTAGACAGGACAGATAAAGGGATACAATATACAAGCAGAAGGCTGGGAACTGAAGCATAGAGAAATAAAGTGATTTATTTTAGTTCACATGGGAATCCTGAGGTAGAGCCATATCATTAACCCAGAACTCCTGTTTCCCAGTGCCTAAATAACAATAATTATCTGGCTCTTTTATAGCATTTTCCTCCTTAGATCTCCATGTCTTTTGCAAAGGATCCAGGAGGTCAATATCATTATCTCCATTTTACAGATGAAGCAATGAGAAGTGAAGTGATTTGCCTAAAATCAGCTGGTAGATATGTGGCAATGCTGGGAATAGAATCTAGATCATGTAGAAGTCTGATGAAAGCCCTCTCCCTTGGTCCACATTTCCTCAGCCTGCTTCCCTTTCTTGGTGATGGGTGGTAGATAGAATGTTATGGAACCCTTTTTAGGATGTCATATGCTATGTGAATGTAACAGTTATTATGAACACCAGCTGGAACACAATAGATTGTTTTGTTCTAGGTGTATACATTCAGGAGTATATTCTTCTTCCATTAATATTGTGGTAGTAATATGAATCACCTAAACTGGAGAAAGAATAATAAACACTTCCATGGCTCATCAAAAAATTATTTCTCAGAAGGTGAGAAAGATATTTGAATTTGACTTTTACCCTGCTCTCTCATCCAAATGGTCTCTATTAGTGATTTAAAAAAACCAATAATCCTTAATGGTGTGGAAAAAGTGAATAGAGAAGTATTATTTGTCCTTCCCCACAAAACAAAAACTAAGGATCACCAATGAAATTAATAGGCAGCAAGTTTAATACAAACAAGAGGAAAAAAATTTATACAACGCAAAATTAATCTGTGGAACTCATTGCTATGAGATTCTGTGATGGCCAAACGTATAACTGGATTCATAAAAAAGCTAGATAAGTTGATGGAAGATAGGTCCATCAATGGCTATTAGCCAAGATAGTCAGAGATTCAATGCCATGCTCAGGGCAACTCTACATCTCTGACTGCCAGAAGGGGAAGACAGGAATAGAGCTCTCCAACACTACCCTGTTCTGTACTCTGCCCCTGAAGCTCTGCTACCGGCCACTACTGGAAGCAGGTACAGCCCAAAATAAACCAAAGGTTTGACCCAATAAGGCTGGTCTTATGTTCTTAATTGCTGCTGTCCTCTCTATACATTGAGCTTCTTCATTCACAGTTGTGAGAATAGCGAAAGGAACGATATGAAAAGAAAAGCAGAGCAGAGGGGTGGAGCACAATTTATCTTGTGGCTCAGAGAAAATATATTGTCTTCTCCAGAATCATGGGGGAGGATCCTCAGCTGGTATATATTGTCATTGCTCTAAAGTAATCAATGAAGCCATGGTAATTTACACCACTTGAGGATCTGTGCAGAATATCTTACAGCCAGATCTACTGTAAACCAGCTGGTACATTAACTTAAATGGTGCTAAAATGATTTACACAATCTGAGGATCTAGCCCCAAATTTTTATTATTCCCTTTGGCCGCTTTAAAAGACACTAGAGGAGACACTTCTAAAAATAGACATCTTTCCTCCTATGGAACAGGAAGAGCAAGAGATGTTCAGTGAGGGTGCTGGCCAAATAGTTAGAACGTTACATAATCATAATAAAGAATAAAATAATTTTCACACTGGAGGAGGGCCAAGCTTCCCCCCACCCTCTGCCATGCTTTAAAATCTGGAATATTTTAGATCAGATTTTCATAGTTTGGGGAGGGGGGGAATAATTTATAGGCCATCTGGGGTCAGGTTAATCAGAATTTAGAATGATTTTTTTTTCTCAGTTATTGACTTGTTGGGAGGCTCCATTTCAGTGAAGTGCCATTTGAACCAAATGGAAAAGAACTTTTAAAGACTTCAGCAAATGGCAAGTCACTGCACATTTTATACTCTCCAGTTATACCCTTATAATGCAAAAAAGGCTTATATTGCATTCCTGGTTCTCTCATTCCCCTTCCCCATGTAAATGACAAGTTCAGGGGCAAAGCCTGATAGATGGATGCATATTAGACATTGCCCAGCTACGTAGACACTAAAGAAGTCTTTGCAGAGTTCACCAGGGTACCGTTTTCCTTTTGCCTGATATCTGATGGTTCAATAACTGTAAAGAAATTAGCTCCTGAGCAGGGAGAAACTGACAACAGAAACCTGGTGATGACAGCAATGTTGGTGACATATTTAATTTTCTCTTCTTATGAGGGTAACTTGTCCTGTCTTGTCCTAATGTATTCTCCAATCAGTCATCATTACTTACTAACTTCTGGCTAATTTCTTTCTGAACATTCACAGGTAATTCCTATTTCTGGAAAAAAAAATTCAGCAATTTCCCATTGAATTATATGAGCATATATTTTTTATGCTCTGCAGTCAGCTTCCCTGGAATACAGAGAAGTTAATCTGTGAACTCTACATTTTCTTACCTCTTTGACCAAACCACTCTTTTGATTGCTATTTGTGAGCATGAGTGTGTGTGTGTGTGTGATGTACACAAGAGATGGGTGTGAATCTAGTCCTCAGATTAAAACGCTGCAGAATTTGCCTGAAAACCAAACATGAACCCCAAGTTTACAAGTAACCCAGTTTCAGACCTAGTATAAAGTAATGCAGCTCCACGAACTTCAATGGAGTTATACTCACTTAATATAGACCAGCTCTGAATTTGTCAACTTGCCTATATAATGGGCCTGTTATGTTTTCCAAAACAACCACTTTAAGGGCCAGACCCTGAATTGGTGTAAATCAGCTTGGCTTCAATAGAGCTACAACAATTTACATACTCCACATGAGGGAAAGGAGGGAGGTCTCTCATTCTCCAGCTGCCATCCTGAATTGTCTCAGACTGGAAATAAAGCATAACATTTCAATGGAGAGTGCAATTAACCAGTGGAACAATTCATCAAGGGATTCTCCATCCCTGACAATTTTTTTATCAAGATTGGATGTTTTTCTAAAAGATGAGCTGTAGAAATTTTGGGGAAGATCCATGACTTGTGTTATAATATAAGAGGTCAAACTAGATGATTACAATCATCCAGTCTTGCCTTGAGATCTATCAATCTATTCAGCAGACAAGCAGAGAGTAGAGCTGTTCGGGAAATGGTTGACCCATCCCATGAAAAATTTTGAGATTTCAAAATTTTCTAGTCCCAACTTGGAACAAAAAGCTGAAATATCAAAAATAATTAAAAAAATTGTGAACTGAACATTTGAAAAAAAAAAACAATCAAATGTCCGTGGTCAATCAAAATGTTTTGTTTTGATTTTGACAATTAGAAAAAAAAAAAAAAGTAACTCCCGTTAGCTCAAATTTTGAAACGAAAGTAATTTGGAACAGGAAAACCAGAACTTCTCATTCTGAAAATGTCAAAAGGGCATTTAAACAATTTCAAAACTTTTTTTTCCAAAAAATTTCAAGTGAAGAAGTTTATCAAAATTGATCCCTTCTCATAAAACATGTTGGTTTCAATGAATCAGCAATGCTTTTACAAAAAAGAAGTTATGGCAAAAAATTCTCAACCAGCTCTAGCTGATGGGCTTTTCAGATTTAAAAGAGCAGTACTCAGAAAACAGAATGATAACATCTTCTTATGATTAGTTCCCCACAAACACTATGGCTGAACTAAAACCTCACACATAACAAGTTGCATTAGTAGAATTGCCAGCAGAACGAGGGAGGAGATTATTCCTCCCTGTTTGGTATTGATGAGGCCACATTTGGAGTATTGGGTCTAGTTTTACGTCTTCTACTGCAGAAATGATGCGGACAAATTGGAGACAGTCCTGCAGAGGGCAATGAAAGTGATTAGGGGCCTGGAGCACGTGACTTACCAGGAGATACTGTGGCAGCTGGGCTTATTTAGTCTGCAGAAGAGATGAGTAAGGAGGGATTTGATAGCAGCCTTCAGTTCCCTAAAAGAGGGCTTCAGGGAGGGTGGAGCTAGGCTGTTCTTGGTAGTGGCAAATTACAGAACAAAGAGCAATGGTTTCAAGTTGCAGTGGGAGAGGTCTAGTTTGACTATTAGGAAAAACTTTTTCATTAAGAAGATAGTGAAGCACAGGAAGGGGTTACCTAGGGAGGTGGTGGAATCTCCATCCTCAGAAGTTTTCAAGGTCCAGCTTGACAAATGCCTGGTTGGGATGATTTAATTGGGGTTGGTTCTGCTTTGAGAAGTGGGTTGGACTAGAGGACCTCCTGAGGTTCCCCCCAACCCTAATCTTCTGATTCTGTACAAATGTAAGCCACGGATCAGTGAGTTACATGTCTCCTTTTGTGCTCAAACTCCAGAGTATCTGGGTCTGTTACAGCAGTAAAACAGAATAGCTTGGCTTTTTAGCTCAAACTGTAGCAGATCATGCTTTTGTTTCTGGAGAGCCCTGGCTGACTCCCTGGCATTTGCCAGGATGGCAGCTATCACAGAAACACTGCCAAATTTGGAGATACTAGAAAATCTGCATCAGGCTACAAATCTTGCAGCTCGAGCCTGTCTCTAATCTGTTTCCTGACAAATGCTAACAAACTCCCGCGCCTTCCCCGACCCCCAAATTGTAATAAAAACCAATAGTTTCTAAGCATGAAAAACGTTGTAAACAAATGCACAGAAAAGCCAGGAAGAAAAGAATAATACCAGAATGAAAAAGGTCACATTTGGAGTGGTCAGAGGTATAGTACAATACGATGCATCCCACACATGGCAGAAACCTTTGCAAGTGTCTAGATGTTAGAGCATTGGGGTCTTTCCCATCCTGACAGCTGGCTTTGTGGAGCTCTGGCCAAAGCAAGAGTTGATGTGGCAGTGTACAGTAGTCATGTAGTGCATCCGTGTACAGGCTGAATCATAGAAATCAGAGCTGGAAAATACCATTAGGTCATCCTGTCATTGCAGGCTTGCTCCCTACAATATGTTCCTCATTGCTTTGTCTAGTCAGCTTCCCCCGTTTCCCTAGGGAGACCATTCCACAGACTAATAGACCTCATTGTTAGGAACATTTTTCTGATGTGCAGCCAAAAGTCTCCTTGGCTCATTTTCATAATGCTATTTTTCATAAAGCCTCCTGGACAGCCCTAAACAACTCCACAGCCCCTGATCTCCAGCCACTGGATACCAGTAATTCTCACTGACTCAAGCCCCTCGTGCTTAGTAAATAATAATAATATCTAGCTCATCTACCACTGTAGTGATAGCGAATATAATATTTACAGTAAAACACTGCTTGCTCAGATGGAACTTATAAAGCAGAAGTTTGGTTTGTTTCTATAACCAGCCACCGGAGGTGGCTTAGAGAGCCATCAGCATTTTACAGGTAAAACATATGGATCCAGGCCCACGTCTGGTGTAAATCAGCATAGCGCCATTGAAGTCAGTGGAAGCCAATGGAGCATCAGCTGAACATCTGGTTCATGGGTTCCATTTCATAGCAGGGTTAGGCAGTGGAACTTGTAGGGCTCTGCCAGATTCACAGCCCTGCAAACCACGTCATGGACTGTGCAATTTGGTTTTCCTGCTAAAATCTAGCTATTGTGGGGGAAGGAGGGTTGTGGTAATGCCACCACCACTGTGTTGCTGCCTTCCGAGCTGGATGACCAGAGATGGGCGGCTGCTGGGCAGGAGCCAACAGCAGGACAGAAGTGAGGGTGGCAAGGTATGGGGGATGGTCATTTTTGCAGGGAGGCAGGCATAGATGACAACATGGGTGACCATGGTCAGGGGAGCACTCTGGTCACACATGCACCTGCCAGCCCAAGGCCCTTTAATCCTTAACACTAAGCTCAGAGCCAGGGGGAGGCAGGGCTGGGGATGCCCTGGCCAGGGACCATATACTAGGCTCCAGCTGCTAGTCCCAACTGGGTTGAGAAAGGATGCAACTTCCTATTCCAAGCACAGGCAGCTTCCAGGACTGGATCAGACCCTCCTCCGGGAGCCCCTCCTAGCTGCAGGAAGCTCTGTGGCTACTGGCTGAAAGCCCAGCTCTGAAGACATTGTGGCCACCAGAAGCAGCCCCACTGAAACAGCCTTGTGACATCCTCCCCACAACCCCCTTTTGGGTTGAGAGTCCCACGGTTACAGCACCATGAAATTTCACTTTTTCAGAAACTTCAGAAGTTTATCTATCTGAACCCCAACTCATAGTGATATCGTTGGTGGCAGTAATT
The DNA here is from genome assembly GCA_007922175.1 of Pelusios castaneus. Taxonomy (NCBI): domain Eukaryota; kingdom Metazoa; phylum Chordata; order Testudines; family Pelomedusidae; genus Pelusios; species Pelusios castaneus. Next base: position 1,075,572 of record ML685887.1, on the reverse strand, counting down.
TAGACCAACAGATAATAGTTTAAATGATCTGCAATAAAGACCTTTCCAGGGATATTTCAATGAGACCTATGTCAGAATAAGAAAGAAAGAAAGAAAGAAAGAAAGAAAGAAAGAAAGAAAGAAAGAACCCAATGGAGCCTCACTGGTTTATACCAGCTAAGGATCTAGCCAAGAGTGTCTAGCTCATCTTTGTTCTCCTTAACCCAAGCACTGATTGCATTGTCTCAGTCCCTTTCCTCTTGCAAGGGTGGTGGTGAGGTCATTGGTTTAAATACAACACTGCCTAATCTTTTGTGGCCAAGTGAGGAAGGGGGGAGTTGCATTATCAGGTGAACTGGGTACATCATGAAGAGAGAGAATTACTCATAAGAATTAGCAACCAAAGCCTGGAATCTATAGGGAACTCAACTCATTTGGGGAGTCTGAGATGCACTGGATGGACCTGAAGGCCAGCGAAATCTCTCTTTTCACTCCTCATTGACACTCACACTCAAGGTGAGCCTAAACCACAGAGTGAGAGACCTCCATCCTTTAGGATCATGTAGACTGTAAGTCCATTGGAAAGGGACTGTGTCTACCTATATGTTTATAAGACCCTTAACACAACAAGACCCTGAGCCTGACGGTAGAAGTCTGTCACTTTTATCACACACCTAGGACATTTTCTGTAGGATGTAATTCAATGGAAGATTTCACAGGCAGTGGGATTGCCATGAGATGAGGAGACTCACTCATTGACAGATTGAGTAGGTGGTAGCCTCCACCCTGTTATGATGCACAGCACTTTCTGCTCTCTGGATCAGAGGTTGGGGACAGATTCACTCAGTGGATCAACAATGCCAGCCTAAGGCGGTAGTAGTGTGACCCTCCTGGTGCGCTATAGCCTGAGGAGTAGGATCCTCTGTCCCCAGATGCCCGCAGAGAAGTCCTTTGCAAAATCTGTTGGCTGGGCTTGGCCTCGGAGTCAGGATTTGTCCCTGTGGATATGGAGGCATCCAATATTCTGACTTGGGTGGCCTGGCCAACTGCTCACCGTTTGAACTAAATTAAACAGAAGCTCAAATAAATCTGAAAGACACTGTGGTAAAAGCTCTAATGGGAGGCTGAAGGTATGCAGGACATATTACTTTGTGGGCTGAGTTGGGGCTCCTGCAGACTGTACCTGCATTATACTTCACAGACAAAAACATACTGAATAACCATCTTATCCCTAGGAGTGAGCCCACTTCCAGGCAGAGTGCTGCCAGCTTTTAGATGGGCTAATGCGAGAGGCATTTTATACCCAGCACTGGTTCTTGTTTTAATTATTTTTAGTGAGGGATTTGAATGTAGTTATAGTCACAAATGTATACAAATATTAGTAGAACAATATACACTGCATAAAGCAAAGTGAAAACCATGCCTCCTCCAGTTCCTAGTAAGTGAACCTGTGATATCTCCCACCTTCTCAGGTTGTAGTCTAATACACTCTGTACACCCCTCTACCTGCTTGCAATAACTCCCATGGAAATATGAAGAGCTGAGGGCATGAATCAGGCACCAAGTTACTAAGCTTCCAGTTCCGTATTTTTAGAAGCTTAACCTCCTAAACAAGAGAAAAGAAAGGAAAGCTCCAGAGGAGCAGAAACATCCTCCACACTCGCGAGAGGAGATGGGACTGGATATTTGTTTTAGCATGAGTTTTGGGTTCTTCTACTGATTCCATTCTCATGAGTTTTCAGTTCTACTACCCCAGCTCACAATAAGTCAAGCAGAGGGCATAAGTGAATCTCAACATTTAGAGATTGCAACAATCTAGAGGCAGCCATGAACACCAGATATCTCTGTGCAGTGTGTGTGAAGAACATCTGATCTGTGGAGCCATTCTCAGCAGAAGAGTTCATACAGTATATTAATATTTTAAGACTATTATGATAAATGTATGGAAGGGACAACCTAGTCTGGCAATTAACTGCTCTTTGGCTACTGGTGATAGATATGCCAATGGCCTGAGATGGGATGTTTGATAGGGTGGGTTCTGAGTTATCAAAGGGAATTCTTTCTTGGGTTTCTGGCTAGTGAGCCTTGCCCACATGCTGAGGGTTTAACTGATCACCACATTTGGGGTGAAGAAGGAATTTTCCCCCAGGGCAGATTGGCAAAGGCTCTGCGAGTTTTTCTCCTTCCTTTGTAGCATGGGGCACAGCTCACTTACTGGTGGGTTCTCTATACCTTAATGTCTATAAACTATGATTCTATTATTTTAATAATTCAGCCTTGGGTTAGGACCTATTACAGGAGTGGGTGCGTGAGGTTCTGTGGCCTGCATTGTGCAGGAGGTCAGACTTAGATGATCATATAGGTCCCCTCTAATCTAAGATTCTATGATCACCTAGCCTGATCTTCTGCACAACACAGGCCATAGAATTTTACCAACTGATTCCTGCATCAAGACCATAATTTCTGGTTGAGATAGAGTTTATCTTTTACATGAGACAATCAATCTTGTCCACAATGCAAAGGATATAAATAAATTGGAGGAGGTTCAGAGAAGAGCTACAAAAATGATCAAAGGATTAAGAAACCTGCATTATAGTGATATGTTAAACTCTTTGGGTACATCCACACTGGAGCCTTAGGACGGTTAAGTCGACCTAAAGACCACTGCATCCACATTGGGCACTTATTAACTTGACTTAAGCGCTTCCTTAGGTTGCCTTAATAAAAGCACCTCTGAAGGTCGACTTAACACTTAAGTTATCCTTATTAAGTCAGCTTAATCCAGTGTAGACAGAGAGTGCCTTTAAGTCGACCTAATCGGCCTCCAGGCCCTGGTGCAATGTGGGACAGCTGCCCACAATACACCTTTCCTCTGTCGACCTAGAACCTGCCAATGTGGACACTGGCAATCGACTGGAGTTTTCAGTGTGGACTCTCTAAGTCAACTTAACAAGGTCGACTTTAAGTCGAATTAAAGTCGACCTTGTTAAATTGACTTAACAGAGCCTCCAGTGTAGATGTACCCCTTGAGTCTATTCACCTTAAAATGAGAAGTTTAAGGGGTGAGTTGATCACAGTTTATAAGTCTCTACCTGAGAAATAAATATTTAATAATGACCTCTTCAATCTAGCCCACAAAGGTATAACATGATCCAAAGGCTAGAAAGTGAAGCTAGACAAATTCAGACTAGAAACAAAGAGTACGTTTTTAAAAGTGTGTATAATTAACCACTGAAACTATTCACAACAATTTAAAATCAAGATTGGATATTTTGTAAAAGACACATTCTAGGAATTATGTTCAATGGTCTGTGTTATACAGGAAGTCAGGATAGATGATCGCAATTGGACCTTGAAATCTGTGAATCTTTGGAAAACTCACAAAAATCCCCTGCCAAAGCAGCCTCATTATAGCTCTCTGCAATTATATCTACTGTTGGGTTTGTGCTTCACACCATGACAACTAGGAATGAAGTTAGACTGTGGCCCACATAAGAACTTCACCAGGGAAAAGTCCACAGAGGATTTGTAAATAATTTAGCAGAAAATGGACTGAGACATCAGTTCATTTTACATAGGCTGCTGAACACCCACCAAAGAGTAAAAGTCTTTAGTCACAAGCAACCTGATCTGGATTTCACTGGGTGACCTAGAGATGAAGGACCCTATATTTTATTGCAATCCCTTTAACTAGGTGTTATGATGCTTTATAGGAGTGGAACAGCAGTTAGACTCCATAAACTGCAAAAGGCACAGAGTCGTCACAGGTGCTGGGTCATTATACGATTGGCAGCCACAGTGGGGTTTCTTCTAACTCAGCAGCTTTAAGATCAGCTGCAATCCACAGCTGCTATAGTGTAGCTCACTTTTATGTTCAGCTGATCTAGCAAGTGTACAGTAGATTCCACTAATTAGCAATCGCTTGCTTCCCAACAAAAAGTTCCTATGATCTGGAAGTGAACAATAAATGGAAGGCAGTTTTCAGGAGGATACACAGAACTGAGCATGGAACCGTGATACGCTTTTGTTTGTGTTTACTTTCAGGGTGGTACAATGAGCTGCTGAAGAGCTAGTCAAAATATTTATTTTCAAAGATAAACAGAGAATCAACAGCCAGCCACAAAGAAGTTTCATGAAACATTTGCACTGGGTACCAGCAACTGCACACACTTTCCTATAAGACTCCTCTTCAGGCAAACTACTGCAACTGTAAAATAATCTATAGCATGAACACACAAACTAGAATGATGCCAAATATAAGCCGTTATCTGTGGTAACTAAATATCTGGGATTATACCATGACAAGGGCTAAGCAAAACATTCAGCTAGAGCCCTGTACGCACTAGAAATTATGGTACCTTTGCGTTCTAGGGAGATCTGCAAGCATCAGCTATGGGTCCGCGGGCTTTTTGAGTTAGTGATGTCAGAAAAGGGACCCCAAGGCTATTCTACACTTGTAAATTTAGGTCAACTTTAGCTAAGTCAACTTAACAAAGTCAACTTAGTTAAGTTGACTTAGCATGTCCACACCTAAATTTTAAGTCGACTTTGGGGGGACCCTACAAAGTCCACCTAGAGCATCCACACTGGATGCGTAGGTCAACTTGTAGGGGCTGGGGGACCTTGGACAGGTCCACAGTGGCACCCCGTGCCAAGTGCCAGGGGGCTCCGCCTTTGCCCCATTGTACCTTAGTACAATGGGGCAAAGGGGGACAGGGACCCTAGCAGGGCATGGGGCAGGGTGGGCAGGACTCTGCCCTGCCCTTTGGGGGGGCATGCCAGGCTCTCTCTGTGCCACCCCCCTGGCAGGGAGGGCAGTGGGGGAGTCCTGGAGAGCCCTAAGTCGACTTAGAGTGGACTTAGGGCTACTCCACATCTAAACTGGCTTAAGTTGACTTTAGAAAGTCGACTTGAGCCTAAAGTTGACTTTAAACGAGGTTTAACAAAGTCGACTTAATTTTCCTTAAGTCGACTTAAGGGAAGTGTAGTGTAGACGCAGAGTAAATTAAATAGACTTAAGCAAGCTTAAGTCAACTTAATTTACAAGTGTAGACACACCCCAAATGCTTCCAATCAAATAGCCCTTCGTGGCTGAAGACAGAAATAGACCTGCATATCTCAATAAAGCAGCAGGAGTGGGAGCCATATATCTGTTCTTACTAACACAACTTTTATAAGTGGTAAGGACATTAAAGATTTTTAAATTGCTGTGTGGTAATTAGATTATTCCCAGGGTGCTTCAGAAGGGAATGGCAATGAAACTCAAAGACACACTAAAGTTTTCATTGCAATAAAAAATTAGACTCTTAAAAACGTGCTTGAGACTCTGAAAAACTGGTAGCACATTACTTGGTGCTCTGGCAACATTTGCAAAACATCCTTCATATACTGTTAAATCACAGCATTATCATCAGACACAAATTCACTCTGAAGCAGATTCATATGGTAATATGACCCAGTACCACTCAGCACATGGTTATGTGCATGAGTCAGATCATGAAATAACTAGTGGTGGCAGAAAGAAAAGTAAGTTTTTCTTATGAAACCATTTTGAAATAAACTCAAAAAATTAATTTCACTCTAATTTTTATGGATTTTTTCCCATTTTTTTTCACTGTGACTCAAACATTTTCATTTCATTTTGATTTTCCAAAAACTGAAATGTTGTCAGTTTCTAATTTTCAGGGTGTTTTTCCTTCGTTCCTTCCTGGCAGGATCACCAGGGAGCTTGAAAGGAAAATTCTAATCTACTTACTCACAATGTAGTTGGATGCTCCCAAGAAGTAACACAACCATACACAATATGTTCAATAGAGTAATTACATTAAACAGGAGATAAATGTAATGTAACAGGGTAAAACACTATTCTCAACGTCTCCAGTGCCCAAGCTGATAAATACCCAGACATTTCCCTAGTCATGTGATCTGATATACCAAAAGTATGTGGTACATTGATATGTGTACTTCATAGCAGTCCTTGATGGCCTGAAATGATGATCTCTTCTGTAGCAGCAGTAAACAACTTGACTGACCTGGATCAGTATAACCTAAAAAAAATCACACATGGGTGACTCCCAGAGGTTCAATAGGTAATAATACCCAAACCCGCTGAGAATAGGGGGCCTCCCCAAATATCTAAGTAGTGTCCCTGACTCCACAAATGATCTTCCAGTTCAGAGATGAATCTAGACTCCACAGCCTCTCCAGAGGAGCTGACAATCTCTGTGGGCAGGCATCCTTCATACAGGAGACACACTGCTGCTCCCATAAGGGTATGTAGGCATGTGGAGCAGATTGCAATACCTGTACTCAAATTCTAACTCCTGATTTCCTACCCTCGTGCTCAGACACACTGCCACTCACACCTGTGGGCTGCCCTGGATAGCAGCCAGAGCAGAGCTTTCCACTTGGTGGTTGGTGGGGGATGAACTTAACCTGACTGGTAGGGAGGTTTCCCAACAAAACTCTATAAACTAGGACTCGCCTTGCACATTTGGAAGGACCAAGCGAGGAACATTGCCATGAGGTCCCCACAGGCCAGTTGTCAGGGCGAACCCGGCATGCAGGACTGGGACTCACGAACACTCCCTACAGCCAGCCCTTCCCATTCAGTGGCTGGCTCCAGACTTGACTTCTCCCTGTCGTCCGTGCTCCTGAGTGAGGGTATCTCACTGCGGACCTCCTCTGTTGGTCAGGTTAGCTCTTCTTCCAAGGCTTTTCCTTGTCAGTCATTTAACTGGAACTGCCTCCTTTCTCTCAGACATTGCTTTTCCTCGGGGCAGGGGCACTGGAGGCCATCCAGACACCTGCTCTCCTTCCCTGAGCCAACAAGCACCCTTATTGCTCCAAATAGTATTAATCCCTCTTGGTTGCCCAGCAAACCCTGCGTCTGCCTGTGGCCTACCTGCCTCCCAAAGACAGCATGCAGAGATCCTAAAGCTGTTGGGGGTTACACAGGATACTGCCCTTAGATTCTGGAGATGTGGTATTGTTTCTGGCTAGCCACTCAACCTCCCTGTGCCTCAATTTCCCCATCTGTGAAAAGGGGATCATTGTACTTGCCTCCTTTGTAAAGCATGTATTTAGATGAAAAGCACTGCACAGGACTAGATGTTACCATTATTTCCCGGGCATTTTAGCATTTTGATGGGACACAGGTGATGGATTTTAATATTGCTGGGGGGAGGGGAGAAACGAGTGTTTATGGGTGGGATGTCAAAAAGGTGAAAGAGGGGAGTGATGGCATGTGACAGGCATATAGCAAATATAAACAATTTTATTAACAAGGTGAAACAATGTTCTTTATGCAGCAATTTACAAGGAAGGGGAAAAGCCAACAGCCATGAAGACATGGTAGCTCTTGAGACCTGACAAAGAGTCAGAGAACACATGGTCATGCACAAGATTTATTTACCCTTTACCATCTACAACACTGAGCTCCCTAGCCAACACATAGCTGAGAAACCACTGTCAATACAATGAACTGACCCACAGCTTGTCACTAAGGGTCTGATTTCTCTGCACAGTTAACTGAGGTGAGAGGCACCTGGGTTAGTCTAGCACAGGCGAAAGCATTCCCACAGCAAAGCCACATGTAAATTACTGTGTCCTTGTTCTCTCTGCCCATATCTATGCACGTCTGGGTACCTGCCCCATGGTGCTTTGTGCTGAGACGCTCTAGGACTCTTTCCCAGCACTTGTATCATTTATGGGAGAACTTGTCTGCCTTTCAGGGGCAGAGGAATTTTCAGAAGGCTGTTGGAGGACTTACAACACCCAATTGATTTTGCTTCACTGCAAGGTGGGTGGTTCCAGCCTGAATTAAAGCAGGGCTTGGATTATAGCCCACCCACCTGCCAGCCAGGTTTTTCTTTGTGGATGGTAATAGAGCTAAGCTAAACCCAGGCAAGAGCTTGGATTAACTGTGCGGTGAAGACACATCCTAAGGGGCTGGGGCATCTGTAGAATCCTGCTGGGGTGCAAGGGATGATACCAACTGGGTGAGGGCTTGAGCTATGATAGAAAGGTGACCGTTCATCGTCCGCAACTCTACCAGCATGTCCCCCACACTCACCGATGCCTGCTCAGAACTGTAGGGCTTGCTGTGTGCAGCTGGAGGTGAACAAACCGCCTCAGGAGGCAGCTTCTCTGCAGATCCCACCTGGTCATGTCCTTCCCCATTACCACACAGAGGCTCACTTCCATGCCTTTTCAGGGTCTCAGTGGGGCCCCTTCTTCTCTGCAGCTCTTCCTCCTTCCCCCAAGCTGTGGCGGATGCTCCTGAGGCAAGGTAGGGCAAGCAGTCGATGTTGTAGGTGGCACCGCCATGTGAGACAGTTGCTGGTGAGTAAGTTCCGGGATGTAGGGATGATATAGAAGCAGGTGGTGGTGGGACAGGGAGAAGCCCAGGGTGCAGGGTGGCCGGGGAGGGAGATACCGCTGGTGGTAGCGGAATAGAACGCAGTTCAGGATGGAAGGTTGAGATGTGGGCCGATAATGAATGTGAAAATGATGAGGTTCCAGGCCCATAGGAGGAGGATGGTGACGAGGGAGCTGTGAAAGGGCCATGTTCTTCGCAGGTTGATGGTGAGGCAGTGGCTGATGGGGTGTCAGGGGTGCAAGGCTCTGAGTCTGCAAAGGAGATAGGTTCTGAGTCATCAACCCTACAGCATGTGAAGCTAAAAGTTACATTTACAAGTATATGTGGCTGCATTCGTGGCATAAATGAATTGCCAGAGCACTTTCAACATGGGCATATCCTTGTGGAGGTGGAACTTCACTGAGACCACAGTCCTTGGTTCCAAAACCACAGCTCTGTACCAGCTGAGCTAAAGGAGAATGTTCATTAGCTGTCAGAAGGAGGGCTTTTATTCTCTATAGGCCAACCACTGAGGGCACTATATAGACACAATAATCAACGCATCACTTAACCAGTTCAAATAGCTGCTGTATGTAATTCAAGCATGTATAACACAGTCTAACATACAGAGACTGACCTTGCTTTATCAGCCTTTTTGAAGCCCACATTCTGGCCCTAACATATCCTGGAAAACATCACCCAGGCATGTATTACCTGGCTTGAAATAATGAACACAATTGCCTGTGTTGGATGCTCCATGAATCTCTACCCAGACTCAGAATCAAAGCCTGATGTCCTTCCTCATTCAAAGCTCCTATGGAAATTCAAGTTGTAGGTGGCTATGTTTTTGGAGCTGCTATATTTAAAACAAATTCCAGTTTTTGGAGCCCTGGCTTGAATACCGGAGCAGCAAAAAGCAGTTCCAGAATTAGCTGTTCATTGACTTTCCTTTTTGCCTTGAGGCATGACAGATTGAAGAGTTTACTCTCTTGAAGCTGGATGTAGATTCCTGCCTGTAGATAGTTAGTGGTTTCAGACATAAAATCAACAAAGAGGAGACTGAACAGGCAAGAATGCCACGCTGCATCCTGGCTTGACACCTACCTCTGACTTGAAAGCAATATACAAATTGTGGACCTGCTCCAAAGCCCACTGGAATCATTAGGAAGATGACTGTATACAGTATATTTTGATGCATCAGCCTCTGGGGAAAATGCAAGAACCTGGAGATCCAGGTTGTGGTTCCTGGCTCTCTATGCAGCAGTATCCCCATCACTGAATATGGATGATCACTGCAGGATGGCCCCATATTTTTATATATGCATTCTGAAAGAAACTTATAAAAAACATCACCCTTTCAGCTGCCTCAAAGATTTGGAGAACTGGAATTAATCTGCCTCATCCAGCTCTTTATTTTAGCTTTGGGAACACATTACATGGATTCTGCTGAGAAATTATTAAAGTGGGTCTTTGTATCCATGGCAATGCCTTAAAAATTGTGCTCAGTTGCAGCTAAAGTAGTCTTTAAATCTACCTGGGGGTTTTATATACTGCTGCTCACCACTATAACAATTCTAGGAAAGTCTAAATAATGAGAGAAAACCGGACTACTGTTATTTTCCATAGCTGTTTGCAGTGTTGTAGCCAATTTGGTCCCAGGATATTAGCAAGACCAGGAAGATGAGGTAATATATTTTATTGGACCAATTTTTGTTGGTAAAAGTTGCAAGTTTTTGAGCTACACAGAGCTCTTCTTCAGATCTGTGGAAGTGTATCTCCACTATTTTGTTCCATCCACCAACAGACGCTGGTCCAATAAAAGCTATTTCCTCACCAACCTTGTCTCTTTCATTATTTCTGGCATCCGAAACATGTGAGGTTGTGAAAAAACCTGTTTTCATTATAAGCAGGTTTTGTATTCGAGATAGTTCAAATTGACACTGCAAGACAAATGAAACTCAAGGTTTTCACTCTCATTTCTGCGGCACATGAACACCCAGTCACTCAGCTCTTAACAAATTCACTGTCATCCCACATGAGAATATTAGCCTTTTCCTCAAGAAATGATGTGTGTGGATTGAATATGGATATGACCGTTCAACATGCATTTAAGTGCCTTTGATTTGTATGGAAAGTTACTGCTGTTTTCTTGAAAACTTATCCTTCCTTTGCATATTGGCTCTATTTATTACAGAGAGTCTCTGCCTATCCTAGAGTTCAAACCATGTTAACTGGAGACGGGATGAGGAAGCTGGGTTTTGGTTTTACAAAATGAAAACAAAGATGAGAGGCATTTCAGATGCAAGTTCCATTTCTCTCCAAACCACCAAAGTTTGTGGAGGTTCGGATAAAAAGCAGATTTTGGCTTAGTTCAAGTGTCAACCAGGACAGCGCTGAGGGCCCATATATAGCATAGCTGATCCCTGCTACATTGGCCAAGGAAACCGAGCTAAGTGCTATGTTTTTCCATACACTGGGGAGCCGTGATTCAACAAATGGTGAGGAAATCTGGTTTAGACCTATGACAAGTAAGCATTAGCAAATGATCCTTAAAAGCTAACAGCTATACTTTAATACAACGTAGCACAGACAAAAATCTGGTCACCAACTGTGCTTTTCACCACCATTAATCTTTTTCAAAGTATCTTCTCTTCACCCATTGAAAGCCACAACCTTGTCTTCCTTAAGACTTATTTCTGCCCTGATGCCTGAAAAACCCTGCTACCTGACCATGGCTAAGCAGGTGGCAAGCGGAGACTGTTTTTTTAATGCCTAGGGGGGTCTTTTTAGTTACCTCATCCTTCCCTCAGCGATCTTTGGTCTGTGTTTTCCATCTGTTGCCTCTTGTCGTGACTCAAGATTGCGAATTCCTTGTGGGGGAGAAAAAGGGGAGTGAAGGGCCCGTTTCTGTGCAGCATCTGGCGCAGCTCCCCCTTGATTCCTAACGGCACCCTCTAGGTGTCATTGTGTTAAAAATAATAGGAATAACCTAGAGACATGCTACTGGGGAGGCTGTAGCAGGGAGCAGAGAGCCTTATGACAGATGGGAGTTGGGTGGGATTCCCTTGAAGAGGGATGGAAGATATCAGTGGAGAGATGCTCAGAATAAGTACATTGGCCTATACAACACACTGGTCAGTGTGTATTATGCACCCTCCTCTGTGCCTGATCTACAGGGGATATGACTCAGTTACAGCCCCCAGCCACCAAGATTCTTTCTTCAGTCATAGGTTTTACCTCTGGAGGAAGGATGGTGCAATGGGTAGGGCATGAGCGCAGGAAGTCGGAGTTCAATTCCTTGCTCCGCTACAGACTTCCTTGGGCATATCACTTAACCTCTCTGAGCGGCGGTACCCCGCCCATAAAATGGGAGTCACCTCATAGGGGCATGGGAGGACAGAGGCACAAAATGCTGTATGCTGCTCCTATGCTATGTAACGTGAGGAGGGGCACACGGAAGTGCTTTCAACATACCTCTCAACATCTCAAGTGGCTGAAGTATGAGGAACGATTAAAAAGGCTAGGCCTCTTCAGCTTGGAAAAGAGGAGACTGAGGGGGGACATGATAGAAGTATATAAAATTATGACTGATGTGGAAAAAGTGGACAAGGAAAAATTGTTTACTTACTCCCATAATACAAGAACCAGGGGTCACCAAATGAAACTGATAGGTAGCAGGTTCAAAACAAATAAAAGGAAGTTCTTCTTCACACAACGCACAGTCAACTTGTGGAACTCCTTACCTGAGGAGGTTGTGAAGGCTGGGATTATAACAATATTTAAAAGGGAACTGGATAAGTTCATGGTGGCCAGGTCCATAAATGGCTATTAGCCAGAAAGGGGTTAAGAATGGTGTCCCTAGCCTCTGTTTATCAGAGGATGGAGACGGATGGCAGGAGAGTGATCACTTGATCATTGCCTGTTAGGTTCACTCCCTCTGGGGCACCTGGCACTGGCCACTGTCGGTAGACAGATACTGGGCTGGATGGACCTCTGGTCTGACCCAGTACGGCCTTTCTTATGTTCTTATGAAGCGGGGTGCAATGGAACGACCAAGAACAGAGTGGTTCAATTCCTGTTGTACCAGACCCTGTTGCAGCTTCTGGCCCCCATACCTTGCCCATGGAGCCTGCAACACATTCAGGGCTTCCTTTCCAGCCCGGCCCAGCCCAACCCACCCAGTTACAGTATCATTCTTCATCTCTGAGCGACCACTCGTGTGTAACTTGTGTATGACTCCAGGCGTAACCCAGACCTGCTCGGTGTCGCTCTCTATCGCCTGCTAGCAGCAGCTAGAGATTGAGGAGTCTGCTGCTGCCATGGCTAAGAGTCAGGCATCTTTTAGCTCATGTAGTAGCAGCTCATGCATTAAGCTCCAGAGAGCCCAGGTTTGATCCTGGGCAATGACCATTGGGGTCTATCAATGTTACACAGAAACCACTAAATGAGGAAATGTTCTATTTGAGCTCGGACGGCAGGCTTTGGGGGTTCACAGCAGCGCAGACCTGTGAAACCCAGAACTGTTGGGAGGTATGAGCCTGGATTGATAACAGCAGGGAATCATCAATCTTGGCTCATACCTCCCAACAGTCCTGGTGCAGCAGACAAGATGGTAGTGGTTAACTAAAAGTTAATAAGGCCGGGTGGGCCGAATGGTGAAAATACAGGAGAGTTCTCCCCTTTAGTTAACCTTTCAGGAAGTCTTATCTCATTTGGGATTTTGATTTGTTTGTTTGCTTTACTCGTTCAATTATTTTTATCTAGCCTGCAGCCAAAACAAATCAAGAAGTGATCTCTTTGCCTCTCATAAAACTAAACAGGGTTAAATTTGGTGGTGGGGAAACCAACTCGGGCCTAATTTTTCTGCTGCCATTCACTTGTGTAGCCAGTTATAAATGTGCTTAGTGGGTAAACAACTTCCACATCAGAAAAACAGCCTTTTACTCCTGTCTTACTCTCTTCGCAAAGGTATTAATGATGGTAGATGGGACAAAGCAGTGGAAAATCACACTCAAGGTACAGAGGGTGGAGAATCAGCCCCCAAGAGTGCTGTAAGAAGTGTGTTGGAGGCTCTGTGGGTGCGTCTACACTTGTAAATTAAGTCGACTTAAGCTTGCTTAAGTCGACTTAATTTACTCTGTGTCTACATTACACTTTCCTTAAGTCAACTTAAGCAGCTGCTTAAGTCAACTTAAGGAAAATTAAGTCCACTTTGTAAAACCTAGTTTAAAGTCATCTTTGCTGGCTAAGTCGACTTTAGAAAGTCAACTTAGCCAGTGTAGATGTGGAGTAGCCCTAAGTCAGCTTTAAGTCGACTTAGGGGATTCCAGGGCTTCCCCACTGCCCTCCCTGCCAGGGTGGCTGGCACAGCCACAGCCTGGCATTCCCCCCCAAAGGACAGGGCAGAGCCCTGCCCACCCTTCCCCTATGCCCTGCCAGGGTACCTGTCCCCCTTTGCCCCACTGTACCAAGGTACAATGGAGCAAAGACTGAGCCCCCTGGCACTTGATGCCCCCCCGCCACCATGGACCTGTCCCAGATCCACTTAGCACCTACGAGTTGACCTAGGAGTCCAGTGTGGACGCTCTAGGTCAATTTTGTAGGGTCCCCTCAAAGTCAACTTAAAATTTAAGTGTGGACATGCTAAGTCAACCTAAATTCACAATTGTAGACACAGCCTGTAGGTGGTGATCTTTCTGGTGAGTCAATACAGACCCAATGCCCCATTACAACGGCAAGGGATGTTTTGCTGCTTGCTGTGTCTCTGCAAGGTATTGGAATGAGTGATATAGCCTCCACAAATGCTATAGCAAGTTGCAGGATGTTCTTGGACACTGTGTTTTCTGTTTGTGTTTACAACGTTTGTTTAAGACTGTGTGTGTACATCTCACCCTGCAGCCACTCCCCAGGAAAGCCTGGATATACTATAGCCTCATCTTTCTGACAAGCCAGGAAAACAAAGTACTAACTTTGTGATAATAGGAAATCCCATGGCATAAGGATTCCCATTCTGCTGTCATGGCTGCACCCTGACATGGGAATCGACATGCTGCCTCTCTAAACCCATCCATTCCCATCCCCTTGCAGTTTCATTTGAAATACAGCATTCTAAAGTTGTGAGAGATGTTGTGTCACACTAGTAATCAGCTGCTGCGCTTCACCTTAGAAGTGGCTGCATCTCAGCTGTGTGCAACATGTACAACAAAATATGTCTTAATTAAAACATGGATGTGAACATTCCTGGACTTGTGTAAGTGGTTTCAAAACACGAATCTAGTTCCAAAGTTTGACTCTGGCTCCTACTTCTTCACTGGATCAAACCAGAATTCTGCTTATGAATATTCTTCAACATTTGGGGGGTAGGGGGAGGGTTGGAAATGTGTATAAGCAATGCAGTATCATTATCATTAAGAAGCCTTGCATTAACTTTTGGTTTTGAACAAGGCAGGCCCCCATTTATTCACCTGGAGACCCATGTTCCTTTAAATAAGGGTTTCTATATGCCAATATACTGAAAAATTTAATAAAATAATAATTCTATATATTTAAAGTGCACCCATTCAAAGCTACGGGAAAAAGGACAAAAGATTAATTAGAAAATCTATGCCACATGGACAAATGTTCAAAAATGACTCACACACACATCCCATTTTTAACTCAATCTCTTCCATCATCCCCACAAGCAAAATATTCTGAGAAAACAGAGGACCTTTGTTGAGTTACACAAAGATCACCAGATCCATACTGTGGTGGACCACATGGTGAAGTGTGCACCAGAGTCCAAGACTCCATACCAGATTTGCCCTGCCTACATAGCTCTATTGTTTAAACTAGATTCACTGATGTACCTCAGCCAGGATCACTCTTTTCTCCTCTCAGTTTTTCAAGCAACCTTTTAACAAGCTAGTCTGTCTTCAAACACAACCCATTGCTTGTGCATTTCTACATGACAGAGTAGCTTGTTTGAATTCCTCATATACAAATTGTGGTCCACTGTCTGGTTTTCTCCTTTCAGGTACAGTATACCAGGCCTAACTGGGATGTATTTTATATGACTAATCACATTATGACTCCCACAGAGTTATGCTCTTTCAAAATCTCTTGAGTAATAGTCTGTTATGAGTAAATAGTTATTCCCATTTCATGCAAACGAATTTGTTCTCACAGTTTGTCATGTGCAAGCCACTGTTTCATCTTTGTAGCTGGCTTAATGTCAATTAGATTTTATTCATTCGCTGACATATCTGAGCCTTTATCCATTTTGGGGCTTATTTTCAAAAATGCCTCAGCTCCCAGTTTGGCACCTATAGGAAATGACTAGATTCACCAATGTGATCAGCTGTTCCTGTTAGTCTTAAAAAGAGAATTGTCTCATAGCAGATGGTTAATGTTATTAAAATGGGTATTAGATTTATACAGATGTGTTTATGAGATGCTGCCCTCACTAATCTCACTTGTAATAACTATATATATAAGGCAGTTTTTGCTCTATATTTATAAATGTGTTTGCTGTGAGACTGGAGACCTGCTCCCCAATCAGGAGAGAAGCATTGTCTAGCGTGAAATATTAGTTTCTCACAAGAGATGTCAAATTCTGGCCCAACAAAAGAAGGCTCATAGGCTATGTCTACATTGGCAATTTAAGTCGACTTAAGGAGGCTTAAGTTGACTTAAATTAAGCCACGTCCACACTAGGCTTTCACTAAGTCGACTTAAGAAATTCCTGCTTATATTGGGTTATTCCTAAAGGACATATAGACCTTGCTTATTCCAGCAGCTTGTGTTATTTTTTGGAACCTCAGTCTGTAACTCATTTGTGTGTGTATGTTTACCTGCTTTAACCTTGTAAATAGCTCTCTCGTTTCCTTTTCTTAGTTAGTTTATTACAGGACTGGCTACAAGAGTTGTCTTTGGTGTATGATCTGAGGTGCAATTGACCTGGAGTGAGTGACTGGTCCTTTGAGACTCAGAGTAACCAATGACGCCATTATACCATCTAGTCTGACCTCCTGTACAATGCAGAATTGTAGCTAGTTACTTCAGCATTAAGTCCAATAAGTTGAATTAAGCCCTTCACTATGGAGTTTATATCCCTTCAAAAACTCTTGATTTAGGGAGTTTTCATGTTATTGTTTGTTTGTTTCAGAGTAACTTTGAAAGTTCTTGTTATGCCTATTAATGTCCAGTCCTTTACTAAATCCCTCTAAACTCTGGGGCCTCAATTAGACCTTGTGGAAATGACTTCCTCAAGATAACATTGCCTTGTGTGAAAAACTATTTCCTTTTCAACACAGACTTTTAACCCCAATTAACCAAGTAGCAGTAGTTTTCCCTTAACCAAAGTAAAGCCTCTGTAAAATAGTCCTATTCTGCAGGGATAAGCTGGCTTCAAGACAAACATGAATGTAACCACAGAGTATAACTTTCACTTAAAGAATTCTCCTCTGTAGCTACAGAAAGGTCAGCTGGGAAAAATGGAGTTACTGAGCCCACCTGATTTGGTAGGAAACAAAACCAGATTTCTTTTCCCCTCTTCTTTGGCTGATGGCAAAATATTGTGATCATTGTGAGAATTTGCTGAGGGGAAAAATATGAAAACATCTCTTTCACTGTAGACATTTCAGAACCCACTGGACATGGAACGAAGGTAGAATATCCATTGTACACTGGACAGACTGAGCTATATCTCATTGTACGTGTTCCTTTTGCAGATGATCTAGTTAGATGAGTGTGCTATAATTATGACATCTACCACACAGGACTCATGTGCAAAATTGAAAAAGGACTGACAGTATTACCAAATGACAGAATTCTACACACCAGTATTCAGAAAATGTTAACATTTAAAGTGTGCCTATCAACAAGTAATCCCCAAAACAGACAAATCATGATTATTGTTATGTTTTGCTATGGGCAATGTGAAAACATATACATTTCAGCCTGGATATTTTTTTGATTTAGATTAATGAAAACAGCAAAGAAAGAAAGAACAAATATGAAGTCCCTGTGAGAGATCACAGTATATATGAGGGTGTCACTCATTGAGATTAGATTACAAACACACTAAGAGGTCCTAAACTCAGAACACAGAAAACAATCTTACATAGCTACACACACTGCGCTTGAGGAGAAAACTGTGTCTAATATTTCAACCAAATGTAATACTTAAAGTACTTTATTTCAAGCTTTTGACTGACACTAAAATAAACTACACAAGACTCCAGTTGCAACGGCCAACTCCAGTGTAATGGGTACTTTATTTGTAAGACAACTAATTGAACATGTATGTATTTAACACATAATCTAAACACACAATTTAAAGATCCAAGTTACAGACACCTGTCATTCAGTTTCAATGGGGCCCTGAAACCTAAGAGCATCCCAATGTCAGTGCAAGGAGCGCCCTGATATCTGCTAGAGAGTTTCAACTGGCCTGACCAGTTTGGTGTACTCCAATTCATGAATATCATAAACTGTATCTGATATGTGTCCTGTAAGGAATCATTGGAAAACTAATAATACACTGATCATTAATATTCTTGCACAGTGTATGTAGGGTAAAAACCCAAGGGACCATACAATTGTGAAGGAAATGTGGAATTAAAATATGTTTTCCATACAAGTCTTGGGAGCAGGTAAACAGGTTTCTCCCAAGCAAGCCAATGTCTCCAGCCAGGTGTCATGAATGTTGATTGGGAATCACAGGAAAAATGGCCATTCATTTGCCATTCATCGAGGGCAGAGTATGTGGGTGCGGGGAGGTGGGTAGGCAAGACCAGATCAGTTTGCATTACAATAAACACTAATGGGGGAAGAAACCAATGTGAAATTTCCTCCACCACCAGATGCCATGTCTCCTTCCCCTGAGTTTGAATGAACTTTACTGGGGGCGGGGGAGGGGGGATTTAGGGGTGGGGAATTAACCATCAGAAGAATCAAGTTTTGCTGGACTATAAAAGAGAGGGGCAAAGCACTCCCTGTGATCTTTCATCTAGGAATCCAAAGGAACTGAGCACTTTGGATTTTGTAGGAGATCCTGACCAAGGGGGTGGTCAGCCATCTTGCTGGAAGGATGTATTGGTCAGAAGCTTACCCTGAACCAAGTCAGTAGATGTGTTACACCTAAGTCACTAGGAAGCATATTTTTACTTTTGTTTGTGACCATTTGTAACTTTCTTTCTTCTTCTTGGTATCACTTAAAATACCATCTCCTTTTGTTAATGCTTTTTTAAAAGGGAATTTTAACTCCATTAGGGTACCTAACCATATCTGCCCCTCTGCTGTTCTTTCTGTAGCAGGCCACCCCCCAAATTTGATCTCTCCCAGCTGGAAAGTTTCTGGCTACTTTCTGACCCAGCTACATAGGGCTCTCATTGTGCTGCCGGGCTGAGGGAACAATTTACCCAAGTGTGTTAGGATGTTCTACAAGCCGTCACAGCTCAGAGTCAACAGAGGAGAATCCTATAGCTCTACCATCTGAGACAAAAAGGAATCTTCTCTTACATGGGCTACTATGCCAAAATTACCTCTTTTGAGGTCCATTTTTTGTATCCGTACCAATAGCATCAGATATGGTAGAATCCTCCTGCTAAAGAGGCAAATCCGTGTTACCCATCTACTCCCTCAGAGTAACTCTGTGATCAACATGAATCCAGCAGAAACAAGAGACATGAAAAACTGTGCTTCCCTTTTCTACAACACCTTAGATTGAGGCAGCAGGTTATACTGGCAACATCTCTTCAATGTTCAGATAGGATTTATTTATTTATTTATTTGAGATGAATTTTCTTTCTTTACTTGTTCTCTTTGAACTTTCAACAAACAAAGAATATTAAGATTTTGATTCACTAAACCTAATAATATTTATATGTATTTTTCCCCTGGAAAGCATGAGATACATGGTGCAGTCTTATGGTTTTAATAACCAGTGAGTCAAGTCTGGAAATACAGTACCTATGAGTCAATGAGATTCCAGGTTCTTATGAAGTGTCAAAAGGACATTGCTCAGTAACTTGAATTCTTTCTTCCCCTACCTAGTTCTCTTTGTCTGCTCTTGCATTGATTATTGAAGCAGACTACCAGCTGGACTTTGTCGCCTTGAACCCAAGTTGTGTTATGGTTTAAATATCAGACCTCAGAATGGTCTGTTGGTCTATGAAATGCACTGGGATTGAACCTTGTTTCTACTTATTTGAACCTACCAAGTGCACATGTTTAAGGTGCTCTTTAGTCCATACAGAAATTATATCACAATTTTGCTAGTACAGCAGATTAATAGTGCAGCAGTTCATCATGTCCATATGTCTCAAAATGTGGATACCAGAGCTTCGAAGAAAGATTCATAGGTTATGTCTACACTAGAAAAGTTGTAAACTTTGTTAAGTCGACTTAATAAGGTCGACTTTGAATCAACTTAACGTCGACCTTATTAAGTCGACTTAAAGTCAACCTAACTTTTCTAATGTAGACATAGCCCCTTGTTGACCTTATTAAGTCAACTTAATGCTTTAAGTTGACTTAATAAGGTCGAGTTAGGCACTAATCCCTGTCCACACTGGCTTTAAGTCAATTTAAGGAGTCAATTTAAGGCTTAAATCGAATGAAACGAGGTGTTATTAGTCAACTTAAAGATATGCTTAAGAAGACTTAATAAAAGCTCAGTGTGGACACAGCTTTGTTTAGGTCGACTTAAGCCTCCTTACGTCGACCTACGTTGTCAGTGTAGACACACCCATAGATACCAAGAGCAGAGGAAATCATTGTGATCATCTAGCCAGCCTTCCTTTTTGGGGCCATAGAACTGCCCCAAAGTTATTCCTATTTGAACTAGAGCGTATCTTTTCAAATACATTCAGTCATGATTTCAAAATTGCCAGTGATTTAAAAAGTGCCACCACAACCTCTGATCAGTTGTTCCAAAGGTTAATTATTTTCGCTGTTAAATGTAGGCCTTATTGCCAATCTGAATTTGTCTAGCTTTCACGTCCAATCCTTTGATCTTGTTTGATCTTTGTCTGCTAGATTGAAGAGCCCCTTATCAAATGTTCGTTCCCCATGTTGATACCCTGCAATCAAGTCACACTTCAATCTTCGCTTTGTTAAATTAAATGGATTGAGCTCCTGTTGCACCTCCACATGTAACTTATGACAGTGAGAATGTCTTCTTAATGCTAGCTAGTGATCAGTTTCTAACTCGAAGTATGAAACTTGATGGCTTTATTTATTTTATTCTCAGTAGTACAACAATATCACATTCTTGTGGGCTCCAAAGACTAGGATCGCACTGCGTACAAAGGAATTTCCTTTCCCCTAATTTAAATTCTTGTTGATTTCATTCATTAAACATCTGCTTCCTCTTGTAATAAGGGGAGCAGTAAACAGCAGTGTCGGATTGACTCTTTCTGGACATAAAAAGTATATTATCAATAATCAAGCTGCTTATAACTTATGCAGTACTTTACATCTTCAAACATGAATTAATCCTCACAAAACCCCTTAGTCACTCTCAGTTTTACAAGTGAGGAAAGGTCAAATGCCAGACTGTGCTCAGCCCCAGGTTTTCAAAGAAGGTGCAAGAAACCTCTTACTGCCCTTTGCACAGGTGTAGGCCACAACTTGGTGGGGGAGGGGAGGCCCTGCATTCTTTCATTGCTCCTGTGGGCATTAGCCGCCCGAAAAGAGTATAGAGAGGGCAGGGCCATGGCTAAGTGCAATAGGGAGCATGCTACAGTCTCTGCAAGACTAGTGTGGCTGCCACAATGATGGTCCGTCTGAGAGCCAACAGGACATGTCAGCTGTGATATCCCCTGGATGCTGTAGAGTGGTCCCTCTAGGTCAGTCAAGGCTTGATGTAGCCCTAAGTATGCAAGAAAAGCACTAACTGATTCATGGAACTCAAGAAACTTGCATATTTTTCCCCACATGCTTCATTTCAAGAAGAACATTGCAGCCCTTATAAGAAGGTTCCCCAAAATTACACGCATGGGGAACTTCTTCCCATATTTCACAGCGATGATGAAGAACCAGTTTAAATTTGCATTTTAAGCACCGAATCTGTTCAGGCAGCAACACAAGAGCCGTGGCAATGCTCAGAGCACAAAAGCCTGTATATCCACTGACATTTTCATTTTGCACCATGGCCTAGTTGGAGATTAGATCTTTTTTTAAACCATAATTCAGTTCCATTGAAACAATGCCCTTACCTGCAAGCGAGGTGAACTACTGTTTAATGTCACTCCCCAGAGGAACACCACTAAGCTTTGCTTTACGAGCTTATGCACAATCGCAATGAGACGGAATGAGCCCTGGGGAGATTTCATCCCTAGAGAAATCCTGGTTATTTATACTGTTGTGGTTGGAATGTCTTTGCATATGCAGTGTGAAATGAAGAGGCAACAAAAATGCCCAGTTTTGCAACAGATAAATATAGAATCCAATGCTGGACACATACATAAAGCCATAATAATAATACCATCTTACTTTTGTATAGCACTTTCCCTTGCACTTTCACTTGCAGTGGCGACAGGAAAGGGCGACGTGACGCAGTACCTGAAGGTCTGTGACTCAGCACTGGATTCCAGCATGTAGTTTGAAAGCCAGTGGGCTAGGGTATATCACCTCATCCCAGAGTCCTGAACAGCTACCGCCTGTGTGCTCTGTCTCATAGACTTTAACATCAGAAGGGACCAATATGATCATCTAGTCTGAGTCCCTACACATTGCAGGCCACAGAACCTCAGCCACCTGATCCTGAAATAGATCCCAACCCAAGACTGAATTATTAAAATCCTCAAATCATAGTTCATAGACTTTAAGGTACAGAGACTCCACTGGCAAGTGATCTGTGCCCCGTGCTCAGAGGAAGGTGAAAAACTTCAGAGCCTTTGCCAGTCTGCCCTGGGGGAAAGTTCCTTTCTGACCTCAAATACGGTGATCGGTTAAACCCTGAGCATGTGGGCAAGACTCACCAGCCAGACACCCAAGAAATAATTCCCTGTAATAACTCAGGCTATGTCTATACTTGAAAAGTTAAGTCGACTTTATTAAGTCAACTTAATAAGGTCGACTTTAAGTCAACTTAAAGTCGACCTTATTAAGTCGACTTAACTTTTCAAGTGTAGACATAGCCCCTTTCGACCTTATTAAGTCAATTTAACACTTTAAGCCAACTTAATAAGGTCAATTTAGGAGCTAATCCCTGTCCACATTGGCTTAAGTTGATCTAATAAGGTCGATTTACGTGTTAAATTGACCTAAAATGAGGTGTTATTAAGTTGACTTAACTTTTCCTTAAGTCGACTTAAGGAAATGCTTAAGTCAACTTAAGGAATGCCCAGTGTGGATGCGGAGTAGTTTAAGTTGATTTAAGCCTCCTTAAGTCGACTTAATTTGTAAGTGTAGATGCACACGTTAAGTTTCCTCTCATAAGGGTGGTTTTCCATTCTATGGTCATCCACCCTTCTCCGGTTTGAGTTAATCTTTCTTAAACATGGGGGACCAGAACTGCACACAATATTCCAGACTTCTGGTGATCACTAACTCCCTGTCTTGTGATGGACTGTGGGGCCCCAGTCCCACTGATATAAAGATCCTGCTTTAGACTAGACTAGGTCTTTCATAAGATATTTAACAAATACATGCCACCAGCAACAGCACTGAGATGTATAGTGGGAAGGGGTGGAGAGAGGGTCATGCTAAAAGCCAATATTATTGAGGAAGTAAGAAGTTTGACACAACAGCACGATAGTCTTCCTAATTCTACTTGCCCTTTACACCCTTGCTCTGCCAACTAACCAGGTGGGGGAAAGTGTTGCTCTTCTTTTTTAAATAAACAGTAATGATAGAAGTGCTGCTGTCTGTCTATTAGACCCTGAGTAATTTTGTCATTACATCATCATGTGCTGTGGCCCTAATTCCCCTCTGATTTTAAGGCATGAGCTTGGTCACTGTGTGGGTAAGGGAAACATCCAAGTGCTAGGAAGTGGTGATTCAACAGGCAGCATTTTCCTCTCTGTGTCAATATTGAACCAGTGTCTCGTCATGGTTTGGTGGAGGGCAGCTGGATGGAGCTGCTCTTCAGATGAAATATAAAAAAATCATTTTCCTGACAGTGGTGTATACAGGTTTGTAACTGGAATTATGTCACTCAGTTTTCTGGGTACTGCACCTTTAAATATAAGGAGTCCCCTTCGTTACAGCAAAGGCAGCAGCCATATTGAGCTGTAGAATGTTGCAAAGCGATTCATGTTCTCTTTCTCATTAGGGATGACCAGTTGCTCTTTTGGGGTATGTCTACACTGGAGGCTCTAAGTCGACTTAACCAAAGACTTTAAGTCAACCTAAAGTCGACCTTGTTAAGTCGACTTGGAGAGTCCACAGCCCTTCATCCACATTGGCAGGTGCTAGGTCAACAGAGGAGTGGCCAGGAACTCTGCGAGGGGGCCTGGAGGCTAATTAGGTCAACTTAAAGGCTATCCCCCATCCACACTGGCTTAAGTCAACTTAATAAGGTTGACTTAAGCCTTAGGTCGACCTTAAGAGGTGGTGTTATTAAGTCAACTTAAGGAAGTGCTTTAAGTCTACTTAATAAACGCCCAGTGTGGACGCAGCAGTCTGTAGGTCAACTTAACTGTCCTTAAGTCGACCTAAGGCTCCAGTGTGGACATACCCCTGGTGTGTTTCTAGTTTTCCTTAATCAGAAATAAAAGTCATCAAGGCTCAAAACACATCTTCCCCTCTTCGTTTGCAGTAAAACACAACACTGATCGCATGTGACTCCTTCCAAGGCAGGTCATTTCATTCTACTTAACTAAAATTCTCACTCTCTATCTGTTTGACACCTGTCACACACTGTGAGTTCCCTGGCACAGAGAGTACTCCCTTTGTTATTGGCCAAGCACAATCAGTACCTCCTGATCCTTAATTGAGGTTCCTAGGTGCTGCCATAATAATAATCTCAATTGGGCACTCTATTCTTCACCTGAGTAGAGTGTGTGTCTTGTTAACTATTTGTCATGTTTTCATCACTGAGTTGGCTGCATATTCCTGCATGGATAAAGAGAATCCTTTATATAGTTTTATATTTATATAAGATTGTACAGTACTTTTGGATCCATTGCTTTGAAAGATGGAAGGTACAAATCTGGATCTATTCTCACCATGGTTTTATAAAGTAGTATAATGTATCCCATCCCATGGCTCAGCAAAAGAACCAAATTCTCTCTTATATTGTGGTAAACCAAGAATAACTCCACTGAGGTCAATGAAGTAACAATAGGAGTAATAATGGCATGAGGAGGAGAGGAGGAGAAAGTGGCCTGAAGTCTTTCGGAGAACCAGACTATAGCACCACAGTAAAATAATTTTAAAGGGGAAAAAATCGCTTTAGTCCCTTTAAAGGAGATGAATGGAATTTTGGAACTCAGAAAGTTCTGTAGTATATGGGAAATCGATAGTTGGCTCAGAAAGAAAGGGTGAAATTGCAAAAACTAGGGTATTGAAGAAAGATTGCAAAGAGAGGAAAGACTAGCAGGCTATCAAAATCCTCCATAGCACATGAGGTGAGATTGTACAGACAGGTATAGCTTCAGCGAGTGCCTGAATATCTCAATTTCACTAGCATGGGAACATTTAAACCCCAGAGAGAACCAAGACTAAACCTGAGAAAAGAGAATGAAGCATGGAAATGATTAAGGGATGATTTTTATTGATTAATGAAACAAAAGATCACTGTCTATAGTGTGGGACTCAGGAGAGAGCAGTGTTCAGATGAAGTCAGAAGGAAGGGAATTTTTTTAAAATAAACAGGATCTTAGAAAAGTTTGTGTTGAGTTTCATTTCAAATTGGTGTTTTCTTTAATAAAATATAATAATTATTGAACAGAGAAAGTGCACTCTGCATAACATGGGTTGAGACCATAATTACTCTTAGATCCAGATTCCAGTTTGCCTTTAGGTTTGTGGGATTTATAGTGCAAGACTTTACCATTTGCATTCTTAGTCATGTCAGCAGCTTTTCCGACTGGAGTGTAATGCTATTTATGTGTTGAACTATGCAAATAAGCAGTGAGCTCCAGCCAAAAAGGCTATACCCAGATCTCAGTCTGGACCCTGAACAGCCCCAAAGTTTGTATCTATTTTGATTCGGGGTCTTGGTTGGGACCAATCTCTAATACCAGAAATATGTATATATATCCAATAATGTCTTTTAAATAAGGATGCAATACATGCACCCCTTGGGGGTTGACTCCTATACAACTCATTCTTCTATCTTGCCTTTGGGAGCTGATCATTTTACTTACTAGACTGACTTAAGAAGAGGGGGGTGATTCTGGCAGCAGAAGTAATCTTCAGCATGCCAAGAGGAAGAAAGACTAAAGGGTCAGCTCCCTTGTAAAAAGAAGGCTGCATGATTAACTTTATGGAAAGAAACTGAGCTGTAAAAAGACGGCATTTTGTCTTTAACAAGGCCTGAGAGTCAGGAACTCAGCCAGCTGGGTAGTCTGTGCTAACCCAAGAATATTAGAACACCAAGGTCAGAAAAAGCCAGGACGCCACCAGGAATGTGAGGAGAGACAGTCTGACAATGTGGCTGTGTGGAAGAACTGAGGTGCAGCTGCTGAGGTCCATAAATGAGTCAACAGGCAAACTAACTCCAGATTCAATCTTACAAGAGAGAGAATTGAGTCTTCCAAAACTAAAAAGAAAAGTCCTCCGATCTGTCTATACATCTGTACGATATGCATTACATCAACACAGAGAAAACAAGGCAGAGAGACAGGGAACATATTTCAGGACAACATTACCATTTATGTTGTCAGTAAGCATTGCAGAAGATATATATAAGCAAATGACTAAAAGACTCCAGAAAGTCCCTATAGAGCACTCCCTACACCTAATATTGCCGATACATGCTGACAGCAGAGGTTTGGAGTAAAATATGTACTCCAACACACTGTATATCCTCAAATGCAAGCATTGCAATGGGCCAGTTCTTTGACATTATAATTGGAGATGGCCTGATTGAAAAATTCAGATGTGGACAAGCCCTCTGACTCAGTTTGGATCCAGACAGGAACTTT